>CM057391.1:32487500-32867500 GCA_030015415.1 Cynopterus sphinx
AAGTTTTCATAGGATTCCATTCAAGATGGGGAAGTAAATAAACTCCGTGCTTACCTCCTCCCATGACCACATCAAAATTAAATTATAAAATAACCATCATTGAGAACCTCTTGAAGACAATAAAAACAGAATGTTCATAACTAAGGATTAAAGAAGAAGCCAAGTGGAGATTAGTAGGAGGGGCAGAGATATAGAACAGGCATTCCCACACTCATGGTGTGGTAATTGCAATTGAGAATCAGGAGGGATATCTCAGCTACAGAGGACTCCCCTAAAGAGCAAGGGGTCCCAGTCCCACACTTAGCTCTCTAACATGGGACCTACATGCTGGGAAAAGGAGTTCCCATAATATTTGGCTATGAAAACCAGTGGGGACAGAAAGGACAGCTAGAGACTGAGGTAGTCTTCTTGAAGGACAAGCGCACAGACTCACTTGCTCTAAGCTCTAGCATAGGAGCAGAAGCTAAAAGAGCACCAGGGACACATGAGAAAAAAGTAAATTGACTAACTTCAGAAGTAGTGCTGAAAAGGCAGAAGTTGTGAAAACTTTCTCCAGGGCAGAATCGCTGCCCTTGTTCCTTTTTAAAACTCCCTCCACACTCAGTCCATCTTGTGCAGACGGGCACCAAATCTGAGCTCTTCATTAGTCAGATTAATACTATTCATTCTACCCTGGTGATTCCCTGAGATTCTGTCCTACTCAACTTATCTGTTCACCCCAAGAATATTACAGTGGCTCCTCTACACAAGCAACCTGCCTCAGCTTATGCTGTGGACTGTCCCCAAATTTCTCAAAGGATCACAAACCCCAAATAAGCAGTGGCCAACCTTAAGCCTTTAAACTCTGTAAGTGGTTCAAAGCTCAGCTCAAATGGTGACTGTTCTAAATTTTTGCTGTATCTCTCATCAGGTGGCTCAAAGACTGGGATAAATGGAAGCCAATCTTGGAATAGACTGTAGTTTAAATTATGCAGCCATAAGCCTGGCACAACTGGCAGCAAACCTCAGCTTACAGATGGTGCCACCAAAGGGTCCAAACCCCACACATGAGGCAGCGACCTTGGTTTGAAGAGTAGTCCTTCCCAAGTACCTCCAAGCCCAGCACAAGTGTCACCTAAATTCAGATCACTTTGTAGCCCCTATTAAGAGGCCCTAACTTTGTCACAAGCTATGGCTACCTTGAACAGCATCAGAGCCTCTCCTAAGAGGCTCCAGAATCAACACACTTGACAACAGGCCTCAAACCACACCAGAGCATCACTCAACCAGCTCTACAAATGACATACCCAAAGGGCATACTTGGCCACTACCAGAGCTCCACTAATGTGATTCCCACTCCATGAGGTTATCCTCCACATGATGGTTTATCTGCTGTAGTCATGGTCAGTCCTCATGGCCAGTCAGCCTGAGGGTCAGCTGCATCCACGGACATTGCAACAACAATCAAGGCTAAACTACAATAGGAAGGCTCACATAACCCACACAGGGGACACTCCTGGAGCACCTGGCTCAGGTGACTAGGGAGATAGTGCCACTGGGCTCTACAGGACACCTTCTATATAAAGCCACTCTGTCAAGACTAAGTGATTTAGAAGATCTACCTAATACATAAAAACAAGCACAAGAAGTCAGCCAAAATGAGACAAAGAAATATGATCAAAATGAAAAAATAAACAAAACTTCAGAAACAGAACTAAACCTAATGGGGGCAAACAATCTATCAGATATAGAGTTCAAAACACTGATTATAAACAAATAGCAAGTACTGGGGAGACTATGGGGAAAAGGGAACCCTCATTCACTATTGGTGGGATTGTAGGACAAGCGCACAGTACAGCCACTATAGAAAACAATATTGAGGTTCCTCAAAAATTAAAAGTAGAACTGTCATATGACTCAGCAACATCACTTCTGGATATTTAACTGAAGAAATCTAAAATGCTAATTAGAAAATATATACACATTCCTACATTTTTTACAGCTTTATTTATAATAGCCAAGATATGGAAGCAACCTAAGTATCCACTGATAGATGACTGAATAAAAAAAATATGGCACACATATACAATGGAATACTACTCAGTCATAAAAATGAATTAAATCTTACTCTTCATGACAACATGGATGGACTTAAATAATACCATGCTAAGAGAAATAAGTCAGACAGAGAAAGACAAATGCCATATGTTTTCTTGTATATGTGGAATCTAAACAATATAAACAAAATATAAACAAATTTATAGATAGAATAAACTGAAGGTTGCTAGGTGGGAGGGGAGATACAGTTGCGTATGAAAAAGATGAAGGGATTGAGAAGTACATAATGGCAGTTACAAAATAGTTACGAGTATGCAAAATATATCATAGGGAATGTGGTCAATACTACTGTAATAACTATATATAGTGTCAAGGGATACTACACTCATTGGGAGAAATCACTTTATAAGTTATATAAATGTCTAACAACTATGCCGTACACCTAAAACTAATATAATATTGAATGTCAACTGTAATTGAAAAAAATTAAAAACATAAAGCTAAAAGAACCCTAAAATAACACTTAAAACAAAACATTGGTGATAAGGATGTTCAATAAACTTAGAATAAATGAATACAGTGATAACTTCAAAAACAAGATAGAAAATATAAAAAGGATATAGAAAACATAAAAAAATGAACCATTCAGAAATGAAGAATATGATAACTAAATTATGAATACATCAGAGAAATCAACAACAGATTAGGTAAAGCAGAATATTGAATAACCAATATTAAAGAGAAGGTAGTGGAAAACACCCAGTCAGAACAGCATGAAGAAAAAAAATTTTTTTCAATGAGGATAGTTTAAGAGACCTCTGGGAAAATGTCCAGCATACCAATATTTATAACATAGGTATATGAGGAGAACAGAGAAAGCAAGATATTGAAAACTATTTGAAGAAATAAAAACTGAAAACTTTCCCAACCTGGTGAAGGAAATAGACATGTATGTCCCAGAAGCACAGAGAGTGCCAAATAAGATGAAACCAAGGAGATTTATTCAAAGACACATCATAATTAAAAGGACAAGGTTAGAAACAAAGAGGGAATCTTAAAAGTAGAAAGAAAAAAAGCTTAGCAAAAGAAAAGAAAGCTCCCATGAGACTGTCAGCTAATTTCCCAACAGAAACTTTGCAGGTTAGAAGGGACTAGCATAAAATATTCAAAGTGATGAAAGGGAAAGATTTCCAACCAAGACTACTCTACTTAGCAAAGCTATCATTTAGAATTGGAGCCATAAAGAACCTCCCAGACAAGAGAAAGCTAAAGAAGTTCATCACCATCAAACCAGTATTGCAAGAAATCTTAAAGGGATTTCTTTAAGAAGAGAAAAAAGAAAATTCAAAAATATGAATGAGAATATATAGAAAAGAAAAAAATCCCCATTTACAAAGGCAAACAGCGAAAGCAATGGTTAAAAGACAAAGGATAAAGAACAAAAGTAGAAATGTGTAATTGCAACAATAAATTAAGGGATACCCCCCCACACACACACACATACATGAAGTAAAAAATAGTGTCAAAAGTATAAACATGGAGGGGGGGGAGTGAAAATTGTGGTGATTTTAGAATGTGTTTGAACCTAAGCAACAATCAACCTCAACAGACTGCTATAACTTAAATAGACTTCTCTAATCATAGCTTAGTGTATAGGAAACATATGGTATGAAAGATACACAAGAAATAAAAAGAAAGCTAAACATAACACTGTAGAAAATCATCAACATACAAGAGAAGAGGGTAAGAGAATAAGAAAAGAACAAAGAACTACAGAAACAATCAGAAAACAATAAAATGGCAATAACTACATACCTATCAACTACTTTAAATGTAAATAGATTAAATGTTCTGATCAAAAAACATAGAGTGACTAAAAGGATAAGAAAAAGACCTAAACATATTTCCAGGATAGACCACATGTTAGGACACAAAATAAGTCTCAATAAATATAGAACTGAAATCATACCAAACATTTTTTTTTATTACAATGGTATGAAACTTGAAGTCAACTACAAAAAAAAAAAAAACCTGAAAAAACAAACACATAGAGGTTAAATAATATGCTACTAAACAATTAATGGGTTAACAATTAGATCAAGAAAGAAATTAAAAGATACCTCAAGACAAATGAAAATGAAAACACAAGGACTCAAATTCTATGGACACAGTGAAAGTGATCCTAAGAGTGAAATCCATAGCTCTATAGGCCTACCTTGAGAAACAGGAAAAACCTTAAACAATCTTAGGTACACCTAAAAGAACTAGAAAAGAGGAAAAAAAACCCTAAAGTGACTAGAAGAAAGGAAATAATGAAGATCAGAGCAGAAATAAACAAAATGGATTCTAATAACATAATAGAATGAATGAAACCAAGATCCGGTTCTTTGAAAATATAAACAAATTGATAAACCTTTAGCCAGACTCACCAAGAAAAAGGATCCAAATAAATAAAATCAGAAATGAAAGAGAAGTGACAACTGATACTACAGAAACACACACACACACACACACACACACACACACACACACAATCATTAAAAAAATACTAGGAGAAATTCTATGCCAACAAATTGGACAATGTGGAAGAAATGAATAAATTCTTAGAAGCATATAATCTTTTAAGACTCAGGATAAAACAGAAAATCTGAGCAGACTGATAACTATTAATGAAATCAAACAAAAACTCCCCACAGACAAAAGTCGTGGACGAAATGGATTCACAGGCAAATTTCACTAAACATTTAAAGAAGAATACCTATCTTTCTTAAACTATTCCAAAAATTAGAAGGAAAGGCTCTCATACATACTCTTTTTATGAGTCCACTATTATCCTGACACTAAACTAGACAGAGACACTACTAAAAAAGAAAATTGTAGTCTAATATCCCTGATGGATATAGCTGCAAAAATTTCAAGAAAATATTAGCAAACTGAATTCAGTAATACATTAAAAAGATCATATACTGTTACTAAAAGAGATATATTCTTGTTATGCAAGTTCGTTTCAACATTCACAAGTCAATTAATGTGATACTGCACATAAACAAAATTAAGGATAAAAATTATATGATCGTGTCAATAGATACAGAAAAAAGATTTGACAAGATCCAACATCCAGTTACAATAAAAACTCTCAGCAAAGTAGGTATAGAGGAAACATATTTCATAGAACGTTATTCAGCCATGAAAAGAATGAAATCTTACCATTTGTGACATGGATTGACCTAGAGGGTGTTATGGTAACTGAAATAAGTCAGACAGAGAAATACAAATACCATATAATTTTACTTACATATGAAATCTCAAAAACAAAATGAATGAGCAAACAAAACAGAAAAAAAAAATTTTTACAGGAGATGTTTTTATTTTCCCCATTTATAACATAAGGAAAAGAAAATTATTCTGTAGTTTTTCTCCTTCATTTTCAAAGATAATATATTATCTCCAGTGCCTTGGCTTTATGAGTCGTCTTATTTATAGCTTCTGGCTTGCTATTCGTAAGGCCATATCACTTTTCTTCATATTCCCAACAAAAACCAAGCCCTCAGTTTAGTTACTATCTTTGTCTGATGTCTGGCAAGGGTCACCAGCATCAAACTGAGTTCCCTACTTTGCTAGTCTTTTTCTGTTTTATTATTTTTATTAGAGGTAGAGATATCTTTCTGCTTTTATTAATTAAATATGAATTTTTGCTCATAGTTTATCAATAGTTTTCATGAATTTTTGCCACATTAAACTCAAATGAAGGTTGTCAGAAAACTTTATATAATTACATACCTCATTTAATTTATTACATCTCATTTAATTTATTCTCATAATGATCCGAGGAATATAAATTGAGAGAGAGAAAAAAACAAAAGCTTAGGCATTTTCAATGAATTGAACAAATTAGTAAATGTTTTAGCTATGATTCAAATCCAGGTCAATGGCCTCTCTTGGCTTTGCACTTAACCATTAATCTGTATACCAATAGCTTTAAGAAATGAGGTGAACACCTCATAGATTTTTTTTTTTTTCTAAAGGGGAAAAAGACCTTAATTTTTCAACCTACACTTGACAGTTGAATCTGAACATACTGTCTGTTCTTAGCAATTTAAGTATCTTGTAAAATCTGCTGAAATTATTGGGATTGGAGAGAAAGGATTTGCTCTAAAGGAAAAGAAAAAAAAAATGATGCCATAATATTAAATACTGGCAGGAGATTAAGTTATGTCTTTTCCTTTGCTTAAAAATTATATTATTTTAAATTCCAGGAAATTAATGGAGAGCTTCCTTTCATGAAAATTTTTTAAGTTTAATTTATGAAGTGCTAAAATCAGATTATTTGAAGTTACCCATGGTCAGTCCTTGTTACTGATTGTGTTTTACCTATTAATCTTGAATTAAGTTCCCTTTGGGGTTTGTTCTCCTCGTGATTCAGTTTGCTATCTCAGCACCACTTCTGTCATTTGCATTTTTAAAATAAATATTTCTTAAAGATCTCATGAGTTTATTCTTTTATCAGACAAAAGATCAGTTGCTCAATGAATGAGGTTAATTTTGAATAAAATTCAAATTAACTTCTTTAAATATTGACACTGCTCCTATAATGCTTCTCTTTTATTCTGTAGAATTTTCCTAAGAGCTCCTTAAAATCACATAAATTTTAGAAACTCTCACTGAAATTACACAGATCTAAACTTATTCATGTCTCTGATACACACTTACTACTGCTTATATGAACTGAAATTCTAAGTCAGATTGAATCTTTTACTTTATCTATTCCCAATTAATTTAGAAGATAATATATGTTCATTTTATAAACAAAATAACCTAAAGAGAAACTTCTGTTTCTAAAAATTAATACTGTGTTTTTTTAATTCTTTTACAACAATTACTAGAGTTGCATGGTGTATCATCTATACGATTATCAGCAAGGGTTATATGGTTGATAGGATGACACTGAAAGACACAGGGGACAGAACTTTCCTTTGTGTCAAGTTATGGAAGCTGAGAAAAATGGTACACAAAATAGGTATTTGTCCAAAGATTAATTTCTACGTCACCAAAATATTTCACCTAAGGTATGTGAGCTGTAACTGGTATGTGAAATTTAAGTGATTCCACTTATACATGGTGAAGATTTGGCCAGATTTTAGAAGTCTGCCTTTTAAATTTTCTGTTCCAGTGTTCTGCCACCCATCCCCAATAACTTTTACCTGACTCTCTGTCCTAACTATTCTAGTGACTTGAATATGTGTCTATTTCATCAGATACTGGGCACAAGACAATTCAAGCCAATTACTGAATATTCCCATTGAGATTGAATGAAGTGTAAGATAATCACTCAAGAGTATTATAGCTCAGTGGGTCCTGGCTTTAGACCTTCCTGAGATCTACTCCTGTATGTCACATTGGATAGAGAAAACTTTAATTAATTCCAGGGGCAGGCCTGACCATCATGCTATCTGCCAACACAATCCTGACATTATCAGATATTAATCTAAATTTTGATTAGTTTAAACCATTAGTGTAATGAAATGACTCTTGCTAATGTTTGCTCACAGACAAGAGCTAACAGGCCAAGATTCTGAGAATTAAATCTGAGTTTTCGATAAAATTATTGAACCATTAAATTAGCTAATGCTAGATCTTATTTTAATATATTTAATATGAAATAATAAACAATTCTGTTAATTCAGAAACTTTGCTCTGAATCATCTATTATTTGCATCTAACTATACTTAAGTGATACATTTCCCCAATATCATCATTAGTTACCCTATTCTTAAATTCTTAAATATATTTTTGGTGGTATTTTTATGATTTCCTAATTACAAATTTTTAGAGGTAGACATTATACGCATCTGTGGTTGGGTTATATTCATATCATTAAAGCTCTTGGTATTTACTAAACAAGTGCCCTCCAAGAAGTTTGTAGGAATTTATATTCCCAACAGCATTCTATAATTGTCAACATGGAAATGACAATGATGATGATTTTTACTGCTATGACAACTACTACTTTTTGATCTTGGTCATGGGTTAGACTCTAGGTCCTCTAAAAAAGAGGGCATTTGCTTCTCAGCTTCAATAATTTGATGACCGATGGCAGTTTTTGCCTGAACATACTGGATCTGAAAACATGGTTAAAAAAATTGTTTTTAGAATTAAAGTCAAATAAGAGGTTTAAGAAGTGAACTAAATATTACAGAATATAGACGTAAAAGAGAAGGTGCCCACACAAATGAAAGGGCTTGATCAAGAATATAATACAATATATATAAAAGGATTCCCAGAGATGCATTATCATGAAATTTCAGGATTAGAATAAATTAAAAAATATATAAGTAGAGAGAATAGACAGTCATTTATATGTAAACAATACTCAAAATGAATAATATCAATTATTTTAAAAATCTCTAAAAAATGATTCAATATATACTTTCATAAGCTGCCAAATTGCTAACCATATAAGTAGTAGAATAAAGACTAAAAAAGGTACCTCTTTTATACCCTTTTTTAGAAAGTTACTTCAAGTTGTACTCCAGCAAATTCAAAAGGTAAACCAGGAAGTAATAAGGCATGCATCCAAGAGACACGGTTTTTAGCAAATAGTGAATACAACCTACAAAGGAGCAGAAATTCCCATTGGTAAGTCAAAAATTAGCAGTGTGAGCACATTACTTTGAGACAAGATGGTTATTGCCAATTGGAAAAAAAAATCGAAATTGTCTAAAAGCATTACAAATTAACTTTGCAGATAGTTTATAGGGACCAATGAGGATGGAGTGAGGGGTGACTTAATTTGTGTTTACTAGATGGATACATTACTTTTATGTGAATTAAATAAATTTTTAAGAAATAAACCTTGATTCTGCAATAATTTACTTAAACAATTTCAGTTTTCAAAACCATTTTATTATGAGTTATTAGTAAAAATGTGTGTACAATAAACAGAAAATATGCACATTGCTAAAAATGTCTGTATCCTAAATAAATATATGTGTTCACATATGCAATGCTTACTCCTGTCTTACTCATTAATAAATACAGTAGGAATTCAAAATGTTTGTGAAATGAATGAACAAATCTTATTTCTTGACAACTCTGCAGATTTTTACTTTAAAAAATTTCAATTTTCTTGAACTTTTCTTGTTAGAAAACAACTCGTTTGTCAAAATTTCATGAGAACATGATGATCTGAGAAATTTCGTTCATGATATCACTGTTACTGTGGCCCTAAAAACCTATACTTTTAAGTTTCAGATAAAAACTTGTTTTAATAAGGCTGAGATCACTACTCTCTGTTTCTTCCCAAACTCTCTTCCTCTTTTGTTTAATTTGTCTCTTCATCAATTTTTTTAATAGCAGACAAAAAATTAGAAATTTCCTCATCATAATGAAGCAGAGATAGTGGCTGCATCTATACTGTGCTTTAAGTTATAATAGAAAGTCCTGCTGATTCTAAACGTCTGGCTCCAACTAGTATTATCTAAGTTTATATTTTAAGAGAACTGTGGTATTAATGTGAACATTCATTTTAGAAAGAGACAAAGAGCTACTTTAGTCACGTCTCATTATTCCAAATGAAAATATTTGTTTCTTAGGTTAGGTTAGGCAGAGCTTTTTCTAATTTGATCTGTAAGATATATGAGACGAGTGATCAGTAGTTTTTTTGCTACCTAAAATGGAGGTTGAGGAGGAGTTCCAATCAAAGCTGATTGATGGTGGTGAATCAGAGGTGGAGCAGGGGAGGGCAGCAGTCTTTATATACATCTACCTTAAAAAAAATCATTTGACAGGAAAAGAAGACATAAGTAATGCCTGATTTTATATTTCCCCAGGGCTCTAGCATTTACCCAAGGCCTTGAAGTGGAAATTTTTTAAAAAGTACACAAATGGAATAGCAATAACTGGAATTTCCTAGAAATATTTGGAGAAAAGTAGTCCAAGAGTTGAATTTGGCTGGAGGCACTGGTTTAATTAAAAAAAGAAAAATTGGAATTCTTGGTTTATTGGTACAGTTTCTATGAAAAGGAGATAAATAAAAGTAAATAAAACCTCAAATTATAAACTTTTTTCATATGTGAACAGAAAACTTAAAGATTCATTTTGCTTTGATAAAATAAACTCTGTGTGAGGTCAGATTGCAAGGGCATTAGAAGTTGAATAGGGGTAATAGAGCTTCTTGTTATTTACCAGAAAATTATACTAGATAATATATATTAAAGATAAACCTGTTAGTGGAGAAAAGCACTCAATGTCATTCTGTTTATTAAAAGAACATATTCCTTAACAAAACAAACATTTTTTAGGAAAATATTAATATTTAATCAGCAGAATGTTTTATCATTTTGCCATAGTTACATGTGACATCTTTCTCCTCTATTTGCATACTTCTGTACTTAGTGTTAAACATTTTCCTCCTCCTCCCCCTTCTCCTCCCCTCCCCTCTCACTCCCTTCCCTCTTCTCTCCCCACCACCACCTGCTCTTCTTCTTCTTCTCCCATCAAAGGCATTCTTTTTGCCTATGTAGTCATAGTGGAATATGATTTCAGAGTCAGAAACAAGAAAAATTTCATTATGTTCTCCATATAATCATTTTCTTGATCTGTTTAATAATACTGCATTCCATTGTGTACTTTTAAAAAGCAAACCTCAATGGTACAGTCAATGTGTAAGCAATCTAATAATTGTCTGAGAAATTTTTTTAATAGACCAATTTAACAACTTTTTACCAGATGTGTATGTGGTACCAATAAAAATGCTCTTTTTGCCTGACTTTGGCAGTACTGCATACTCATTTATCCAATGGCTTATTTTATCATTTGTAATGAATTAACATTATACAACATGATGGGTGATAGAGAGAAAACTGACTGAAGTAAAACAAGTCAATAAACATTTACTATTAGAACCATGTTAAAAATATGATGAGTCATTCTATCCCACGAAAGCCATAACGGTGTTTACAGTCCTAAGAGATCATTGAAAAGCTGATTTTATTTCTTTTCATATTTTCCTATATACCAAAGGAGAATGGGAGTCATATGAAATTATTTGAAATTATTGGCCAATGTATTCAGAGAAGGAGAATGTAATTCTTCTTTATACAGTTTATAATATTCACATGGGAAACTTATTTTCTAAAAGTAGTTCATTTTTGAGCGATTTAAAAAGTGATCTACAGTTTCTTGACTAATCATTATTAAAACCCTCAAAAATGAAATTAGTAGCTTCAAAGAGAAACTCGACTGTAAAATTTTCCCAAAACAAACAAAAACCATTCATATGTAGCAGTCACCAACAAAGAAACATAAAATTTTTGATAAAGTAACCCATAGATTATTAAGTTTAATTTTTCTACTCTTGAGATTATGTGATGCTGGGGACATGTGATGCTCAGACCAAGGGCAAAACCAGTGACACATCCTTCTTCCATGATAACCTCTCCATTCTTACAGCATCCAATGGCTATATGCTGATATAAAGCCCATTACCTATAATTTAACAAGTATTTAGCTGTTGTAAAAAAAAATTAAGAAGCTCCTATATTAAATATCTACCCTTTTGCTAAAAAACATTGATTCATACAATTATATGTTATGTCTTTAAGTGTTATTTTTCATTCAAGCTTTTTTCATATTTAGCCTAAATAGACTTTTGAATCACTTTTGGCCATTGGAAGTTTCTTGTGGCTTCAACAGGACTGACTGATATTTATGGGCCATATGAGTGATCAATACTATGTTATTATCTTTATATTAAGAGTAAAATGTTGAGGTATGTTGATGAAACTACCCTAATGGATATTGGGTACACACATCAATTAGCGGCTTGTTATACAGCATTGCTTGTGACAATGGGCTTTGAGTCTTAAACAAGTCTATTCTGAAAATGCTAGGTTGTAATAGACAAATTCAATAGACATTGCAAAGTACTTTCCAAATTTCTGAAAACGTATTAATGTATTTTAATCTTTAGTTTTCAGTCTCTATTGTACCCCAGAAAATCATTTAAATATATTTACTGAGGAGCCATTTTCTCAGAAACATTTATTTTGTGGCATATTAAAAAGTAAATGTAAATTACTTGTTTAAAATGATTATGGATCTATATTTTTAGTCAGTTGCAATATCAATTGAATCTAACATCCTTAAAGAAATATTTACTGATAATAGAAAAAAAATATTGATTAAAAGAGATGCATATAGCCTGTCTCATGCTAACTTTAGTGTTTATTTCTTGAAGTGTAGAAAAATAGAGTTCATAGCTATGCATTTAGGAAAAATAATTGCTTTTTTCTAGCCTGTTTATAAAGACACTGTTTTTATATTAAGACTGTACTATTTACTAATGGAAGTCGGATTTGGGACCCATAGTTTTATTGCTGGTTTAGAAGTAGGGGTAGAAAAATAAATGAACAAAGTCCCCAGTTCAAGAGAACTGTAACAGAATTATTAGTAAGAAAACTTTGTGGATGGTTAAAATAAAATGTAAAAGTCAAAAACAAGTCAACAATGACCAGAGCTGGTTTTGATATGATATTATACCCATACAATACAACCCACCTATATATTTTTTTAATCTTGAAACACATATACAAACAACTTTCTTCCTAGGTATCAGTCTTTCTCTGCTCTATTTAACAGAAAATCTTCTCAAAGTAATTGTTTATATTTTCTGTCTGCAGTTCTTCTATTCTCACTTGAAGATATTCCAAAAAGACTTCACACTACTTCTATCAAAATCACTTATATTCTTTACATTGCTAAATCCAATAGCAGGCCTTATTTTTCATCATATATTACTTAGCAGTATTTTTCACATTAATCACTTAAACTTTTTAAAAATTAAGATATAATTGACGTATAACATTTCATTAATTTTTACATGTAGCCACTTTCTAAAAATTATTCTTCAATAGTATTCCAGGGCATTTTACTCTCCTGGTAGTTTTTCTTCTATATCAATGGTCACTCCTTTGAGCTTCTCAACATCTCAATATTGCAGAACCTCTGAACACAGTCTTTGGATTGTTTTCCTTACTTAATTCCACTCCATGCTAATTACGGTTTTAAATTTTATCTAAATGTCAATGAACTATTTAAGTATTCTCCAGCCTGGACTTCTCCCCTAAATCCCTGAATTTCAGACCTATCCAATACCACCTACTCAATATCTCTACCTAAGTATTCAAAAGGCATCTGAAATTTAACATTTTCCAAACAGAAAGCCTGTTTCTCTTGAAATCTTCATCTTGATTACAGCCACACTATTTTTTTTTTTTTTTTGCTGCTAAGGTTAAAAATTCTGTGATCCTTGGTTCTTCTTCATTTAAAAACAATGTTCAATTTGCCAGAAAATCCTATCAGTTCTACTGTCAAAATATATTTAAAATTAAAATAGTAGTTTATGATTTTCACCACAGTGACATGATACAAGCCAACATTATTTCTTGTCCAGATAACTGTGATGGCCTCCTATTTATTTCCTGCTTCTGATCTTGACCCAACTGTCTAATCTCCACGTGACATCAGGAAGAAAAAATTACATACATACATACATACATACATACATACATACATACATATGTGTGTGTGTGTATTGACATCAATATATAGACAAATAGATATATCTTTTAAAATGCCAATCTGTAATGCTGCTCCTATGTTTCAAACTCACTAATGGATTTCCATATCATTCAGAAAGAAAGCAAAAAGCATCACAGTAGCCTACAATGTATTATTACAAGATCTATCTTTCTCCCTAACCACATTACTCCTCTGATCACATGTCCTATTGTGATTGCCTTTATTTCTTCTGTTCAAGACCTTTGCTCTTCAAACACACTGGGTGATATATACCTGTGGGCTTTTTACATTCATAGGTGTTTGGTTTTTGTTTGTTTGCCTAGAGAGCTCTTTTATAAATAATACCTGTGCTCACCTGAATCTTTGTTCTCCAGAAACTTCCTCAGCAAGGTCTTTCCCAATGACCTTGTTTAAGATTGAGCTCATTGTGCTCTTCAGTACTTTCCCTCCCTACTTCCTGCTTTGTTTACATCTATGGCACTTACTGATAACTAATATTCTATCTTTTTATTATATCATTTCTATTATTGGTCTTTTTCCCTCACTAAAATTTAAAATTCATGAGATGCATATTTTACTTTTTAATTCTCTGTTATATCTCAGAGCATTTAATGAATAAATAAATAAATGAGTGAATTTCATGAACCTTGTTTTGCTGAAACCATTGATGAATAAGCTAGCCAATTAGTTAAAACTATCAAAGCAGATTTCAGCATAAAACCAGGGTAAGGACAGATGTTTCCCAATTTTCAGATGTCCTTATACCTCATGTTTTATAATTTTGTGGAGATGATGCATATATTAGGTAAGAGAATAAATCATTGAAGTACTTACTTTCTCTTTCTTTCAGGTAGTGACAGTATCAGAGATATAGTTGATATTGCAGAAACATAGCTCTGCTTCATAGAGAAGAGCACAATGAACCATAGTAAACCTGGCACTAAGTATGTCTTCCTAAAGACTTAATGATAATCATCCCATAGGACCCACACTGTGCAGGCCTATGACTGCTTTTTAAAAAACATGATAGCTAACTGATAACCACAGACTAATTTCATATGTTAAATGTGAAATCTGATGTCAGGATGTTTTGGACTTTCAGGCGGTACTTGTGAAGAGAATACCTCTGAGTGGCATTGTTGAAAATCTATTCCTGTCAAAAGATCTGCCCACATACATTTCACTAAACACTGTGGGGATTTATAATCTTAACTGTTTCAAAGCAGTTTCATCCACTGCATTTAGAGAAGGATTTGAAACCACAGAAGTACGTAGTTAATGGGTGCTGATGAATAAGAGCAGCAAAAAGAGCTTGTTTGTGTGTGTTACAGGGAAGGGAACTAGAAAGAGGAAGCACAAAAATATAATTGACTTCTCAATTATTTTCAGTCAAAATGTATGGTGAGTGAAAATTGACTTGATTATCTGTGGAAAGATTTTACATTTTTAGATTCTTAAGTTATTTTGACTTTTTTAAAATACCACTACTATAATATGGCTTTATTAAAATGTTGAAAAAAATACGATTTTCTGTTAAGTCATGCAAGCTAAGTAAGCAGATAAAAACAGTATAATTGAGTAGATGAATTTGACAAAAATAAGAAATCACAGAAGTAAACAATAAATGTTTCCACTACCATGCACTGCCAAATTACGCATAACCATTATAAAGAGAAGCTAGCTGGTGCACAGATAGCAGAGAGCTACTAAATATCAATGAAAAGAAGATCTGGAATCTGAATGGTCATAAACAAGGAAAATGTATAATAATTGCTGTGCCTTGCCTCTTGCTTTTTCATTAAAAAAAAAAATACCACATTTCTAACAACAGGAATGCTGAATTGAGGACCTCAGTGTGATTGGTAGATAATAGATTAGGATGTCCAGATGGTGAAGTACTTGGCACAAGGTAAACAAAACCAAGGTCAACTGACTTTATACTCCCAAACAGACTTGAGGAAATAAAACAGCAAGAGGTTGTACACATATAACTATTTAGAGCACAGCAGAAAATAGCACGCAAACAAAACATGATTAAAAATGAATATGCCCAGCAGAAAAAAAGAAATCACCATGGCTCAGAAAAAAGAAAAGGGACAAAGTTGTAAAGATCAGCATGTTCCATATATGGCAATAACACCACCTCCAATTGAACTTGGGCTACAGGGATGCTAGTATCTTACTGAAGAAAAGACTTTTATAGCCTTAACCATCATGCCTGATGAAATCTGAATCTAGAAAACTAGTTTTCTTAGTGAAACTTTAACCACTGATGTGATAACTACTTTCCACTCAACAAAGCAATTTAATAAATAATATAGGACCTCATGAAATGTATTTTAAAATTGCTCTAAGAATATGTGGTCATACACACAGGGTGTGTATTGAGCTCCTATGAGTAGGCCATATAGTAAAATGAAGTCCTTAATCAGATTTGTTAGTCCTAAAAGAATTTTGATAACTTAGTTCAATCATGATATATGGATTATTATATTCATGACATACTCAAGAGCCGTTGGTCATTTTCTTCTGTTTTTAATCTCTAAATATGTGCATTTTTTGTGTATGTATATATATTTTAATATACATTTTACATATTTATACATATTTTGTATATTATGTATTTCTAATTAAATAATTAAAAGGAAATAAAAATTATCTTCTTCAATTCAAACAAAAACAACAAAAAAAGTGAATTTCTAGTTTTCAGAGTATGTTGTATGGCAAATTTAGAGAAACCTTGTTCTATAAGCTTCACCTTCTAAATTTATTTTGCTACCACTTTGAAGAGATAAAGCAAAACTTCTGAACTCATATTCGAGTTGTAATTTGTGCATTTTAAAAAAGCTTTACTATGTGATAGGTACTGGACCAAGAATGGTAAGATAGTTAAATTTCCAGCTCTAAAAACTTTCAATTTATTGAGGATTATAAGAAAGTAAATATATAATTTTATCACAGTTTTAAGTTTGTTGGATGGAGAAACATAGAGGAGACAGCAGAGTAAAAAGGAATAAGAACCAAGCTAGGTTGGGATAGGGGTAGGCAATAAAGAGAGGGGCTTTCAAGAAGTAATGTTTTATTGATGGTGACATAAAGCAAGAGACTAAACAGGAAAGTCTCTTGAATAAAAGTCATGGCACATTAGATAGTCCGAAGACTAGTGGAAAATTTAAAGAATTTAAATAAGTCAAGTTTTTGAGTTTTGAAGTTTTTTGTTTATTTTTGCCAAATGATAATGAGAACTGAAATACAGAAAGAGAGCAGAGATGTGACCATTTTATAACATACATTGCATTTCTAAATGCTATGTTTTCAAAAATCTATCGAATAGGTCATCTATTTGATCCCCTTTAACACTGCTGATATTGGTGATGAAATTAAGATTACACTCTTTTACTGTCATGAAAACTGATGCTGATATGATCTATAAAGGTCATAAAGCAGCTAGTACCAGAATGGAAATTAAAATCTATTCCTTGACTCTGAATCAAATTATTGTGTCATGTTGCCTTCTCTCTACCTGATTTATACTGATAAACAACTAATACTGATGCATTTAAATTCTCTCTTTGCCAGTACAATACAGTGGTATCCCATTATCTGTGGGGATATGTTCCAAGACCCCCAGTAGATGTCTAAAACTGTAAATGGTACCAAAACATACTATAATATGTTTTCCTACACATACATACCTATGATAAAGTTTAATTTATAAATTAGGCACAGTAAAAGATTAACAATAACTAATAAAAATAGAATAAAAATATACTGCAATGTTATATAAATGCTGTCTGACTCTCTCTCTCTCTCAAAGTATTTTATTGTCCTGTACTCACTCTTCTTGTGGTGATATAAGATGCCTATGAGATGAGGTGAATGATGTAGGTATTATGACATAAAGTTAGGCTACTGTTTCAGTTACTTGATCCCAACCACTGAGATACCTCAGCAGTCAATCTGACAATGCAGATGGCTAGTAAGTGATCAGTGAGTAGCATACAGCATGGGTTAGTGTGACAAAGGAATGATTCACATCCTGGGGGACAGAGTGCAATGGTAGATACTTTATTACACTACTCAGAAAGGTACACAATTCAAAATTTGTTTATTTATTGAATTAGGTAACTAAACCCATGGAAAATGAAACTGGATGAGTCAATTTAATGAAACTAAAAAGTATGGAGCAAATATAGTGATCTCCTGAGAAGTTATCACATTCTGCTGTACTGGATTTTAAATGCATTAAGTGAAGTTTTTAAATTGTAAAATAGTATGCAAAGCAAACTTATGGTCAGTCCCTGAATTGGAAACAATCTTCCATTTCTGAGCATAACCTATAATTTGCATTTGATCTGTAATTTTAGGATGATGTAATTACAGCAGGTCATGCACAATTAAGGCTGAAGAATAATTTAATTTTACAACTATCTAATATTGTATAGATAGGAAAAAAAAGTCAAAGCCACCCTGAGAAAGCTGGTGACAAGCTGGCATGAAAAAGAAGTATTTTATATTTAAGGAAGGAAGTGATTTTAGTTTGAAGATGATGCCAGATTTTAGAGATAGGAGGAAGGAAATGATGAACAGTAAAAAGTTTTTATATAATATCATAACTTGAAATGGAAAGCTTACTATGTTATTTTGGTTCTTTTTAATCTACATGAACAAACTATGTACACTTATTGTACAATATTTTAATCTATAAATGGGGTGGGAAAGACATTCTTAACTTATAGGGAAATTGTGAGAATCAAGAAGAAATCTCTAGGGGGCATTTCTAAATAGAAAATATTTTACAAATAATAACTGAAAGGGATGAAGAGAACTTGAATGAAGGACAGAGCAGAGGAGAATCACTCTATCTGGACTAATAGGAAAGAGATGACTAATATAATTTTTCTAAAAATCTTCAAAATTAACTTCTCCTAAGCTACATGAGATTTACATTTAGAACTTTTGGAAACTAAAATTTCATCTTAGTGCCTCAGAGTTAAGAGTAGCATTAGAATAACAGACTTCGCTCGATTATCTTTTTCATATATTGTACATTTGATGATTTTGATGATGTTGTGTATCACCATTTTATCAGTGGTTACAGGTTGTTAAGGCTAATCTGTGTCTCCATTTACATATAAATGTTGGATTTATTTGTATTTGTTAAAAAAAAGACATTTTTTCCATGGTTTAGTCAATGAACAATAATTAAAAGTACTTTTTTAGTATGGCATATGTTTGGCGTTTAAAAATAAATTAATTATTAGTTAGCCCTTCATTTACAAAAGCAAATTAATAAGTGTGTCAGCATTAATCATAACTTAGATGCTTATTATTCCTAAAACAACATTTTAATATATAACAACATTCTTGACATAATTAAGATAACATCACAACTATGAGCAATTCAGCCACCCTGTGATCTTTACCATAGACAATATCTGTTTATCATTTGTTTTCCTTACCATGCTGCTATCAATTTCATTCCACCATTAATTTCTTCCAGTATTTTTGCTTCCTTCATCTTATTTACCATAGAAAAAGTCCACCTCCTTAACACTTAGTTAATGTTTACACCATTATTCCATTAAGCTGCCCACCTTACTTTTACATTATTTATAGCCACTCCCAATTGGGCTTTTCCAAAGGGCCTCATGGTAATGGTATAACAATATATTCTATATTAAGATATATTTTCTTGTATTATCAAATATTTCTGTAAATAGTAATTTAACTGTTTTTCTTTATCACGAATTTTATTTTCTCTTTTAGCTCTATTCCTTGAGTTGTGTATTCTAAAGCTACCAATTCATTAAAAGACTCAACAGATTTTGTGCTAATTGTAGGCCATGCTTCTGCCAACACCAACCAGTAACCTTCTTTTGAAAATCTTCATCATACCTTAACACCAGCCTCTTCACAGGCAGTATCAGCCACAAACACCCCAAATTCAATCCCACTCCTCTATCAGCAATCTAATAGTTTCCATTGTCACCTTCTACCTTGCCAACATTTTTTACATCTTCAATATTAAGAGCAATGACCTTTCCACTACCTGAGTACTTCCTCAAGCTCTTCTAGATATTTTAATTAACCTTCCACTAGAGATGAACTATGCTTGTCATGATATTTGGAAATCTTGATGAACTCACACTTGGCATACAACAAAATCATATATTTGCTGAATCTATCTCTTACATTTATTGTGATTTTCCACTGTGATTTTGTGATTTATAATAAGAAATATGTTTAGTTTTGGACCTGGTCCAGACACGGAGCTCATAAAACACTTGAAATTTTGGGCAAAAAAGTGTCTTCTGTTATGTTAATGGGATGACTGTTGTAAAGTTCTTAGGTAACCAAAGATAGGGGTTGGTTGCCAAGGGAACCAGTCTAGTGATTAGAGAGAACTGGGGCTTTCAGTATCCCCTTTCTCAACCTCCAGAGAGTGAAAAGGGGCTGATTTAATCAACACCGGCCAATAATTTAATCAACTGTGACTATGTAATGAAGTCTCCATTAAAAACCAAAGGACACTGTTTGGAGAAATTTTAAGTTAGTGGAAACTTGGGGAAAGTGGCACACTAGAAAAGGGTATTGAAGCTTCACACTTTGCCCTGTGTTTTCCTTCCGTATGGCTATTACTGAGGTGTACTCTTTTATGATAAACCAGTGTTAGAGAGCTAGTCAGACATGAGTGACAAGGGGAACAGAGCAATAGGGGGCCCAGCCTAGAGACTGCACAAGGAACAACTCACTGGTACTGGAATTCTGGGTAAGCACATGTACTAGGCAAAGAGTTATAAGCAGCCACCTGTCAATCAAAATGACCTCACTTGCCAATCACCTAGGAATGTCTTGGGAACCACCCATTATGGCCCAGATATAATGAAGACATTCCCACTTCTGAGCTATCTTTTTGTGGCCCCTTTGTGTTGGTTATTGTGGTTACAGTGCTAGGACCATGTACCTCTTTGCGGCATTCTTTGTCTAAAATACACTTTCAATAAATCTTTTCTAAATCTCACTGACCTACGATTCTTTACTGCATCAACGAGGAAGAACTAAGGAAAAATGCTAATTACACTTCTGTGCCATCGTTATCTCTTTCCCTCCTTCTGCTGTTGGGGTGATACTGAACTCCGATTGGTGCCAATGGTAGGTAACACCAGTAATCTAGTAAGTAAAATGTTTCTTTGAGTTTTGTGAACCACTCTAGCAAATAAATGAATCCAAGGAGGAGGCTTTACAAATATATGGTTTATAGTCAGTCTGTCAGAAGCACAGGTAACAATCTGGGCTTGTGACTAGTGTCTGAAGTTGAGGGATGGAAGTGTAGGCACTCGTGCCATTAACCTGTGGGATCTGATGCTATCTCCAGTAAATAGTGCCAGACTTGAATTGAATTGTATGGGACACCTAGTTGGTATCCAGAGAATGGCTTGTTGGTATGGGATCCTACCACCCACATTGGAAGTGGTACCAAAACTTATTTACCCATCCTATGTCTCCTTCCATTTCTTACTTAATTAGCTCTACTGCTGCATTAATTGACTACTTGGTTGATTTCATTAATTATTATTTTTGTGGAGAGATACTGTACTACATCATTAGGATTTAAGAAATTTAGGACAAAAAGAAAGGTTGATCTACATGATGTCTTCTTTTAGAGAATTTAGTAAGTTTTAGAAAGTAAACTTCATCAGCTGGATATTTAGTATGTCACAAAAAAATGTAGCAATGCCTGTGGAGGTGGCTCAGTAGGTAAACCTGAGGCCCAGAAAATAATGTGTTCTGAATGCCAGAAAAAAAATGTGTATGGTGAATAGAATAAGATATCCAGAAGCATTGGATATCTTATTCTATTTCTTAAGCATGGAAGGGAATGGAGAGGTTACAAGATTTGTAGACAGGCTGAAACCTGTCTACAAACAGGATTTCATCATTTGAGACAAATAGTTTGAACCATGGCATTCAGAAGGTGTCAAAGCATAGCCCCCCAAAGACCACTAGGAAGTCAGATCTTGGTGATCACCAGCATAGGATCTAGACTATGCCAGCTACACCATAGCACAGAAAGGAGGAGAGCTGAAAAACAAAAGAAGAATCAGTGCCTTTTAATCCTGTCACTTTGAGAACATTGAAGAACTTAGTTTGTCATAAGGTTGTCTTGATGAAAATCAGAACAAAACCAGGGTAATTGGAAGCAAATACTTATCTGAAAGTGACTAAATCATTGAAAACAGATTTTTATATTTGAGGAGACTGTGACATATATTGGCAAGTTAAATGGTATTACTTTTCCTCCCTTTAAAACCCAGCAAAGTGGAAAGATGTTAGAAAATTTAGATCTTTTGTAGAAAACAAAAATGCCAAATTTCTTATGCATGTAGAGTTGTACCCCCTTATCCATGGTTTTGCTTTCCGCAGTGTCAGTTACCTGCAGCTGACTGCAGTTGACTGCAGTCCAAAAATATTACATGGAAATTTTCAGAAATAAACAATTCATAAGTTTTAAGTTGCACACTGCTCTGAGTGGTGTGATGAAATCCTGCACCATCACACTGTCCTTTTCAGGATGTGAATCAACCCTTTGTTCAGTGAATCCACGCTGTTACTCTACACATCTACCATTAGTTACTGAGTAGCTGTCTTGTTTATCAGGTCGAACATCATTATATTTAAGTGCTTGTGTTCAAGTAATCCTTATTTTACCTAATATCCGTAAAGCACAGGAGTAATGATGCTGGCAATCTACATATCCCAAGAGAAGTGGAAAAGTGTTTTCTTTAAGCGAAAGGTATGTTTGTGTATGTAGGTGCGTGTGTGTGTGTGTGTGTGTGTGTGTGTGTGTGTGTGTGTAATAAATAGTATATATAGGTTTCGGTAATCCATAGTTTCAGGAATCCACTGGGGATCTTGGAACATACCTTCTGTGGATAAGAGGTGATTAGTGTGTGATGAGTACTATAAGTAAATCTATAACTCTGCTTTTACTATATATTTTCCCTTTACAGAATATCTCTGTATTATGGTGAAAGCAGTAAAATATGAAGCTGTTCTCTCAATGGCTGGTGTCTTCAGAGTAGCAGCTCATGTGGGATTAGCTATAAAGGCGTTTTATAAGTGCTATAAGCAATGCAGTTACATTTTTTCTGTGTTCATACCTTGAATTTCTCACAATGTCATATCTTTCGGCATATTTATCTATCTACTGGTGACATTTCTGCAGCTGTGCATATTTTTAGCTTGAAGAGAAAATTAGTGATATCCCATCTTTAAATAACACACAGAAAATAAAAATTTCTGTTGGAAAGTTTGGGGTTCACAGTGATGATGATAAAGTTAATTAGAACCATCAGCGGCAGCAGCTAGAACACTGCCCAACCATGAATTAGAGTTAATTTTTGCCAGTAATAGTGCAAAACCTTTTACATGGAACTTCACAATACATACAAGTGATAGAAGTAATTAATGCTATGTTCATTAATTTGCCTAACATAATGGATTATAAGTGTATTTCAAGGCTAAATTAGGCTGACCTTAGTCTTTGATTTTGAAAATTTTGTTTTTAAATTTGCTCTTAGAATAGCAACAGATGCCTGAGTTTGATTAGTGCACTCTAGGAAAATGCTAGAAAGTTTGAAAGGTTGATGCCAATGAAATATTACTGTTTTTGTTGGATTATCTTCTGAAAAAAATTTAAGTATGCAATTATCTTCATTTTTCAAGGAAGTTTTGAATATTCCATAAGGAAATGCTATGGCTCTGTTCCTTAAGGACTCTTGGTGCCTTCTAGCTTGAAGTTAGAATGTTATAAAATGTTTTATAATGAGTTTCTTAAAAACCAAATCAAAACATCACAACAGCTGGCATTCATATCCTAAAGAAAGAGGCAGGAAAACATTTTAAATAGAGCAACAGAAAGTCACTTGGATTTTGTAAAGAATATAGGAAGAAGTGACTGAGAGAGCCAAGCTATGTGTCTTATTTATTGATATTTTAGTTATATCTGATATTTGCCACTGTTTTTGACACTGTGAATAGGAGTGTCAAAAATTTATTATGAAATGAGAAAATACAAATTGATTACATTAATGATTGCTGTATGAGAAAATTGTTTTGATAAATTATCAAAATAATCTTACAAATGCTTTAAAAAACAGGAAAACTTTTAATAAAAATCAAAATTTCTTACTTTGTGCCCATTTTAACCCTATATTTAAAAACTAAATTTTATATTATCATTTTGGTTGATTGATTTTCTCTAACATGATACAGTTTATTTCTTAAACATCCTCAACACCCTATCCATCTTCCAAATTTAATTTCACTGTTTTTGTTAAAATAGGATACAAGATTTACTTTGTATGACATTGTAAATTTATTTCACTACCAATGCAAAAGTGTCCTATGACTATTGTTTACTTTTTGTATAGCTTTTTCTCACTGTATTTCTGATTTTTTCCTCTTTCGTTTCTTAGCTTACATTATTTGAATTAAATTGTCCTAAAAACTAAAAAAATATATAAAATCTCACATGTACCCTTTTTATTTATCAAACACCTACTTCTCTTTTTCAATCTGGTTTGAATGTCACCTTTAAGTCTGCTATTCATAGGAACTGGAACTCTGATGTCATTTTCTTTGTAATATCTTTCATGGGTTATTTCCTTATATTGTCAAGCATATAAGTAACATATAAGATAAGAAGTAACAAAGTAAGTTTTCTTATTCCTCGCATGTCTGAAAATATTTTTATTCTGGCTCAAATGTAATTGTAAATACTGAATTTTGAACACGTGGTTTAAAATAGTCTCCCAGAATTTAACGAACACCTCTCCACTGTCATCTAATATCTAGCCTTGGTGGTGAGACTACCAATGCTAATTCAATTCTCATTCTTTCCCAGGCAACTATTTTCTCAACCTCTTACACCTCCTCACTCCACTGCCTCTTGATAAAATCAAAACAAAACAAACATACAAACAAACAAACAAAAACAACTTCTAGATTTATTTTTAGTTTTCTGCAACTTTCTGAAATTTCACAATTGTTTAATCACAATATCCAGGCTTCAGGAATCTTCCTTCTATATAAAGACATGTTTCTTCGTTTTGCCCTTTCTAAAACCCTTAATAGTTATGTGTCAGGCACCTTAGACATTTTTTCTATGTTCTTTATCATCTCCTCCCATATAGCCTTTTGCTATTTATCTCTGCTTTCTTGGAATGTTGTCCATTTTTCCTTTTTACTAATTGATTTTTAGCAATCATACCTTCATTTATATTCATATTCCAATACCCCTGTCTCTCTCTCTTATTTTTTTTCTTTTGAATAGCAGCATACTTAGTGTATAGTAAATCTCAAATTTCTCTGAAGATATTTGAGGAAAAATTTGTTTTACATATCTTGTTCTTTCTATGGCATGTTTCAGGCTTACCTCAAATGCATGATGATCATGATTTTCTGGTTATATTCAACAATGAGAAAATGTAAGAATGATCCAAGAGCACTGTGCACTTTGATGTGGCTTGTCAATGAGGATTCATTGCTTCAGTGTGTGACTGGAGGACTGAGCTGGCTTTTACATGGGAGTTGTCAAAATGTCAGTATGTAAGGAATTTTGTCAGTAGGCCATTCACTGTATTTCTCTTTACCTAAGTGGCAGAATTCAGTTTGTTATGCGAAAAGCTTTGCAACAGTGTTGGAAGAGAGGGGTCAATGGTTTTAAGTACGATTTCATTCATATTTGTTTTCTTCTCTGTCTCTCATCTGTCCTGATTTATTTCTGACATTTCTCAATATTAATCTTCTCCACAGTGATCCAAGGCAGATTATCTTATTTTTAGTTCAATCCTTTTCTATAAGAATTTAGGCTACATCTCCTTCTAGCCGCAATCTTTGGTTATACCCCATTGATCTGCACTTTGGCACTTACCATTGAAATGTTTTGTCTCCTGGTGGTGCTCAATTTATTCTTTCTTTTGTTGTGGAATTATAACCTATCACATAATTTACTTTCATGCTATTCTATCTTAGGAAAAAGGAAAAGAAATATATATGATCAATTTATCTTCTTGAACTGGAATTTTCAACTCCATCACTGGGAAAATTAATACAAAACTTGGTGCAGAGAGAATGTTTAGCTTTTCAGATTTAATATTATGATGGTATAAATTTTATCTAAATGTACTTGGAGTTCTTACTGAAATGGCACAATTATTACTGAAAATGACTGGCACTGAAATGCAGTTGGTTCTTTATTTCAAAATTTAAGGTATGATTTTGTGAGTGAATGTGTGTGTGTGTGTGTGTGTGCATTCTTGGCATGTCTAGTTCTTTTGGTTCTTCTGAGAATTTGTATGTATGTATGTATGTATGTATGTATTTATTTATTTATTTATTATTTATCCCCTTAAAAATTGTCTTTTAATAGATGTCACCTATATATTTAGAATATTATTGAATTTGTTTTTAATTATTATTAAAAATTATTGGCTGAACATTAACAAAATTCAATGTTTCAATTGTACAATTCAACAGTACATCATATATATATATATACATATATATACATATATATGTGTGTGTGTGTATGTGTGTGTGTGTGTGTATGTGTATATATATATATATATATATATATATATATATATATATATATATATACATACTTAGCATTGTGCATTCACCAGCCATAGAGAGCTTTCCATTACCACATATTTTACCCCTTTTTATGAGAATATTTAGGGTAAAATATTTTAGAATTGGGAGGAGCCTTTATGATTATTTAGCTCTATCTCTTCATATTGGAGATAAAGGAATAGTAGATATCAGAGAAGATAACTACTTCAATTTGCAAGACTTCAGTGATTATCAAAATTTATGCCTTCTTACTTCTAATTGTATTTCCATCTACTCTATAAAAGTTCACTTCAGGTAAATATTGGTCCACTTTTATCACAGTGTAATTCATTAACGATAAAATAATTCATCTTTGGTATGAATTTAGATAATTGACAAACTAAACAATGTTTAATTATTTCTTTTTTAGTTATAAAACAATTTTCAAAAGCATAAATGCATTAATGTATTATTGTTTAATTAATAATAAGTAAAATGCATCTTCTGTGAATCAGACTCAATACTTGGCAATGACTTCAGACCTGTAAAAAAGTATTATAAAATGTTATTAGGATGTGATAAATGCCTATCATGGGGATATATTATGAGGATAATAATAATTTTACAACATTTTTTATACTTAAGGTGATACTTAACTCAAAAATATCTATTTTTAAAGACCAGTAGGAATCTTTGAAGGTAATTTTTACATCTTTAATTAATTTCTAATTTAATTACATGTTTAATTTAGGAAATTATATAGTCATACACAGTAATACTACAAAAAAGGTAAATAATAGACAGGGAAGACAAACGCTATTAATTCTATTTCACAGTTCACTCTTTCAGTAACTTAAGACTTAACTTGATATTCTTTTCCCTCCCAAGCCTAATCAGTAGTAGAAAATGTTTTCTTGTTTTGTTTTGTTTTTGTCAACATAAAATTTTCAAAGATTTAGCTTCCTCTTAAATCTAAGGATATCATCACCTAAAGTCAAAACATTTTCTCCAAGGCCTTACAGAGACATGTTCAACTGGTTTATGTGTTGAAAACTGTCTCTGAAGCAGACTAATTTTCAAACTCATTGTAATGCTCCATCACCCTTAAAATACACCGGCGTATACTTTCTACTAATAAAGCCACCTTCCTACACTATCACAATATGACCCTTTTATTTAGGAAATCAACATGTATACAATGCTATCTTCCAATCCACAAACTGTTTTAATTCTACCAATCATGACATCAACGGATCTTTTTCATTTTTGGTTTAGATATCTGTCCAGAAAATACTGTTGCTTCTAATTTTTATGTTTCATAAATCTTTAATCTGAAACAGTAGCTTACTGTGTCTCTGTCTCTTATGTCATTAGTAGTCTTGAAAGTTTTCAGGACTTTTGTGCTATAAGATGATGCCCTACTTTAGTCTGGACAGTGTTTCCTCATACCCAGACTCAGTTCTCTTTATGGTGAAGTCATCATTGTGTAGAGACATCAGCATACTCTCCCTTAGCAAAACTTTAGCCATTATAATTTTACAAATTATGATTGCCTCCCAGTCCCTCATTTTAAGTTATTTTATTAAAGAGTTTTCTTTTTTCCTTTTATTTATATTAGTTTACACTCATCAGTTTCTGTTTTATTAATCTGACACTGTCCTTTATTTTATAGATGCTCAAATTGTCCTGGGTATGCTCAGTGAGAGAATCTTCAAGTAGGCTCTTACATACTTTTGACATGTCTTTACTAAGCATGTCATTAGTTTCTACTATAAGGTATTCCATCCTGGACAAGAAGTCTTGTTATCCTTTAGTGCAAATGTTATTTAGAAATCAAAAACATTACTAAGTGGATATCAATGAGTCTATGCCCATCTGTGAAAATATATATATATAATTTTGCCAACCATCACATCAATGTACACAAACACACGCACACACACAGAGGTGTTTCCCATTACTTACAGTAGTATGTTCTATAAAGTCATGCAAATTCTGAATTAGAGAATACTGAACCATTTCCCCTATAACTATATGGCTAGGTGCCCATGAGCCTCTGGTCATATTTTCACTAATTGATCAATACATAACCTTGTTTTATGGGTGTTTCTGTTTAAAGACACTATATTTAATATATATTGTTGATTTGTTAATAATGAATTCATACTTGAAACAACTCATACTTGAATAAAACTTAGCTATCACACAAATTTTCTCCATAAACTCAGCTGTGTTTTGCTTTGGAACAGTAGACAGAATTTCAGCAGTGTGCTTGAGGAACATCTTAAACATCCAGAACACCACCAGAAAGCACAAAATAGACTGCAAAAAGAAAAATTATTTACAGTATGAGAGTTAAGAGAAGGAATCAATAAGCATAGAACAGGTCATTTTTAGGGCACTAAAACTATTCTGCCTGATACTATATTAGTGGATATATTTGTCAAAACCCATAGAATGTATAATTCAAAGAATGAGTCTTAATTTAAATTAAGAACTTTAGTTATTAACAATGTAATGGTATTGGCTTATCCATTGTAACAGATATACCACATTAATGCAAGATACTTATAATATGGGAAATTGCATGGGAGGAAGGATGAGGGTTATATGAGAACTCTACTTTCAGCTCATTTTTCTATAAACTTTAAAGTTTTCTAAAATATAGTCTATTAATAAAAATGGGAATATAGATCAATATTAAATCATTTAAATAATTATAGTACAAGTAAGTAGACTAAACACTCCATTAAAAGATTGAGATTTTCAGGTTAGATGGAAAATCTAAATTCAAGTATGTACTCTGTGATCAGAGATTGCCAAGGTGGAGGCATTTATGTCAGGGGAATAAAAATGGACCAGGAGGCCATAAAGAAATGTGTCTTACAAAGGTTTCACCCAGGATGCTTTTCTATGAACTTCTGTTCAGTCATGGCCGAATCTTAATCTCCTTCTCACCATGACAAACCCATCCATCTACACTTTCTATTTTCTATTTTGAAAGGAGCCAACCCATTTTACTTATCACCTTTCTTTGTTGGCATGTTAAATCGAACTAATCCTAATTAACCTAACCAGAATTGTTAATTTACATAATGAGAGACAGATTAAGATTGACACATGTAATCCTAGCCTCCATAAAATGCTTTCTTTGTTCTCTTCAGAGCACTCTGCTGATTGCTACCCGAATCTGTGTTTCAGTTTAAGCAGCTTTTACTAAAGATACATGTTAAATATGAAGACACAAAAACATTGAAACTAAAATGAAATTATATTTAATGTATATTGAATCATAATAAAGATGAAATGATGAGAGTAATTGTCTAAATCTGGAAATAAATGGATATGAAAACAAGGAGTATTATCAAAGAGCAAGTGGCATTTTGTAATGATTACAGGCTCAATATATCAGAAAAATACAACATTTATAAATAAGCATTTTCCAAATAATAGAAATAATAGAACTGCAAAATGATCTGGCAAAACTACAGGGTAAATATATAATCATAGTTATAATCATTAAAATCACATAGTAATTGACAGATTAATTAGAGAAAAAATCCATAAAAATATGAAAGATCTGAATATCACTATCAATTACTTTATTCCAAATGATATCTATAGAACACTACATCCAATACCTAGAGAATAGAAATTCTATTCAAGTGCACATGGAACTTTTACCAATACAGACATTAAACTGAGCCATAAAACAAGTGTCATTTAATTTGAAAAGACAGAACTCTTTCAGACTATTCTCTGACTACAACAGAAGCAAATTAGGAATCAATAAAATTAGATACCTAATACAGTCCTAAGTATTTGAAAATAAAAACAACAACAACAACAATTCACTTTTTAATAACACATGTCTCAAAAAATATAGGACAGGTAAAGTGAAAAAACATTTAAAATAAATCATAATGAACATATTACATATTAATATTGTGGAAGACAACTAAAATTAGAAATATGAAGTTCTCATAGTAGAAAGGCCTAACACTAATTATCTGAACATTCATACAATAAGGCTAGAAAAGAACAAGCAAATGAAATGCAAAGGAAGTAGAAGAGAAATACTTAAAAATCAATGACAAAATAAACAGTAAATTAAGAAAGCTAAACGTTTTTTTTTTCAACAATCAACAAAATTTTAACAATCACCAACAAGACTAATAGAAAGAGAAAGAGCCAGACACAGAGAGACAGAAAAAAGAGAGAGGAAGACAAATGACCATTATTAGAACATAAAAAGAGGTCCACTACTGAAAGTTAAAAGATATCAAAAATAAGAGAATATTATAAACAGTTTTATTCCAATACTTTGTTCAATCAGAAAAATTATCCTGAGCTCTGTATTAATATTTTAGGACAACTAATTTCACATCAAAATTAGCAACTGGAAATATTGAGGTTAAATTTAATATGAACTTATTATAAAGAAAAGGAAATAAAGAGAATAACATTCTTACACATGACAAAAGTATGAGACACTCAAAGGGGATAAAACATGACATACTATTTTAAAGTAAAACTCTCAGAAAAGAGGTGATAGTAATTAGAAAAGAATTGATCATTAAAGAAACAGTTCAGAAATGAAAAATAAACTGAAAGATATACAAAGCTATATAAAAACACTTATAAGTAATTCCTCAAGGCAAATATGTTTAAAATTTTTTTATAGCTTGCTTTTAAAATAGTATATTTGATAAGTATATTTGAAATTTATTCAATAAAAATAAAAGAGGGAGAAAAAACAACATAACTATTGTGACTGAATAGGAACTATTATGACAGATTTAAAGAAGAGATAATATGAAATAATTGTCAATATCTATATTTGCTAATACTTGACAATTATAATGAATTGGGCAAACTTCTCTAAAATAACACTAACTAAAGGTGACAGAATAAACTTAAAATTTCAATATCCCTACAGTACCTAAACTGCATGCCAAGGCACATTAAGATGACACAGTAAACTCAGTGGTGTAACAGTATTTTAAATATATTTTATATAGACATGAAATACAACTTTCAAAAGAAAACAGATCAACGTCATCGTGACATTAGAGAAGACCAAGATTTATACACTGGATGCAGAAGGTACTAATCATGAAAAATTATGGTAAAAATATGAACTTTTTTTTTTATGAAGCAAACTATTAAGACAAGAAAAATGTCAATGAATAAAGTGGAAAAAATATATCTAATAATATTTTTGAGAAAAGTAAATAGAATGTACAGGGACTATATAGAAACACGCAATAGAGAACATGACAAAATTTTCTGATCATTTGGTAAATCCAAGTTAAAATCACCATGATATACCACCACAAGACCACCGAATGAAGATAATTAATGAAAATAACAAAAACACTAAGTATTGAAGAGGACATGAATAATGAATAACTATCTCACATTGCTGGAGGTATAAACTGATACAATGTATTCAAAAATCTCTACTAAAACTGGACATACACACAATTCCTATGCATCAGGAATTCTACCCCTCGGTTAAAGAAATGTACACAAAAGTTTACCCAAAAAAATGTATTAGAATGTCAATAGCAGTTGCACTATTTGAAATTGTCAAAATATGGAATAATCAAATATCTACCAATAGAATGAATAAATGGTATTCAAGTCACATAAACTGTACAGCAGTGAGATGAATTTCCAGCATCCACAAACATTGCATTTTGTCACACAAACAGAGAGAAAATGTGTCTTCTCTATGTAGAAATTAGCAGTAAATGACCCTTAAGTAAATTGAAAAAAATGTTTTCAGGTAATCTAAATATTTTAAAATAGATTTACATGCTTTATCAAACATTTGTTCTCTAGAATATAGAATCACTAAATCACCATGAAATAATGTACTTTTCCAGATTTTATTGAGGTAGGTTTGGATTAAAAACTGAGTCTGTGGTTAGCAGGAAACAGGTAAAAATGATCTGTTCCAAATATTGTCTCCTCAATTAATGATGTTTAACAGACAGTAGGAGAGCAGAGGAAAGAACAAAAGGTATGTAGAGCTCCAAGTCATAAATAAATCAGACAGGTGACCTTCAGATGTCTTTTGTTGTTGAAGATTTTTTTTCTTAAACTGTAAAGCTTTTAATGCAATAAAATCTTTGGTAGGGATCCAATATATGACAGAAAAAGGCAGAGCTGCTCTGGATAAAGCAGGTTTGGGTCACTTGGGTCTGCTTCATACAACTAAGGCCACACAGAATGGAATCTTTCTAAATTAGATAGAGCCAACAGATGTCACAAAAGGCTCTTCCTAACTCAAACAACTTTTCCATTAACCTTTATTACTTGTACAAAAAATGACAACTCCTTAGGTTATAACTAGACACTTGTTAAAATTCAAATGTCCTTGAAGGGGGTAATTAATTCAGTCTGTTATCAATTGTTAGCACCCTAAGACAAATTATTTTCACATCCCCTCCTTAAGGCAAGAAAAATATATAATAAAACATTATCAAGAAGTATTACAGAAGTTTAGGATTTTGGAATCAAACTACAGTTACTTCAGATTTTTATAAGATGCTGATCATTTGTTACATTTTAATACAATTTTAATTAAATTTTACCATAAGAGTAACCTATATAGAATATTGAATTGGAAGATCCGTGGAATCAGGAATTAAGACACTGGCCAAGAGAGAAGTGAGTAAGGATTGCAAATCTCAATGGTAGCATGAAAGTCCTGGTACTTGTTGAAAACTAAGCAATCATGAAGCTGTTCAAAGACAATTCTCAATGGATTTTTTGTGATTCTACACATTTATAAGAGTCATTGACTGATTTTGTTCTGTTATTTATTATTTTTTTCCAAAGATTTTTGCCTTGGAAGAGAGAAATAGTGTCTCTCTGAAGTACAGAAGGCAGATAAGTTTCTTTGCCAGGTTGTTAAAAATAATGTCTCCTTCTGACAAAAAAAAAAAAAAAAAAAAAAAAGGAAGGTGGGCTTGCCAGCAACTTTTTTGTAAAATTGGTAGTTTCCTAATCTTCCCTAACCACATGATATTGCCTGCAGTGCAGAAAGTAATAAAGTTCTTTGTCTCTGGCCCAGGAGTCTTGTGTCTTCTGCCAGCATCCATAAAACTGTGTCTGGCTTAATTGATAGCTTGAAAGTAGGATAAAGTCTCTAACCTTTTACACTCCTTACAGCAGTCTATCGTATACAAAAGGTGAGCAACTAAAATTATCATGCTCTATAATAAGTAGTCTGATGGGGACACTACCATGAATTGACATAAAATTTCTACTAAAGCAAAATTGAATGAAAAAAGAAAATCAGCTCTCATAGGTCACTGGAAAAAGTTGAGAGACAAAAAAAAAAAAAAAAAAAAAAAGGAAAACCAAATGTTCACCAGAAGTGTTTCTCATGTTTTGAAAATGATTATTAACCTGAGACTTGAGAACACCAGGTCAGTATTATTATTATGCTCCTTATCTCTTTTTCTGTAGGTCATCACAAAAACAAAACAAACTCCCATACTATTCTTCACTGCCTTTGCTCTAATACCCATATAGCTCCTCCCTGTCTCTCCCTTACCCTTTCTGCACACAGTACTTCTCCTTCTCTGCTTTATATTTTTCCCCAGAACACTCATGACTATCTGACATATTATGCATGTGCTGTATTATCTCTTTATTTGACTCCTTTCACTAGAATGTAAACTCTAAAATGGTAGAGATTTTTGTCTGTTGTATTAATTTATTGATCTTCACTTTCTGGTATAGAGTCTAGCATTACATAAGTAATAAATAAACCTTAGTCAAGATGAAGTAATATATGAATGAAGGAACAAGAATGGAGGTTTATGGTTAAATTAAATACTTTAAGTTTTTCAATTCTTTGCTGCCTTCTTTGTAAGTCCCACTTCTTCTCAATGGATATCTTTACTCTGAAATCTTATGGTGGACTAACAGGACTCTTTTTCAACTGCATCTAAATAGTGACAGGCATTTTACTCTATCTTTTTAACTTCATTTGGCCACTACCTTCCTCACTTTTCCAAACCTACTAAACTACATGCAGCTATATGGAGAAAACATAAATGTAGTATATTTCTGTTGGTACTTATAAATTTAAAGCTAGTGATCAGACCATCTTTGTTGTGTAATATCAACATAGAGAAAGAATAAAAAGATTTGACACCTGTCTGAAATGCAAGATCTTTACAAAGGTTAATAGTGTTAGTCAATGCTTTATCTTCAGAAATCTAAGCAGATGCTTTATTTAAAAATGTACAATTATTTTCTTTACAGAAAACTTAGTTACAATTCATGCCTTCTTTATTTGTTTATATTAAAATTATTTTAAATTGTTATTACATAGTTTTTATGAGTCTTTCTTCTTTGGCTATGAACATTTCTGTGACTAATAATGTGCCCAGCCCTCCAACTAAATAGGACTTGTCTTCTCATAAAACGTCAATGCAACTGGGTCTTTTAAAGCTGATACATTTTATTTCAGACTGCAGACTGCGTATCAGACTTAATTGTACTGTGTTTGGAATTCTGAACATTCAAGCCTTAGCTTGATGCACACTTTCTAATAACTTATGGAACCCAGATTTAATCAGAACAGAGTCAAATTTTGATTTTTCTCCTTGAAAATAAAACTGTATCATCATCTCCAGTTGATAATTGTTTATAATTTTTTCACACTGTCTGATTACTTATAAATATAGTAATTTATATATAAGCATTTATATATACATATATGTTTATATAAAATATTACATATATACACTTCAATGAAATAAAAACAAACAAACAAACAAAAATATCCAAACTACTTGTCTAAAATTACTATAAAATTATGAGTGGGTAGCATTAGATGAGTCAGAATTCCAGATTTAATACTAGTTTGTTTGTTTTTTTAATCTGTAAGAAGAAATATGTTGTGGCCTATTATGTATAAATAATATGCATTGGTTGTTATAAGACTCTAAAATATAATCCTAAAATCTATTATTCTAAGAATAATTTCATCATTTTTTCCAAAAAAGATAATTTTCAAGCTGTGATATGTAACTCATTTTTGACTATCAGAAAGTTCCTCAAAGTGAATTAGACTTTCATATAAACACAAACATATGGTACTGCTTGTGATTGTTAATAATTAAGAATTCATAGATAAGAGAATTAAATATTAGGCTCAGAAAGAGATTGTTGGAACATCATTAATTTACTTTTATTCCATATAAAACTGTTTAAGAAAAAAGCATCTAACAGTGATGACCTATTCCTATTCAACCACCTTAAACAGAAACTTAGGCTAAATGCCAGAAGTAAACACCTGCATTTACTAGTAAATCCAGCTTAGCCGAGGTGATCAGAAAAAAATAAAGGAAGAAAAGAGAAAAGCCTGTATTTCATCCAGAAGGTTAAGCTATGATTGCACTGTTTTTTATTTTTGGAGCCAATAATTAATGATGGAAATTATAGAGTGAGTCCAGATGGGTGGTTTCTGCATCCAGAGTAGAACGTCAAGTATAGTTTTACTGATAGGAGGTTAAAATTAGCAGTTGAAATTAGTGGGAGAGGAAGTATTTTATTCAATACATTGACCTTAAGTTCTTTAAATATCATGACATGGCTTTAGAATATCCAAAAAGAATGTTAGCATCATGCCTTGCTAACCTTCCTCCCTTTTACATATCTCCTATCTGCTCTCCCTTCTATGCCCATTCTCACATTAATGTGAAAAAGAGACCAAGAATATTACATTAAAAGGTTATTTAAAATGCAGTTAACTATTCTTATGCTGGAAAGGGAGTATGTTCAGAGAAACGCTTATCAGAGAATTTTAGGGTTTTTGAAATCAGGGATAGTTCTATGATTTTATTAATGTTTTTAGAACCTTGGATCATTCAGGCATTTGAAGAAACATGAGGCTTTCCCAAAAGAAAAAAAAAATTATAGGTGTGTGCATACTCACACCAAAAACACTCTTACCCACACTTAATACACATACACATATTTGTATATATTCAGTCTTACATGCACACACGTCTTCTATATCCATTTTTACAGACATTTTCAGAGAGAATCATAGCCATTTCTGAATTCTGTAGAATCAGAATAAGAATCAGTGATCCAACCAGAGGCCAGCAAAATATGAACCCATGGGCAAAATCTAGTCCATTGGTCGTTTTTATAAATAATGTTTTATTGAAAAACAACCTTACCCAGTTAGTTACATATTACTTATGACTGCTTTCATTCTCTAATGACAGAGTTGAGTAGTTACAACAGAAACTGTATGACCCACAAAGCCTAAAATATTTACAGTCTGGCTATTCAAAGAAAAATAAATCAAATCTAAAAAAAGTTTTCTTTACATATGGGGAAATGAATTTAGAAAAGTTAAATAATTTGTAAGCTGTCCTAGAGAATGATCTGACAACATGGTGAATTGAATTCACCATGATTGAAAATGATTGAAAGATCATTTTCTTCTATAAGATCCTAAAATGCTGGATAAAATATGAGGAATTAGTAAAATAATCCTTGCCTCTGCACATGAAAGGGAACTTAAAATGAGATTCCTACACAGATTCTCATGAGTTATAGAAAATAGACCCATAAATGACAGAAAAGTAGACTTCTCTACTCACTGACTGGGGAGCCATGAGATGCTAATCTCTACCTAGGGCCAAAGTTCTCTAAGAGGGGACTGTTGAAGACAAAAGCAAGATAAACCATCATGTGTTTGTTGAAAAAAAAAAATCAAACTGCTAACCTATGGTGGCAAACCTTTAAGTCTGAACCTATATGGCCAAATCAAGATAATAATATGACCAAATAAATTTGCTATAGAGAGATGTGTTTCCACAATCCAGGCTTCACAGAATTTCCACAAATTAAGCAATCTCACTGAAGATTAGTTTACAATTCAATAAAAATAATCCACAAGGAGAGTCAGAAGACATGTGTGTAAAAGATGAACAGTACCCAGGAACTTCAGAAATAGAAAAATCTGAAAAAGACTATAAAATAAGTTTATTAAGTTGAATAGAAAAAAAGAAATGAAAAGGTTCGCCACTCAGAAAATTGGCAAGAAGATTGGTAATATAACCACTAGAATGTCTATAAATGAAAATACAGTTAAGTTAAAAATCCAGCAGAAAAACTAAAAGGCAAAACTGAAGAAAGTCTTTATAAATTCTGAAAAGTAAATAAATAATAGCTCTGAATAAATTAATCATAATGTAACCTACAGAAATATTTTCCCCAAATTCACTGAGATATAATTGACATAAAATATTGTATAAGTTTAAGGTAAACACTTGCTGATTTGATACAACATATATATTGAAATGTGATTACCATTGTAGCAATGGCCTCCACTTCATCAAGTAATTATCACTTCTAAAAGAAAACTAGGAAAAGAGATTTAGAGATATCAAAAATAGAATAAAATGATATAATATAAATTTAATAAAAATTAAATAAGTTTGAGTGGGAAAATATTAATAGTTATAATAATTGGTAATTTTTCAGAATTGTTAAAAGATGAATTCTCAGTTAAGGAAGCATAATAAATAGATACATAAACACAGACATCTCTATATATCTATATCTGTGGGTGTCTATATAATTATAGAGATACACATACTATCTTCACAAATGTACACATTATAGTAAAAGTGCATAAAATCCAAGCAAAGAACAATCTTAAAAAAGAATTTTAAACAAGATAGATAAGCAGGGATTATAAAAATGTCATAGTGAAAATTTAGACCAATGACGGGATTCATATTTACAATAGAGACCAATACTGGAAAATATTTTCCATTTGGTTAGTGGAAATAACTAACATTTAGATATTTATATATCACTAAGGTATCATTCAAAACTAAGGTTAAAAGAACACTTCCAGATAAAGAATGAGTAAGTTTTCTACTGGTAGACTGTGGAGAAAGTATTATACACAATTTTTCTTATGACAAAAACTAAACCCAGGATCAAGACAAGCAATTTAAGAAGAAATGATGACAGAACAAATGACACATGTTTAGTAAAAGGTGAAAGATTTACATGATCTGAAGAAAAACCAGAGCATGTTAAGTGACGCATTTTTAAAAGGGAGTGCAAATTACTATGCTATTTCTAAATAAGCAGTGACTTTAAAATAATAAAGGTTATCCCAATGAAATTAAATATTTTTGTGGTAGAGGTTATAAATATATATTTTTTATTTTAACAAAATTATGACTTTGTAAGGGAATAAATAGAAAATGTAACTTCCAAAGAGTAGATAAAGCAGGAACAAAGATAATTGTTGACAAAGGATCTGAGCATCTATATTGTCTCCTATTCTTTCTTAGACCCATTTAAAATGATGGTAAACAAATAAGTGTACTTGTCACAGCCAAGAAATCTGGGGATGTATGAGTAGGTTGAGAAATGAAACACAGGCTGGGTAACATATTTAAACCCATTTATGGAAAAATAAAAAGTGGTTTACCATTTACGGATAAAGTAGAGGAAGAAATAGCAAGAGAAAATATTTAGGAGATTTAGGCAGATAATGGGCCCAACTGGCCAGCGCAGGACCAGAAAAGCTCCTGGATCCAGGACTACAGGAAAAATACATGGCATAAAACCGTGAGAATGGGAGTAGGTTTGGGGGTAGTTAATAGAATGTCCATATATACAACTGGAATAGTTGTCTCCCTGCTACTCACACTTCTTGTTCTCCTATATCTGGCCATTTTAGATTATACAGAGGGTAGAGATTAAGTGATACAGACATACCCATATCAATGCAGAACTACAGGACTCACCAAAAATTTACCAATTCCTAAAAAAATTAGGGATCCTATGGTACATGTGGATCCAGAGTTTAAAATACTTTATCTCACCTTAGCAGAACCCTTGGGCTAAATTCAGAATTTTGGTCTATTCATTCTAATAATGACTTAGAAATTTTCTTGGCCATGTTTAAATATGAATTTCTATTCTTACTGTTACACATATGATGAAAGTCTGCAGAAGAGTAAGGAAAAACGGAGGAACAATAATAAAAAGAATGAAGACAATTAGAATTGTAGGTTTCAAGAGAAAATTTAATAACTTAAACTCATATCTTCAGATATCAACACATTCTTGAATGTGTTGGTTACATAAGGCCAGATATATTATTTAAAAAGAACAACAAAAAATGGGGTAGGATAGGGAAAGAGCTTTAAAATTAAGCATTTAATAGGCAAAGAAAATTTTTAAAAGATTAAATAATGGGGTAAGATTTTTTCCTTATGCATAGAATTTTTTTTAAAAAACTAAAAAAATTTGAGAGAAACGAGGCATAATGAAGCATTCCAATAAAATCAGTATATGAATGACATGAATTTAAAAGGAGAGTATAGAAAGGAATGAAGAAGAGGACATAACTACTGTATGAAGTGAAATGATTTATAAAGGCTGGGAAAACATGTCACAAATCTCACAATAGAAAGGGCCTGCAAAGAGCTCCTGAGAATAGGTAGAAAATACAAATAAATCTCCACATTGATATATGACTTTAAATTGCAGAACAGTAAGTTTCCAGTATAGTTCAATTAAATCAGAATTTTATCAGTCATAGTAAAATCTCCAAATACGATTGTACAATAATTTTAACACTTTGATCATAAAATGATTTGGAACCTAAAATTCTATATCTACCAGGACTACCAGACTCAGAAATTTTACTTCTCACATGTCTTCTCTTCTGTCTTCCACACTCCCCATCTCTCCCTCTTTCCTTCCCTCTCTGTCTTTTCTTTTTGACAATGTTGAACAGAGAAGAAAAATGTGGGTTAAAAGTAAAAATAAAGGAAGTGTACACTAACTATAGTGAAATTCACCTAGGATTCCAACAAAATGAAAATGGCAACTTCGTATGTGAGCAAAGTAGGCTATGAAAAGAAAGCAAAAACAAAAACAAAAACACTCAAACTAGAATATAAGTTGAATGACATTAAAAACAAAATCTTGAAGAATAAAATTGATTAGATACAAAGAAATATATGGAATGAATAGTCTATTCTAAAGACAGCTCACATTATTTCACTCGACAAGGACAACATACAGTGATTAGGAATTCTGGAAAAAGAAAAATAAGACTGAAAAACTCGATTCAAATATAAAATAACCCTAACGAACTACACTTTTAATCCCTTGATGAAGTCTGAGAAAATAAAATCCATTTCAATATGATGAACTCACCATTTTAAAAGTGGCATAGTTAAAAGTCATAAAATTTTAAGTTATTTTTAGTTTTCACCTTGATTGAAGACATCAGTATTCGATAATATGTTTTATCAACCCAGACAACATAAAAGCAAATGAATTATTGACAGAAAATGATTGATAAGGAAAAGAAGGAATTTTAAAGGGAGAAATAAATTATCTTAATCTAAATTAGAGGCAAATCAAGAGGTACCAGATAGACAAGAAATAGAGGTTTTAGAGTATCATTTAAATAAATTAAAACAACAAATAAAATTAGTGGTGAAGAGATGGTGAATTTTATCTAAAATCTTAGCCATCACAACAGTAAGTCAAAGATAATTTCTAATGATAAATAAAAAAATTTATGTTATTTAGTGATTTGGAGGTAACAATCAGAGGATTTGTGGGACGTGCTACTTGGCTGGCATGAAACTTGCTTTCAATTATGACTCCTTCATTACTTTTTTTTTGTACCAGGCATATACACATTGCCATTTATTAAATATTTAAAAAATCAATATATTATATACATCTGTCTTTTTTGGAATTTTAATGATGAGACTAAGTCATTACAGATATATTTAAAATACAGGCAAAAATTATTTCTATTGACTATAGTGTGATAGCTTCCCTATGTTAATTTAAAAATAAGCCAAACATAATTTTCAGAGGTGAACTTTATCAATTTATCAATTTACTCACATGTTCTGCCTGTAATCAAATTTAACAATGAATTCCATAGTAATATAAAGATAGTTTTATTACATTTTTTTGGTCTCAGTTTGTTAATAGGTATTTAAAACTTAGCCCATACTATAATAATATTAGATATAATTTCTTAAACATAATCAATACTTCTACAAACTCTGAATAATCTCACCTAATTTATCAATTACAGAGCAATTGATATCAATTCAACTTGAAAATTCTTGATGGCTTTACTTCACCAAGTGTTTACAATGAATTAACAAAGGGTAATTTTACTGTGTCAACCATTAAACTCACATATTAAATAATTAGAACATTATTATTTACATATCAAAATTATGAACATGTTTACCAATTTTTATAAATATTCATATATTTTCTAGTAAGTTCAAATATGATTTTAGAATGGAAATAGAAAAAGAGCCAAAAAGCAGTTTTAGAATGAGAAGCAATTATGTGGAAAATATGTCAGTAGAGTTAGCTGCTCCATGCAACTTACATAATCGCAGAGCCTAGCACTGAGGATGGCCCTGCCATTGGTTTAATACTCCACTGTTGCTGTCTTACTGTAATTGGAAATAACTTTTTTAACATAAAGCCCCACATTTGCATTTTCCACTGAACCGTGTATGTAGATGGGCCTGTATGTAGATATTGGTTTCAATAAATAGGTGTGCTTAGAGAGTATGCAAGTTTGCCTTCCTGGAAGAAAATTTGATTATTATTTGTATTCTCCTGCAATTTCAACTTTGCCTCTATTTTTTTTCTATTTTTTCTATTTTATCTCTATGGACTTTAATTTTTGGATCTCTAGACACTGAAAGCAAAATTAATATGAATAATACTTTTTATTTGAGGTCTTGTGTATTTCAAATATATAATTTGGTAGAGGATTGAAATTTTCTACTTTTTTTAATATTCTATTTTAATTTAATAAGTCATTATTAAACATTCTCTTTAGCCTTAGGTCTGAAGTCTATTAGTTTCTTTTGAGGTTAAAAATGAAAACATTTTTGTTTTATGTTTTAGCTCTGTTAAGGAGGATATTGGAAACAAATTTACAAATTAAACACATTTGTTACGAAATAACCCTGGCCACAGTAGACTTTAAAAATAATATATTAAAATTAATTTGCTATATTATTCCTTTTAGGGAAGAAGAATCATAGCTCACCTAGAGTATAATCATTTTTCTAAAATAATTTAGTCCTAGTTTTAGAGGATCAAATCCAGGGCATGTACATGTAGTAGTTTTCTTTCTCCCCCAATGGGTAGGAGAGATGAAGTTATCCATCTTTGGCCTGGTTCTTTCCAAAATGCCAGAAAAAGTCCTTAATTAATCATAGATTCCATTTAAACATTATCAGACCTACAGCTGACATTTTAAATAAATTTAATTATCAGAATTTGAGGACTTTAAGGTTATCTTCCAGTACCAGAACTCTAATTAGTTAATTATTTAAACACTTATAGGAAACATATATTCCACTGATGGAACTCCAGTATAACGAGATTAAACTACTAAAATTGTTTATGACAGGAAATCCATGCTTAGGAAACATAACATAACAAAGGTGTGCAAATTTATATTCCTACTCGCAGTGTATGAGGGTTCTCTTTTCTCCACATCCTCTTCAACACTTGTTATTTCTTGTCTTATGGATAATAGCCACTGTGATGGGTATCAGGTGGTATCGCACTGAGGTTTAGATTTGCATTTTCCTTGTAATTAATGTTGATTACTTTTACATATATGTTGGCCATCTGCATTTCTTTCTTGGAAAAGTGTCTATTCAGGACTCTGCCTATTGTTTAATTAAATTGTTTGTTTTTTATTGTTGCATAGTATGAGTATTTTTAAAAATATATTTTAGATATTAGTCCCTTATCAGAGGTACTATTTATAAATATCTTCTCCCATTTGGTTGGTTGCCTTTCTGTTTTGTTGATGAAAAAGAGTGTGGTGTTCCCTCAAAAAATTAAGAATAGAACTATCATATGACCCAGCAATCCTTCTTCTGAGTAACTACCTGAAATTTGAAAACACTTATTCATAAAGATATATGTATGCCTATATTCACTGCAGCATTATTTACAATAGCTAAGATATAGAAACCCGAGAATCCTTTGATGAATAATTGAATAAAGATGTGATACATGTATATAGTGGATTACTACTCAGACTTCAAAGATGAAGTAACAGAATGGTGGATACCAGAAGGGAAGAGGAGAAGGTAAAGGTGGTCAAATACAAGGTGATGGAAAGAGACTAGTTTTTAGGTGATGAGCACATTCAGAGTATACAGGTGTTGTATTATAAAGTTGTACACCTGAAAGTTATATGACTAACCAATGTTACTCCAATAAATTTAATTTAAAAGATGACAAGGAATAGTAAGTGTAGGAAACCAAAACCATTATTTCTGATTTAGCATGATCTTTAAGACCCTATTTGGTCTTTAAAATCATGTAGCTTTTAGTCATTGGTTACCAAATCTGAGAATGCTCATTTTAAAAATGAAGATGACAATAGAGTATACAAAATTTTTATTTAAATTAGGTACTGGTTAAATAAATCAATAAGGTATGGTGTGTGTATTAAGAAAAATCAGATTTGAAGAGCAAATAATTCAACTACATATGTGAAAATATATAGATGAGGAGCTATCTAAGCATATAGGAAGATCATCAGACTGACCAGATGACCTTAGAGTCTATTTTACTTTATAATTTAATGCAATACTACTTGGTACTACACTGAAATAAAATTTCACAACAAAGCTTTTAAGTGACCAAAAGTTTTTGATGTACTATCATTATAACATTTCCTACATCTTAAAACAGGAAGCTTAACACCAAAGCATTATGTTGAACATTTTATGTCAGCGTATGCTTTTATATTTCCATATCTGTGCACTACCATATATTTTAATATTATTAAAAAACAAATCAATAAATATAGTAAACATTTATAATGGGAAGGCATATTTTAATGATATTAATTCAAAAGTTATCATAGATTGCTGACAACTACACTGAGGTATTTCTTTGATTTTTGTAAAGATTAATTATTTTCACTTTTTGTTTGAAGGGGAGTAATATTAATCCTGTGCTGACTTGGTACTAATAAATTGAACAGGTGCACTAGGATCATAAAAGGGAGACCTGGGAGTGTTAGTAAAGGGATGTAGTTGGGATAAGAAAATGTGAAACACAGATACCTAAATCTTGTTTTTAAATGTATAGTCTATCTTTATGCCATAGGGTTCATATGAATACGAAGGCAATAACAAAATTTGAAGTTCAAAAACAGGGACTGTCATTACTATCTAAGAGCAAAAGATAAACAGACTTACCAAGATTAGTTGTCTTCAAAATCTTTCTGATCAATTCCAATGCAAATACTAAATACATCAGTTCAGCAACTTCATTTTTTTTTTTGCTAATTTTGGGGTCCTAAAATCCTGTTGCATGTTTATTACACTCTATGCTCTTGTCATTGCTATGGTCACAATATTATTTCTTTTCTTTTTTTTTTTTAATGAGGTATGAAGTACTTGGGACCTCAAGTCACTTACTTTGGAGGTGACCATGTGTGTGTAGATGCCCAAAGGTGTCTTGAGACCCAGTTGGCTGTGTCTATCTCAACACATGGAGTTCAAATCTATGCTTTGTTCAAATAATTTTTGCATGACACAAACTGGAAAATTTGTGAAACCTTAAATATTAAATTCACAAATGTCCAAACACTATTTGAAATAGTTGTTCAAGCTTCTCTAATGTATGTGGTTTATGCTATAATTATGTGACAAATCCAATTGCTGGAATGTTTAGAAACTAAGAACTAAACTGTTTCTCCAATTAAAATTTTATTTAAAATTTTTATTGCGAGTATTTTAAGTTCTGGAAAGGTGGTAATGATATTTGTCTGGTATTGGTCTATTGTCAGAAAATTCTAAGTACTTCAGAAATGTTTGATGAGTAAACTTATAAACATTGGTTTAGTTCACTTTGGTTTGTCAAACTGTTAGTTATTGAACACCTCCTATATAATGGGTTCCCAGAGGTTAGTAAAACAGGATTCTGCTATAAAAAGAAACTGGATGGACAATACATGATATTCTGTAACTGATGGCCCATCTATGCTCTAAGTCTGTATAAGGTGTTTTGGGGCCACAAAGAGTTAGCCAGAATTCAGCCAACAAGTTTCAACAAGACTTTCTGTCTAAATTGAGTCCTGAAATAAAACCAATATATTACTGGTTAAATTAGGATGATTAAAGCATTTCAAGCCAGGAGAATAGAACAAGTAATTTCAAAAGCATGAAACATAACATATGGGAAAAAATTTATTATTAAGCAATGGTTTAAAGTTATTTTTGTAAAACCTGTTTGTAATTAGAATGAATAAAAGACTCCAGTGACTCATTTTACATTTAATTTTACAAAGAAGCAAAGTATGTTGACATGAAAGTATCTGTGGCTATTTGGGGTCAGAATAGTGCAGCAGAACAACAACAACAACAACAACAACAACAACAACAACAACAACAAAATGGCTCAAAGCATATAAAAGGCAGTTCTCAGAGGGGAACTCATGAAGAAGTTATACTTTATATTTAGAATATATGTTGTATGTTTTTTTTTTTGTAATTATGGAGAAAGATACAAGTCTTTTTTCTCCTACATAGCTCACACATATTCTTTAAAAAAATTCCAATGTACATTCTCATTGTATGGAATTTATCCCCAGTGGATTATATATTACTGCCTACATATCATATTGAGAACCATACAAATTATCATTTGAATATTACAATGAGAGGAAGTTTAGAGTTGCTTTTATTATAGCCTATTAAGAAACTTTAGAAATAAAGTTAAAAATAATAAAACCACAATTTCAAAAATCAATATGAATGCAAGGCACTATAAATATAAAAAAGCCTCACTAGACACATAATATTAAAACATTGAAAACCAACATTCAGGATATACTTAAAACAGTAGCGGAAATAAGGCCAATTTCCTTCAAAGGAGTAATATAAGCTTAAAAGTTGACTTTTAATATAAAATTCTGTATATTAATTGTCAGGATTTCCATATACAACTGTTTTAAGCTTTACAGCAGTGAATTAAAAATCTGACAAAAATTATGTACATATTGTGTTAGATGGAAATAAAAAAAAGTACATACCATATTAGGTGGGAATAAATTCTAGGGAGTAGAATAATATAGGAAAGGGGATAGATAGTGATACTATGGCTGCATTTGAAAAGACTTGATAAGAAAGTTACATGGATATCTGGATAAAGAGTTTTCCAGGCCAAGGGACAGCCTATACAGTGTGTGATCAAGGAAGACTAAGAAAGTCTAGGCCATCAGGGCCAAATAAGCAGGTAGAAAGAAGCATAAAGAGAGGTCTATTTATTAAGGTCTTAGAATATAGAGAATTTTTTTTTTTTTTACTTAGAATGAAATGCAAAGGCATTGGATAGTTTTGAGGTGAGATGTTTCATGATTTGGCAATGTTTTGATAACATTCAGGATAGCAAGGGAAGGAGATGGGAGACTAGTTTGAAAATATATTTTCTACTTTTGTCTGACTTCTAGAGTAATTGTTGTAAGATCTACTTTGAATAAACTGTCATTTCTTAGTGATTCCTTTTATTTGAAAATGGATTTAGAATCCAATATCAAGGAGATTGGTGTGCTCATTTCTCCTAGGGTATTATTACTTCCAGGGTCTCTCAGACCTAGGAAATATGAATGAGTTCTTACTGATATAGCCCACACCAAACCAACACCTCAAGGTTTATTCTAGCTTTCCCCTCTCTTTATATGTAACTACATTCTCCAACAATGAGAAACTTGACTTTGCCCAAAAATGTATTTATTAATTTGCCCAATCTTAAAATATGCATAGTTTCAGAATTAACCCATACCTCTATAAAAAAAATTAAATAACTAGGTTAAAATAATTGTGTAGTTATTTTTATCTTCAGTAGATAGCAAAAAAAAGTAGTTACTTAGATCAGTTATTCTCATACATATAAGTGTGGTTTACTAATATTTTTGCCAATTGGGCTTTAGAATTAAAAAGGCTCCTTTTCACCTTTAATTAAGCTTGTGAGTTTAAATTAAACTTGATCCGATAATAGAATTGTTGTCATTCCTACTTTCTTACTGTTTCTATTTGCCTAATATATCATTGGCTGTCTCTTAAAAATGTGCCTCTTTAGGTCACTTTGCTTTAGGTCGTCTCTTGAACATAATTGGGTTTTGTTTTTATTGGCAAATTGAACACCTTTTTTTCTTTTAATAGATGAACTATGTTTATTCACATTTGTTATGCCAAATATATTTAGTCTCATTTCTGTCAATACTTTACAATTGTATGGTTTATGTTATGATTTTATTCTTCCTTCTCTACAACATGATCTTATTTTCTTTAAAAATATATTTTAGGTTTGTACTTTGCTTTAGGTATTACCTGTGCAATTACACCATTTTAATGCCCTTAATTCCCAGTCGTCACATGTAAACTTTTACTACCTGGTTTGTCAGTTTTTAGTGGTATCTTTTACTCCCTATCTATTGACTATTCAAGTTTCTATTAGTACACCTTAATACAATGTTATATGTCAATAAAAAGAGAATCAATACACTTACTCGAATCGTCTCTTTAGATCTTTTTTTCTTCTATTAAAAATATTGTGCTTGGTCATTATATATGAGATTTGTACATTAGTAGTCCACCTTTATTCCCACTTTTGTTTTAGCATTAAATTTAAATTTCATCTGTTAAAATGCTCAGTATCAGTCATTTTGCTGAAATTTCCCCAGGCATCTCTTGTGTTAATGGAACTCATTCCAGTTTTCCTAAGAAGGCCCCATTAGTAGAAAACTCCTTAAACTTTTTCTAGACCTCTATATATACCTCTATATTTAAGGAATGCTTAACTAGATATAAAATCCTCAGTACACTCTTTCATTGATTTTTTTTTGCATATCTTGCTTCACATGGCCTTGCTCCAAAAGTTGCCTTTAAAAAATTAAATTTCAGTCTAATAGTTTTTTTCTTGCAACTTTTTTGATCCTTTTGACTAAACAACTTGAATGTTCTTTAATTTCTGTCTTCAAAGTTTAATAATTTTATTAGGATACTTCTAAGAGCTAATCATTCTGAGTTAATTTTCTCCTGTTTGCCCTATCAATTTATAGATTCAGGTCTTCATTTATTTTTTAAAAGATATCTGGGATTATAGTTTAAAATATTAGTTATATTCCATTATTTTCCCCCAAGGGGAACCTCTCCTTTTCTTTTTTTTTTCCTTTTGTTTTCTCAGATGCTATGTGTTTCAAAAATGGCCTCTTCACATAGTGAGTGAAAGTTTCTTCTATTAAAATCATGCTATGACTATTTGGAACACTTGATTTTAAAAAGAAATTTCAAAATTATAGTTAATCTATTCCCAATGATAGTTTTAGAATAACTTTAGGTCTATTGCTCGATCTACTCATCTCTCACCAGCACTTTTCTCTCAACCTCAATTCTTTCTCTCCCACCCCTTTTCCTTTCTAGCCCCACTCGCAGTCCCAGTCCTTTTCTCCCTCTCCCTTACCTTCTTCCCTCCCCCTTCCCTCTCTCCCTCCCTCCCTCCCTCCTTCCTTCCTTCCTTCCTTCCTTCCTTCCTTCCTTCCTTCCTTCCTTCCTTCCTTCCTTCCTTCCTTCCTTCCTTCCAGCCTGCCTTTTTTCAATGGAAAGTCTTGCAACAAGGCAGGAGCAAAATATAGTGCACCCTGGGTTATAATGATTTCTTTATTTATTTCCCTACTTTTTATTTTAGTTAAAGTGTGTGCATTCTCCATTTTCAACTTAGGCTGAAAGGTATGGTTTTGGTGCATCCTTTTTTTTTTCTTGTTCTGGTTTAGGAGGAACAATTGGGACATGCAGAGCTAGGTAGCTTCAATTGTCTTTCTCCCTGGAAGTCTCTTAAATATATTCTGTGATACAAAAGCAAATCTATATACAGTTTTACTCTCTTTGTATAAAAATGAAATCAAACTATATATTCAATTATATTATTTTAAATTATACATTTATCTTGAAAATATTTCCACAGCAGTTTAGACATATTTATCACATATATAAAGTAACATATGTGTTGCTAAATTTTTTCACATGCTGCTAAATTAAACAGTTATGAGAAAACAATTAAGAACAGTGTATTCAATATTTGTGGAACTTATAGACAGAATATTAACAACAACAATTCCTAAGGAAATATAGTAGTACAATAAAAGACATCACAGGTCATCAAATAATGAAACACTATAATAACTGTATGTTCTTATCTAAAAAACTGTAAAGATAGTTTAATAGAAAAAATTGTTAGGAAGAGATGAAGCTGTGGCTATGTGGGAATACTAGAGAAGACCACCTGATAGCACTTTGGCATCAAAACCTGCGGTAAAATGAATGTGGAATCAATTTGTACCATGGATGTGAACTATTTCTGTGGCTTCTTGTTCTCAGCTGACACTACATTGGATTAAATTGCTGGTACTTGTTGGCATAAAATATTAAAACACTGAGAAAATTATCATATAAATCAACAAACAGTCCATCTTAGAGCACTGTCAGTCCTCTACTTACAAATCACATAGGACTATTTGTATTTTGTAGACTATTCGGTAGTCTCTCTCTCTCTCTTTCACACACACACACACACACACACACACACACACACACTAAATTTTAAATAGAATTTCAAAAATTATCCTGTGTCAGCTGTTTTTAGCCTTAATGTACAGAAGTGCCTGATATCATAATATTTGAAGGCTCTTGCGTATACTTCATTGAAATTGGATGTTCTTTGGATTTCTTTATTTCTGACCCTGGTTTCAGTGGTCTTGCTCCATAAACAATATGTTTTCAATTTTTTAAGTTGCATTATCATCATCTCCTTCATTTTTTTAATTATTGTAGGTTTATACATTTTTGTTTGAAAACTGCCAGTGACATTATAATTGATATAAACTCTCTGTTAGTTATACAAAACTCTGTAAATTTTTAATGTGTAATTATTTTTATGATTAACAAGACTACCAATAAAAAGAAAAATAGTTTATCTCCCCTTTAAGGCTACAGGATTATACAGTCTGCTAAAAAAGAAACAATTTAGAACTACCAAAACTGGACTTGCAATGTAACATTTTGGTTAAACAATGGGAGATTTTGAGTGGAACAACCTAGATTTGGTAGAAAGGTAGCATAACCTTTCTGATCTTCAGTTTTTACAACATGTACACCACAGAATTGTTGGGTAAATTAAATGCGTAAAGATGTGACAGGGTTTCTCATATGCTAAATTAATAAGTGTACTCCAGAGTTGATATACTTAATATCTATTTTTTTCCCTCTTGTCTGATCATATAGGATGCATAGTGGGGTGATTAGACAGTTAATTAGAAAATTACCCTAATGAGATAAATGGGTGGGCTTGATTCCAGCATAGGTCATTGCTAGAGAAAATGCTCATTTTCTGTTATTGCTATGTAGAATTTGAACTTTGGAGGAAATGGGAGCTATGCACAAACCTGCTCACCATCTTACAGAGAATGTATTCTATTGCATAGTGAAAAAAAGATGAGCATGAATAAAACTAATGAATGTGATGTCACAACTTTACAAAGGAATTTCATAAACATCCTCTACGTGCTTATGGATATACTATATAACCTAGAATACTCCTGTCAGTAATGTTAGCCAACCCCCTCTCTAAAATCATATTTAGAAAACTGAAGACAGCTCTAAAAGGTAAAGGATTTCTTTAAACTGTCACTTCATGTGCTTTTTTTTCCCTCCAGTCTAATATTGAGATTACTGATTTTGTTTAGTCAGCCTTGTGGTACAAGATTTCTTCTTATCAGTACTCTCTCATATGATTCTTTTACAAAGGAATAAGGATTACAGTGTACTGACTAATTTATTTTTTTTTTTAAAGATAGTTCAATGAGTTGCTGACTTCATTTTTTTTGGGAAAAGACTGAAATTTCCTACAACTTTATCATCAGAGGTAGTGGACAAATTTTGAAAACCTTAAGTGTTACGTCTTAAACTGCTTTGACATCCTTATTCATCTGTCCCAAAGGTTATTGACTTTTGAATATTTACTTGATTTTTCAAGTAAACTGTTTCTCTTCATTTTAATATTTCTACCAAATTATTCCATGCACATTAATTATAAGACTCATACTTCATAATGTTAAGCCTAAACTAGCAAGACTGATTTTATATATTTATAAACTTCTTTTCAGAATGCTGTATTACCTAGTTATTTTTGTGTGTTCTCAAGACCTCAATATACATGTTTCATAATGTAACTATACTAATATTAAGAAAAATATCTAAAATTACAGGGTTTTATTAACATGGCATTTTAGATCGATTAAAAATAAGTATCTTTAATACAGTTTAGTCAAATTGTTATTTTCTTGTATAGAAAGAGAATTATACTGGCTTTTCCGTAAATATATCTTTCTAGAAATATAAAAGTGAGATACATTTAATTCTGTTTAAATCTTACATTTTACATCTTGTAAGTAGGTCAGGATACATTTAACATGGGGAATGCAAATATAGATAAGCTATTGGTATTCACTTTTCATTCATTCAGCATACATTTTCTAAGTGCCTCCTACACACCAGGCATCTTTTTAGGCCCTGTGGATACTGCACAGGAAAATACATGCCAATTTCAACAAACATGGAGCCAGAATTTTGGGTGTGCTGGGAGAGAGACAATAAACTACACACACACAAATACACTCACACACAGTCGCACAAACACATACATTACAATTAATAAAACTGGATGAGACAAAAAAATATAGAAAAGACAGGTAACTGAAACAACAACAAAAATAGACATTTCCTCAAAAAAGTAGAATTTTGGAAGATTTGAAGAAGTCAAAAGTATACACAAACATACACAAGTAAACATGTGTGTGCAGATGCGCATGCGTGTGCATGCCTGTTAAACTGTTTTAACAAGAGTTTTGGAAAACACTAAAATTTATCCCAAATAAAAAATACCTTTTATGCTGAAATTTCAGATACATGACATATTAAACAAGTATTTTGTGTAGAGAAGCTTTCTTACTTTTTACCTCCTGTTAAGGTTAACCATGATAATCATATATCATGTTTAACCGCAGATATCTTGGTATGTTTTATTTAAAGAATATGAACAACACACACACACACACACACACACACACACACACAAATACTGGCAATAAAAATGTTAAGAAAGCATTTAGGTTTTCCTAGCCTGAGATTTGCCTGCTTGCCTTTTGATGGATAGACTACCTCAGAGAAAATATTGGCTTTAAAAGTCAGGGCAAGTACTATTGAATTCAATTAGATTTGTTTTTACAACTGCCACATACTGATAAGTAATTTCAAATAAACACAACTATTGCAGTACTTTTTGGAAATGTCAAGATCACTTGGCTCACATAGATAAAGAGTGTGGGTCTATAGAAATATTTCCACCAAAAATACAATGTTGCTCAAATAGGTAGAAAATATGTAAGAGAATCGCTCTGAATAATACCTTATGAAAAAAAAATTAAGATCATTTCTCTGGACAGATATTATTACAATAGTATAGATATAACTTCTACCAGTCTGTACCTTTTGTAAAAATACAAAAATTGGGGCAGTTGCATATATTCAAAATAAACCTAAAAGTCACTCTTTGCTGACAAAGGGAATATACATGCTACTACCTACTATTACTAGATTTCAATTTGAAGTATTGTTATACTTTTTCTCCACAACTTCCCTGTGTACCTTAAAGCAGCGGCCCCCAACCTTTTTGGCACCAGGGACCAGTGTTCCTATGAGAATCTAATGCCTGATAATCTGACGTGGAGCTGATCTAGGGGCGGCTGCAAATACAGATGAAGCTTGTTCACTTGCTTGCATCTCACCTCCTGCTGTGCCACCTGGTTCCTAAATGACCACAGATCAGTACCAGGCTGTTTCCCAGGGGTTGCAGACCCCTACCTTAGAAGACTTATTTCACATATTTATGTTTTATAGATACAGGTAAAGTAATTCTTTCCCAACTAATATATAAACAGTATCTTGAAATGTGCTTATAATTCTCATACTAATATTTTATTTTTTTACTCTGTGTTTATTCATAAAAGATATATTATCTTTCATATCTAAAAATGTATGCTAAAGAAACTTAATACTTTCCAACTGGCTCTTTTTCAAAATTCTATTAAAGAGATGTGGACATTCTGAAATATGTTGACGTGACTAATATTCTACTGCATGAATTGTCAAAGTTTATTTAGTCTCATATGATTAAACAATTTCACTTCTAGAAAAACTACATATAAAAGCATTCTGATACTTCATACACTTTGTTTTATCACATTATCTCTCAAGGTGAGGCGAGAAAAGAGCTAAAATGATTATCACCTCATTAAACTGTCTTCTCTGATTTACACTTATAGGAAACACCTTTTACTATCATTAGTATGGCTATTTTTATTTAAAGATAGTTAAGATATGAATCCTATGACCATGAATTGTAAGTAGGTAAATCAAGGATTTAATAACTCTCCTGGTCTCTGACTGCAATGCAGTTTGTAGTGTAACCTGTCAGAAGTGCACAGTGTTTTGGATGATACTATAATTCGGGCCAGATCCAATCAATCATTTTGTTATCAGTTGTTTTATATTTTATATGGGTCTGGAGCTCAAGAATCATTCTTTAGCATAAACAATATTTAGTATAATATAATTGGTGAACAGCTGCCCAGGTCATTTCACTAGGAGAGAGTTAAATCTATGTCTAATGCAGCTGCAAAACCCATTTTTAATGGAGGATTTTATAAAGATCCCTTTCTTAAACAAATAGTCATTATTTTAAAATAAATTAAATTTTAATGTATTTTTAAATAAGGAATTTTACCATTCTCTCACATAATTCTCTGAAATATGCAAGGTAAATATTGTTATACAAAAAATACATCTCTTTTATGATACCAGATACACTAAATTGAAACTAAAGCATTTTTTAAAGGAAATAAACTTTAATATATAATCCATGGTTGCTGGAATACCCACTTAGTCAATGTTTTCCTTAGAAAAAAGTCTGGTTTGATGTTAATGAAACATCAGAGGTCCTCGTACAGCATGTACAAGATCAGAGGAAAATGGACAAATTCAATCAGTGGTCTCTGCTTAGTTCCTAAAATTTGTTGGCTCTGCCTCCCTCACAGTTAGGCGATGGACCACTCCTCTCTGGAACCCAGTCTGGTCTTTAAGAATCTCTGAAAAATTGTTTTTACTGAGGAAGAATTGAGGAATGCATTGAAACAATATTAAGTATGCAATTTAGTGTATATAAATCTCTTTATTTTTTATTGAATTTATTGAGGTGACATTGGCAATATCTCACTTTAAATACACATACACATTTATAATTTTAAAATGTCTGGAAAGATATTTACATGCTATAAGGACATTTTCTATTTCTTCTCCCACTTCCAACAATCTACTCAAGGAAACTAATTTTCAGGATGCAATGAATCACACTTACAGTAGTTATTTTAACAGAAGTCTTGATACACTAATTTTCACTGTAATTTCAAGTGCAGCTTTCATTTTTATCTATATTTTATAAATATTTTTATTGATAAGAAAGATATTTTAAAATCTTATACCCAAATGACACTTCAAAATGGTACCAGCAGGTGAGAAATCACTAGAAAATGTCACTTAAAACTCAATAATGAATATAAGCAAAATCTTACTCAAAAAAAAAAAAAAGGTCATAATCATTTTAAGCCATAGAAAGCTGATATTGGAATATAAACCTAATAAACTAAAATGCAAAAAAGCAGCTCTGCTAGATAAGATCCATGTTAGATTCAAACTTTAACAGAGCAGGAGAGTAGAAAGAAGCAACTCTACCTACTGGGAAGAAGAAAACAGCTGATATTTTAACAAAGGCAATGACTGGAGTTGAGAAGGAAAAGTGAATCAAGTTTTAAAGAAGTAGCATGGAGCTTCAAGAAGCCTGAGGATGTTTATATGGGGGAACAAAGAGAAAACTAACAGGGGCTCTGAGATACACAGTGGCTCTTTAACCTTCAATCCTACACTAAGGACTTGGCAAATGAAATGGCCTAACTTTTAATGAAAAATACTATCAATTATGTCAGTTTTATTTTCTTATTGAAAATTTAATCTAATAATGATGGTAATATGAAATGCAAGAACATATTACCATCATCAAGAGAAGAAACTGTCAATAGTAACAGGCCCAGAAATGACCAGCTGTTGTAATTATCTAGAATAAATTTAAAAGTAATTATGATAAATATATTAAAGAATCTAGACAATCAAATAAACAGAATGTAGGAACAAATGATATTTTTCAATAAAGACATAAAAGTTTTCAAAAGAACTGAATTGAGTGCTAGGATAGAAAAAAATCTCATATTAGCTATAAAAATTTATTTTTGTGAGCTTTCCAAAAGATTGAAAAAAGAAGAGGAAATGTCAATGAATAAAGAAATATCAAAAAGAATTTATGTCCAAAAAGCCTGCCAAATAAAAACACATTTGAATAATTTCTTTAGACTGAAGAAAAATGTTGTATAGAAAATTTATTCTGAGAAAAGTAATAAAATATGCCTGAAAGAATAATTATAAATAAAACAATCTTTTTTTGAAAAACTTCATAAATTAGTAGTTGGACTATTTAATATCAGCAATTGATAGAACAATTAGACAAAAGTCATTGAATATATAGATGATTTGAACACCTCCACCAAACAATTTGATTTAATGATTTCATTTATACATATCTGTGTGTGTGTGTGTGTGTGTGTGTGTGTGTGTGTGTACCAGGTATGATGTTTTATATATATATATATAAAACATATACAATAGCAGCAAAACACATTTTTCTCAGAGGTACATGAAACTTTCAAGGACATAGTCCATATACTGGGCCATAAAATAAGTAAAAAATTTTGTTGTATACAACCTATATAGAAAATATCTATGAATTAAAATTTTAAATTATAAATCAATAATTATAATATATCTAGAAAATCTACATGTTGAAGATTAAACAATAAACATAACACATAAAAGATCACAAGATAAAAAATCACAAGAAAACATATTAATTAAATGATGAAAACACAACATATTAAAGTCTGTCTCATGCCTAATCAGTTCTTAAGATTTATAATATTAAATATAACAATAGAAAAGAAAGGAATATCAAAATCAATGATATGACATTTCACATTAAGAAGCTAGATGAAGAACAGAGCTGTCAAATCATTCTGTATCATTCATTCATTAACGTAAGAGAAAAATTATATAACTGCAAAATATTCAGAAAAGGCATTAGAGTATATTCAACACCCATTCATGATAAAACCTCTAAGTACGAACAACAGTGTATTTTTATCAACCTGCTAAACTAAATTTAAAAAAACAAAATTGAAACCAAAAATTCTACAACCAATATTTTACTTCATGGTGAAATAAAAGATGCAGAAAAAGCAAAAATACCTTCATTTTTAAATGACTTAATTATGTACTTAAATTTCAAGAATTTTAAAAAAGAACCCCACAAACAAAAAAAAACTAACTCTACAAAATGAATGTAGCAATATCATAGCATAGATACATAGTCAAAATACACAATTTTACTTCTAAATATGATATAAATAGAAAAAATTAACTCATAAGTTAATAGTGCCTAAAACAAATCATATATAAATATATGGTTAAATTTAACAGAAGTCATTTAAGAATTTTATACTGGGAACTATAAAATTTTAAAGAAATTAATGAGCATCTAAATAAAGTGAAATAAAATATTTTTAGATTTGAAAACTCACTGTTTAAGATATATTTTTTTTCTAATCAATGTAAAAAGGTCAACAATTTTTCTCTCTAAAAAAATCAATAAATATTTTAGGCTTTGTAAGCCATATGGGCTCTATCACAACTATTTAAAATAGCATAGCATGTTGTATGTAGCACAGCAACAGATGAATATATACATGAGCACAGCTTTCTGATAAAACTATACTCACCGAAACTGGGGCCAAATTTGACTTTGGATTGTTATTTGCCAATACCCGATAGATTTGAGACTCTTTTAATAGGTATTTTAATACACCTTGCCAACATAATTCTAAAAAATATATGAGAATCCAATTGATCTAAAAGAATCAAATGATCTTAAAAATGCAAACAAAATTGAAGATCAAATAGGACCTGACTTCCATTCTTATTTTGTAGCTATGGTTTAAGAGAAAGTAAAGACAAACAGATTGACACCAAACATGGCCAAGACATATATATCAATACATAAACTGATAAACTTTAACAAGGTTTGCCAAAGCAATTCGTTAAAAAGATAGTTCCTCAACAAACAGTACTGGGTCAAACACATATCTATCTAGATTAAAAATAAAAAACATACTCAAAACTTTGACCCCTACCTCATACAGTACATAAAAATTTGAAATTATTTTTAGTGCTGAATATTAAGCCCTAACTAGAAAGTTTTTATAAGAAAACATAGGTATCTTTGTAACTTTGGAATAGACTAAGATTCCATAGAAATGCCACACACACACACACACACACACACACACACACACACACACACAACAAGTTTTAAAAAAACTTGTTGATTGTACAACAAATTGATAAATTGTACTTTATCAAAATAAAAATTCTGCACATCAAAATCCACCATTAAGTAAATAAGTAGGCATGTCATTTTAAGAAAATATTTGTAGTACATATATTAAAGAGGAACTTGGTTCCAAAATATATAAAGAATTCTTATAACTCAATAAAAACAATCTAATATACCATGAACAAAGCTTTAAACAGAAGCTTCAAAAATGAATACAATCAATAACCACAAAATTTGTTCAACATTAGCCATTAGGGAAAAACAAACTGAAATCATAACAGTTAACATTACACAGACACTGTAATGACTAAGATGAAAATACCAAATGTTAAAAAGGATGTGGAGAAATTGGAAATCTCATACATAGTTTTGGGGAATGTAAAATTTGCAACTACTGAAATTATGTTGGGAATTGTCTTAAAATGTGATTTTGCCTTCCAACATTTCAGTTATTTATGGTCTGAAAATATTAAATGGAAAATTCTAGAAATAATTCATAGTTTTTGAACTGTATATCATTATGAGTAGCCTGATAACATATCTCTCTTCCTCCTGTTCCATCTCACCTGGAAGTGACTAAACACTTTGTTTAGTGTTTCCATGCTATTTATATATGCTACCTGGTCATCAGTCACTTAGTAATTTTGAATTTAATTAAAATAAAATGTAAAAATTGGTCACTCCTAAATTATATGTACAGTGGAATGGTTCCTTTAGAATAAAATATAAAATGTGGACAAATGCCAACATACAAGGAAGATTTGAAAATCACAGTGGTTTAGAAAAACTTTGAAGAATTTTTCTGTAACCAAAAAAACAATTTGTTGAGCTGAGTAAAATTTTAATAGTTAAAATGTTAACCTTCTGTGTGAAAATCTATTCATATACACATAATCTCATTATGCATTTTGGAGAACTGGAATAAAATTATTGACTTTAATATCTGTATGTGCAGATGTCTAATTTTGCTGTTGAAAGCAAAATCACTTCTGAGATGCTGGTGAAGGATTACATTTTGGAATATAAAATGACACATCCCCTTCTCTTAGAGTGAAATGATGGTACAGTAATTTCTGGGTGGATTTAAGTAGTAATAGGGCAGCACTGGAGAGTTATGTGCAAATTTTGACTGAGGATAAACATTTCATGAGGCAAATAGTAAAATATTGCCTCTTAAATTCTACTAAGTCTTAATTTTGTTATTCTTGACCAGAAATATCAGTATTTACAACATAGGCTACACATTTCTAAAATTTGACATTAATTAGGCAGAAGACACTTCTTCATGAACAGTTTTGAACTTTTTGGTTACCCAAATTAAATTTTGTGAATGTAAAGCAGTGTAAAAAATTATTTACTTTTCATAGAATTAATAAACTTTTAAATATATTTTGAAAGTTTTATCAATAATGGCAACTGTATATATAAAATTTTACTAAACAGCATTCTGTAATATAAGAATGCAGGGGTCAAGAACTGTGTTATTTTATTTAACAGATATGTACATATTATATATAATATACAATAAGTCTTCAAAAAGATAGTGTTTGGTTCAACATATTTTCGTTATATGTTAAGGAGATGCCCTATGAACTTAATTCTTATTTATATCAATTAGCCAACTGTCACTTTGTTTAAAGTCACAGAACCTGTTGACATCATAGAGTGAGGACCTACTGTATATATGACTTAATCTGTGAGTCTTGTATAGAATACAAGAATTTACATTTACTATTTTATCTTTTTTAAATTTCCTGCATTGCCATTAAAATGACTATTATTAATATAAACTGGGGGAGATCCACATAATAGATGCTTAATAAATTTATAATTTAGTATAATAAAAAGAAATATTAGCAGTAATATCAAAAGACCTAAATTCTTTTCTCATTTTTCCCAGGTAATAGAAAATTATTTCTACAAACCTCAGTTTTCTAAACTACAAATCTTAGAGGACAGATGCTATATATTTAGTCTAAGTCATAACATTATTATAAGAACCAGATGCCAGAAGTATGAAAGCATTTTTTGAATAAGAGCTACAAAACAAACATAAAATATTGAAGAAGTTAAAATATTTGTAGAGAAATAATAGTTTTAATGATTCTCTGTCTCCCATCCTGTATGACAAAACTTTTTTTTTTTTTTTTGTAGCAAAAGCAACCACAGATTCTCAGTAGCTTACAAAAATAACATTTTTAATTCATATTATGTGAGATCTTCTGGATGGTTGTAGCTCAGATACTTGGTTCAATTTTTTTCTGGGGTCTGTTGAGTTTGACTTGTTTATATAGAATTTGAATTGGGATATCCAAATAAAAATATTCCCTGGGAAGTACATTAATCAATTCAGATATCTTAGCACTAGTTTTGTTAATGCCTCCTTTGTTTTCTTTGCAATCTTAAGTAGCCAAATGTTATTCATTTCACTTCTCAAACTTACCTATTATGATTTTATAGAAGAAATGGTAACAATTTTCATGCTGAAAGTTCTAGAATATCTGTATGTTGTTTCTTCCAATCAATCCCTAATTATGAACATTCTATTTTTCTGTATTACACTCTTTCTTGTAGTCATTAATGATAGAAAATTAATAGTAAATGAGTTGCAATAGTAACATTCCATCTCAAATTTCCCCCGAAGCAAGTTTACTAGGTAGATTTTCCATACCTAATTTAACCAGGTTGATAATTTTATTTTGTCAAAGCAAAACATAGGTAATATTTTTTTCAGTTTTCTATAACAATAAAATTTATAATCTACTAGTCAGGCTAACAAAGAAAATCATTACAAGACATGCATTACAAGACAGGAATTACAAATATCAGAAGTTAATGAGTGGCCACCACTACTGATTCCATGAACATTAAAAGGCTAATCAAAGATATTATAAATGACTCTGTGGCCACAAATTTGATAATTTAGATGAAATAGAACATTCCATGAAAAGCATAATCTAAAGTCACACAAAGAGATATAGATAGCCTGAATAAGCCTTTATTTATTTAAATAATCAATAATTAATAACTATTCAAAGAAGAATCAGTTCCAAATAGTTTCAATGGAGAATTTTACCATTTTACAATTTTTTCCAAAAAATAGCATTGAAAACACTTTCTAACTCATTGTAAGAGGCCAATATTACCTGGAAACCAAAACTAGAAGTTAATATGATTTTCAAAAAAATTATCAAAACAGATGCAAAACCTTCAACAAAATATTAGTAAATAAAATTTAACTATACATAAAAATAATTATATGCAATGACCAAGTGAGATTTATTACAGGTATGCAAGCCATTTCAAAATTCAAAAATTAGTGTCATCAATCCCATCAACAAGCTAAAAAAAATCATATGATCATATCAATAAATGCAGAAAAGGTATTTCAAAAAATCCAATAGAAGTAATAAAAGGGAACTTTCTTAACTTGATAAAAAAATCTTCAAAATACTCTGGGGATAATGTCATACTAAATGCCAAAAAAGTAGATACAGGCATGCCTTAGAGATATTGCAAATTGGTTTCAGACAACCGCAGAAAAGCAAGTCATAATCTTTTTGTTGGTGGAGGGTCTTGCCTTCAATTTGTAAAAACTTCAACATCTTTAAAATGCAATAAAGGTAAGCACAATAAAACCAAGTATGCCTGTACTTCCCTCCTAAAACCACGGAAAGAATTTTCTCATTCACTACTCCTAGTGAACATTTTACTGGAAGTCCTCACTAATGCAGTCAGAAGAAAAGATACATATAATATACAATGAATAAGAGGGGAGAAATAATAGTGAAAATAATAATGGAAAATAAAAGTACATAAAAGTACATAAAAAGCTTCTCAATATATGCCATTTTGTATCTGGAATGATGAAAACCCAAAACACTGACAATATCAAATGCTGATAAGAATATGGAGCTATAGGAGCTCTCATTCACTGCTGGCAGGAATGCAAAAATTGGTACTGCCACTTACACTTAGAAAAAAGCCTGCCATTTTATTAGAAAGCTAAATATATTCTTATCATATGAGCCAACAATTATACTTCTAAATATTACCCAAATAAGTTGAAAACTTATGTTCATACAAAAACCTGCACGTGTTATACAGCTTATTTTAATTGTGAATAGTGAAGTCAACCAAGGTAAATAGATAAATGAAGCAAACTGTGGTATACCCAGAAAATGAAAATGAAATATTACACAACAATGAAAAGAACTAAGGAACCAGGAAAATATATTGAAGAACCCTAAATACTTATTACTAAGTGACATAAACAGTCTGAAAAGACGACATACTGTATAATTCTGATTAAATGGCATTCTGAACAAGACATGTCTATGAAGATAACAATAGGATTAGAGGTGCTGGAAATTAGGGGTGGGCAAGAGATGACTAGGTAGAGCACAGGGAGTTTTAGGGCAGTGAAACTATTCTGTTTGGTACTGTAATAGTATGTACATAATATCATTCATTTCTCAAAACTTATAGAGCTATATAAAACAAAGATTGGACCCTAATGTAAATAAATCAGGCATACACCTAAGGAAATAATGTCAGTAATTAATCAATTTTAATAAATATAGCAAATGAATGTAAGATGTTAATAGGGGAAAATAAATAGGAGAAACTGTGGGTGAAAAGGGTACATAGAAACTCTGTGGTTTCTGCTTAATTTTCTTTTAAGCCCAAAACTACTCTAAAAATAGTCTACTAATTAGAAATAATTTCTAGTTCAATTTCCACGTGTAAGGATCTTGGAAGTCCCCATTTTGTCATAACAACAAATAAAAAGCTAGACTAAAAAGTTGGTAACTTTTGGATTTGTAAAAGAGGGGAAGATGCAAGGCGAACAAACCTGTGCCTCCCAGATTAGAGAGACAGGCAAGTGAGTACATGGAGCCATGGTTTACCTTCCCGGGGAGAGACTCTCTAGTAGAAACCGCCAGGAACCAGGGCCAGGGTAGGAAAACGTGAATTGTAAGGAAGAATTGCTGGAAGATCAGTGCAGACAACTCTAAAATAGAACCCAGTGAGAAACTGGGCCCAGATGTTTACTCCGGGAGCTCCCTCAGATCCCCACAGTGTATAATGGAGAAAAATCCCCACATGTTGCTGGCAGCGGGTGGGAAAAAGAAACCATTTTAAAATTGGCAAGTTTTGCTAATTACTGAAGATGAATGCTCAGTACATTGGAGTTCCTTACACTATTCTTTCTACTTTAGAGGATATTTGGAAATTTCACGATAATGAAAACTATGATATAACATTTAAAAAGCTCATTGTTCTGAACAAGGCCTGCCTTCCGGGGAAACCAGTTAACCAGAGCCTAACAGCTAGGGTATTATTAGAACCAGTTGACCTTGGGGAAGAGCAATAATCCAATTCTAGCCAGCTCTGACTTTCCACATGGAAAAAAAGAAACACAACTACTGCCTTCCCAAACCATTCTGTCTCACCCAAAGGGGAAGGAAACAACTGAGAAATACTTGTGAAGTTCATAGTCCAAATGCATATACTAACTAAAGACTGAAACTTAAACTATAGCTTTCCCTCTCCTCACAGCTTTCCACCAAATTCCTAAAGGCCTATTTACAGTTATTCCTTTTTACCCTGTTCCTCATATATCTTGGTTGTCTGCAATTTTTTACAATTATAAAGAAAAATTACAAGGCATACCAAAGGCAAACAAACAATTTGATGAAACTGAGCAAACATCAGAACCAGAAATGGCAGAGATGTTGAAATTATCAGATGAAGAATTTAAAACAATTTAAAACAATAATCTCTATAATTAATATGCTAATGTCATGACCGGAATAACCAGACTCAACCTGAGTGCTCTGATATTAGAGGCAGTTTATTAGCCGGCGGCTGTCCTGCCAAAGGAGCAGCCTCGACCCATTTCAGGTCCACAGTTTTATACCCAAAAATCCATTAATCACCATATCCCAATCACAATGGATCTATGCATCATCTATTTATTACCCGTCACCAAATGGTGGTCTGATATGATGCGCAAGTGGGGGGCACAGAAGCAGAAAGCGGAATGTTAAAAGGTCAGATTCCCATACCATGTTTCCCATAAATTCCTCCTCCTCTTTCTTGTGGGAACAGAGTTAAACAATAGCCTACCGATGTAATCGCCAGGTATTTGATCAGGAAATGTGGTTGCTCTGGCAGTTGGCATAGAGGATTCTAGTCTTAACCCCTTCTTGCATCTTTCTAGGGGCACATCATTACACTAAGAGCTCTAATAGATAAAGGAGACAGCATGTGAGCATAGATGTTCAATGTTAGCAGAGAGAAGGAGATCCTAGAAACAAACAGAAATGCTGAAGATAAAACACTAGCAGAAATAAGGAATGCCTTTGATGGGCTTGTTAGTAGATTGAACCCAGCTAAAGAAAGGATCTCTGAGCTTGTGGATATACCAACAGGTCTCCCAAACTAAAGCAAAACAAAACAGAAAAACAAAACGAAACATTCAGAACAGACATAACATAATCAGCAGTAATATCGTCAGTGTCAGGACTGTCTACTGATGAATTCTCTAACTTTCAAAAATTTGAAGAAAAAGTTGTTTTCCATATATACATTAAAAAGGAGAGCTATTCAATTTGTTGACGTTTAAGATGTTTTGTTTCTTTTGAAACAATACTGAGTGAGATACAATAGATTAAAATTTAAAAGAATCTTATCTTAAAGATGGTTGAGAATTGTGGGAAAAACAAAACAAAACAGAAATTCTGTTCAATTATGTCTACCTTGAAATTGTTAGTCTCCTGAACATTTAATTAAATCTAAGATAGCAAACATTAATCAGGCAGTTGCTTGTGTTTTCAAGCAAAATGCCACACTCCTTTGACCTATATTCTAAGCTTTCATGGTCACCTTTCTACTGCATTGGGTGCCTAGGAATACGGCTAGTAACTAATGACCATATGTTAATAAAATCATAACTGAACACTGTATTTTCCTAATTTCTATCAATTCATTGTTGTACAATAACACTTTTCTGTCATTCTTGTTTTTTAGTATGATGGACTCTTTTCTTTCTATGTTTTCAGCAATTCTACTTACACTACAAATCATTTAAGCAGAAATCAAGTAATAGTCCTTTTCACTCTTTTTCTCTCTGCCTTTCCTTAAAAATTTATTTTGTCAATTCCACAGGAGTTAAATATTTTATATGTAAATAATAAACAAACAAGCAAACAAACTTCTGCTATAGCAGTTTTGCTGCTTTGTATTGAGAGCAGATCAGCAACCTCCCTGGATCAAAATCTTTTTGGATCTTTGTTTACTCTACTTTGCCTTATCACAAAGTGACCTTGCCAAAGCCAATTTTATTCATGACACCAATCTTTAATATCTGTAGATGATCAAGTAGTAGTGGTGGTATTGAGTTCTGATTGGTAATCAAACTCGTTAGGCACAAAAGCCTTCACACAATGTCAAGTTTATTAGCTTTAATGAAGGATAAAGATCAGGGGAAAACAGCACAGTGGTAGCAAAGCAGTTGTTATTGACTTCCAGGAATAGCTTCTGAATGTTCCAGAAACTTCATATTAATTAAGATTATGACTGAAATTTGAGATTGCATTTAATAACAGAGGTGATTGGTTAATTTGACAGAAAAGTTATAGTGTTGTATCAGGGTGAAAGTCTGATTTGAGAGGGTTAATAGGAGATAGAGGCACTGAAGACAGAAACTATTGATAATACTCTCAATAATTTTTGCTATAAAGGGTAACAGAGGAATGAGCTGAAACTTGAGGTCAATTCAAAAACAATTTTAAAATTCAAGAATCTGCATATGGTAATGAACCAGTAGAGAAAAAAAATAAAAAGAAGGAAGAGATTAGTGTTCTAGAATGACGTACCTGTGTAGGCAAGAAGGAATGAGTACTAAATACTGCTGGAATACTGGGAGGATGTACACATTGTTCTTATGTGTGTCTTTAAGCTACTTCTCATCTCAGTTTTCAGAAGAAATAAATACATGCTGACAACTCATTGTTTCATTTCTTGTATTCGGGTTCTTTTGAATATCTGGTATTGTGATTTCTGTTTGAATTGCTATCGGGTGAATTTTAACTCAGAAATAGGGAAGTCTACTAATCACTTCCCCATTCCATTGCACCATGAAGATATGTTTTCCAAGATTTTATTTCTCAGAGAAAACTATCAAAATCAGAAACAGTGTAAAGAATCCACACACATAGTTGATATTTTCTAGACCTTTATTCAGGAAAAAATCAATTGTAGCTCAAGCAACGATGGCACTCTAATCAATTATTTCTGCCTGAACTCCTAGCAGAATACTCAATGAAGTTCCAGGTGTGTTTAATATGCTGGAGATGGATGCAATCAGATGAAGAAGGTGAAGAGTTTACAAACTGAGTGAATGCTGTTCCGTGTTCTGGTTTGTAGTCCTCACTATCTTGATTTTTTTGATAGCTTTTCTCTCATTTATTTTTGCGCTTTGCTGTTGATACTATTAATGTATTTTTAGGAGCCAATTATCTGGAGATAACCAAAGAGATATAATACGCATCAAACATTAGAGATATTGTCAGCTGAAAATATGCTCTCTCAGTACAGGGCCAACCAGAAAGAGCAACACAGAAGCCGTACTTTTCTTTTCCATTACTTATTCACCAGCAGTCTTGTTCTTGCCTTAATCAGATTTTTTTTTTTTAAATCCAAAGCAATTTAAATACAGCAATATTTCTTATGCTGAGCACTCAAAATATAGCCTCTTTTGTTTTGGTACCTTTATAATATACGAATAAATAAATGAGAATTACACTGATATTAAATTAGAAAAGAAATCTGGCCACAATTACCAGCATCTAGTATTTAAAGGGAGCTTTTTACTACAGCATTGTTTTCTTTTACTTTCCCATTACCTAGCATAGATTTGACTGCAGATGGCTGCATCAGAGAGAATTGATTCAATTTGAAACATGACTTTCCAACAACTTTAACTTACTCAGTATTGTTATATGATAACCTTGCCACTGATTTAACACTAATACTTTCCAATGTATTATATTTCTTTCATAATGTTAGCAAAATTTCTGATCTAAATCCAATAGCTAATTACAAAGATTAAAATTTTATTTTTCTAAATAAAAACAAAATGTCAGTTTGAAACACATCTGTCAAAATGAAATTCTATAAAACTGGAATGTTCTGTAATTTATATTATCAGTATGGCTTTCCATTTCTTTTCTAGATAGATCATTTTACAGATGATACCAGGAGGCCCAGACAAGCTAATTAATCTCAGGTCACATAGGTTAGGTAGCTTTCTGTCACATTAGTGTTTCTACACAGCTACTGTGAAAAGGCAGAATGACAAAAAATGCCATAGAACATGAGGTGTTCTGAACAACGCCACTGTCCTTTTTCAAATGGCTGCCAAATGCCTTCTTGAAAGCAGCAGCAAAATGCCAATGAAGGCTGAAGTAGTGGATAGAATAACTGTTGTTCAAATAGCAAGGGGAAACAGTTCACATGCTCCCAAGGTTGAAAAGAGGGAGAAAAAATGGCACTATTATTTGGAGGAAGTGTTTCTCTTCTCTTAAGGGCAGATTTTTGGAAGATCAGTGTGGCAATGGCTTTGCCTAAACTAGGCAATTAATGCGATGACAGAATTTAATGGTACGTGATATTGTTAGCTTATTATCAGTAAATTGACAGCCATCACTACCTTGCTTTGATATGAGCAAAAAAAAAAAAAAAAAAAAAGCCTGTAGCATTAGCTTTTACAGGTGATGACAGTCACTTTACCCTGGCATTGTTAAAACCCTTCATGGAAATCAAAACACAAGGCTAGAACTCGAATGTCTAGTTGACTAATTTGCCTGTTTTTCTATAAAGCATTGTAATAGAAATATTCAAACTACATCTTTGGAAGAAACTTTAATTTTGAAGTGGGTGCTCAAAACACATTTATTACAAAGGTCAAATAGAAGTTTAAATCATTTCTGCTCCTACCATCCTTATAATTTAAGAATGAAAGATATAAATGTAAAGTTTTTAGGGTTATATATAAGCAGAGGACTCAATGCTGGTCCACAAAGAATAAGATTCTTTTGTCCGACTTCCTCGAATGCTTAACAATGATGAAATCTTATATTCTATAATTCATGCAAATCACGACTACTACCTCTTAATAAACTTTTGAAACTTCTGCAGACTTAAACAAAAGTTATTCATTTTGAAACTATGGTTTAATGGAGAGAAAAGAGAGGAGAGTTCAATGAGTTATACCTCACCACCAATTCCTGGCATCTCATCCTACTTACTCACATTATTTTTCTCTAGAGCAGCAATTACTACCTGATACTTAACACAACATTTCTCTACCGTTCCTCTCCCTTGCAGAGAATTTAAGTGCCAAATGGGCAGAAGCTTTGTTTTTGTTCACTGTTCTATCTCCAGTACAAATAATGTAATATATCTCCAGTAAACATCAGTTGAGTTAATAAATAAAAGCAGAGAGATTATTGGGTGCCCCAAAATGGTGGAGAAAAACAATGAATAATGAAGGCTAGGATTCATAAAGAGAAGGAAGGACTGTGGTGATTTTTCTTAAAACTTAGGGTTCTCTCAATTTGGTAGAGAATACTGATATGCTTGTGTGTGTGCGTGTGTGTGTGTGCACATGCATGTGTGTGTGTGTATTACAAGATTTAAGAAATCTTAAAAATGTTTATATTGCAAAAGAACAAATATACTTTTAAAGAGAGGGAAAGGAAGATATTCAAACACAGGTAATAGCAAAAGAAAAATTGCCTCCATTTGAATCCATTTTCTGCCCAAATCTTTTGCTTTTAGAGATACTGTGTTATATTAACCATCTTAACCCCCTGTATTTTGAGACCCTTTTTATCTTTCTGGCATGCAGGTCAATATAGTAATTTTGGTTCCATGGGCAGTTAAAAATTTCTACCTCTCCACTGTTGCCGGGGGTCCTGTGGGTATTCTTGCAGTACATAATCCTGTAAGGTCACTCTCCTGAGCCATTCTGACACCTCTTATACTGTGTGCCAGGGAAACTCAGGCATTTCAACTTTACTTAGTGCAGGCAATTGTTTTCCCTAGACTTCTAAGAGCTACTCTAGTGTGAATTTGTCCTATTCCCTTGGTCTTTGCTGAGGTATTAAACCCCACATTTGAGAATATGCAAGTCCATAAATTCTTGTTAAAACAGTCTCAAGTTCTGCACCTTTTGCCCTGCCATCTTGAAGCAAGCTCTATCAAAATCCAATCACAGGAATACTACTCTTTTTCTATTTAGTACATACCCACTAATTCTTGCAACTTCTTCGGGGTGCACATGACCAGCTGCCAAGGTTCTTGATTGGTTTCAAATGCTGATCATTCTTGCGTTTGCAATCCCTGTTTTCCACTTATCTGTACACTCTTTTCACTCCTGGCCTGGCCTGGTAGTAGTAGCATTGCAAAATAAAACAGAAAGGCAGAGGAAATCATGCCATATTTTTAATAACCAGGTGATAAGTAAGACTGAGGCACTTTCAGGCTTTGAAAGAGAAACATATTTCATGCACATGGGAAATGACTTACTTAAAATAGATATAGTTACTAAATGTTTTATAATAAAAGAGACGTTTCCTCAAATGGACATATAGAAAGCTGTTATTTTTTTAAATGTTTACTTCAATTATATTCATTTATCTAAGAAGAAAATTCTTACCCTTTTGGATGTAAGGTAGAAATGAAATTTTTTTAGGAATAAATAAAATGTGTCTTAGAAATGGCTTTGAACTAGAGAGGCCTAATAAATGGGAATTTTCTGTTGACATTCCAATAAAATACTAGTGAATATGTAAGTTTTCTCTTTGGTAGTACTTTGAATTTGAGTTGCAAATATCCATTATGATTAATTAGAATATTGTTAGAAATCTATATAGATTTGGAGAAGTAAAAGGGAATTGCTGTGCCTACTGAAATACTCAAGTTTTGTTTTCTCATTTGGCAACAGCATATTGTAAAATGCATTCCAGCAGCTAATTTCCAACTTCTAAATATTATATCACTTCTGATTTCCCTTTTGTCTTTTGTTAAGAAGCAACTTTAAACCTGTGTCCCAGTAGCGACACGGTTGATGCCTTCCTTGTTTCTGATGGTTGCACTTGTTCACATCACTCTTGGTGGGGAGGGACTGAGAAAGACAGACTTGGAGGCAGATTGTCTCTCTTTGTCTCTAGCCCCAAAGAACCTAGCACTGTGCTGTTCTGGAGGGGTTTTGAAACACCAGTGGGACGAGGGAATGGGGAGGAAGAGACCACAGCCATCAGCAATAGTCAATTCCATGGTTTGCTTTGGTTTAAAAACAACCAACTAAACAAATGTCACTCATAACCTTATATATCAAACACAAAGACAAAATGGAGTGAAAAAATGAAAAACATGAGATTTACGACATACATAATACTTATACACATACAAATACTTATTGTCAGCCAGACCTGAGTGATGGCAACAATTACCTAATGCAATTTATATACACTGATGCTTTATTTTTTAATCTTATCAAAATATGTCTTGATTATTGATCTTCTATGAAGATATTGTTCATTACCTCTATGTCTTCTACTCGTTTATGTCAATAGCATATTGATTTTATATAAATAGTTCTTAAATATTTTACATTAAATGTTTGCTCATCTCTATAGAGGTATTTAAATAAATTGATGGGTCAAATTTAAAAATACATATATGTTATTATAATCACTACACTGCATGAGTAATAGGAATTTTTTATTATTTAATTCATGTTCCGTAAAATAATTCCCCAAAAGGTTTTTTAAGTTTTTTTTGGGGGGGTGGGTGGGAAGGGAGTTTGGCAAAGATGTTCAGTTCATAAAATAATAGATTTATGGCAATTATAGTCCACTTTTATAATGCTATAATGTTTCCTTTAAAAAAGAATATTTGAAATTTTCCATGTCATACTTTAAATAAAAGTTCATATGGTTTGGAATTCTGGAGAATAATAATGGTAAATTTTAAAATATTTTTAATTTATACAATGTTATTTTTTTCTCTCAAAAAAACTGGAAACTCCATCTATTCTAACTTTGAGTATCTTTCATAATTTATTAATTACAATGTGAGGTAAGTTTGAAAACCATTTTTATTCACAATTACTGAAATATACCACTAAATTTTTTTTTAAAAAATAGGTCAATGAGTGCTTTTCCTATTGTGCAAGTATGTAAAAGAAATATATTTAGTATGTATCAATACCATCAACAATATCAATGAATAATCTCTACTTGTATGGGTATTCCAAAATATTTTATATATTTAATTTATAGTACTTTGATTTCATGTTAAAGTATAACAGCTGACTCTCCTTCTAAAGAGTAAGAGAAAGGGTGTCTATGGAAAGCTTATTTTTAACATTTCAAATTTTTGTATTGGTAACTCTGAAATATAAGCAAAATACATTATTCATAAAGTGAATTTATTTCTCAAATGAGAAAACTTTGAAAATAAAAAAGAGAACCATTAATTATAATAAGAGGACAGGAGGAATAACCCAGGATTATTCCAGGAAAACATAAATTTATAGTCACTTTAATTATTAAACATTGTTAATATCAATATATCCATTTCTAAATTTAATAGCTCCATTTGCCTTTTTTTGACAATCATGATCTCTATTGTAGGGTACAGTTTAGGCAAAACAGAATGGAATTGAAGAACACAGATTCTGTTAAACTATTTTAAACTGTGCCTAGCACATAGTAAATAATTAGTAAGTCTAAACTACTATTAGTTTCTGAAATATATTGTTTTCAATATGAAAAGCAGGAAAGGAAATAAAAACACTGAATCATGTTTTCTTTATTATTTTATTAATTTGTTCCTAACTAGGACAATTGTGGTACGTAAAGTACATACAATGAAGAATAAAGTATGGGTGACTAGGTGTGAGGTAGAATTTTAATTTTTTAAATCTCTACAGATTTGTGTGTGTGTGTTGAAAGAGAAATATATGTATGTCTGCTTGTGTAGATGACTATGTTTTTATAGCAGGTTTAAGTTTACAATAAAATTAAGAGATCTCCAGCTTACACTCTGCCCCAACACATGCATAGGTTCTACAATTATCAGTATCACTTACTAGAATGATAATTTTTTTAAAAACCATGGATGAACCTACATTGACACATTATCTCCACTCAAAGTTCATAATTTTCCTTAGAGTCCACTCTTAGTGTCATACATTTTATGGGTTTGGGCAAATGTGTAACATATATATTCATTATTATAATATCACAAAGAGTATTTTCATTGCCCCCCAAATCCTTGTGCTTAGCCCATCCTTTTATCCCTTCTCCTTCTCCCCTCAGCCTTTTTATTGTCCAGCAGAGAGTGTCTTTCAAGGAATTGATCTATTTCATCTAAGTTATCAAATTAGTGAGCACAGTATTCATTTATTATCCTTTTAATTTTTATGGGATCTATGGTAAAATCCTTTCTTTCATTACTAATATTAGAAATTTAGTCCTCTTTCTTCTTTCTTAGCCTGGCTAGAGAGAGGCTCATCAATATTTTTGATTTTTTCATATAAACAGCTTTTGGTTTTATTACTTCTCTCCACTGATTTTCTAGTTTTAATTTCATTGATTTCTGCTCTAATTTGTATTGTTTTTTTACTTTTGATTACTTTGTATTTATTTTTTCTTATTTTTATAGTTTACTAAGGTGGAATCTTAGATGATTGATTTTAGTCCCTCTCCTGTTCTAAATATACTTTCAATACCGCAAATTCCCACTAAGCCCTGATTTTACTGCATCTTGCACATTTTGGTAAGTTGCATTCTCCATTTAGTTAAAAATGTTTTTTACTTGAGATTTCTTCTTTGACTTATACTTTGTTTAGAAGTGTGTTGTTTAATTTCCACATATTAAGGGAATTTTTAGCTATCTTTCTGTTATTGTTTTATAGTTTAATTCTGTTGTGGTCTGAGAACAAACATTGTATGATTTCTATTCTTTTAAATTTTGTTAAGATGTGCTTTATAGCCCAGAATGTGGCCTATCTTGGTGAATGTGAGCTTGAGAAAAATGCATATTTTAAAGTAATCTATAGATGTCTATTATGTCTAGTTGATTGATGGTGTTGTTGAGTTCAAGTATGTCCTTACTAATTTTGTGTTTGCTGGAATCATCCATTTCTGAGAGAGGGGTGTTGAAGTCTTAATGATAGTAATTTTATCTATTTCTTCTTGCAGACTATTTTTTGACCTTATGTTGTTGTTTGACACTGTGTTGTTAGGTGAATATACATTCAGAATTATTATGTCTTCTTGGAGAATTGACCCTTTTAGCATCATGTAATAACTTCTGCATCTATGATAATTTTCTTTGCTTTAAATTTGCTGTTTGAAAGTAATATAGCATTTCTGCTTTCTTTTAGTTATTAACTTAATGTTAGCCATCAATTTAATATATACTGTGTGTATCTTTTTACTTAAAGTGGATTTCTTATAAACAACATATAGTTGGGTCACATTTTTAATCCACTTTCACAATTTGTTATTTTATTGGCATATTAGACTATTCACATTCAAAGTAATTATTGATATAGTTGGATTAACATCTTCCATATTCATTGCTTTTTCCTTTGTTGACCTGTTTTTTGATCCTAATTGTGTTTTCCATTGTTTTTCTTTTGTGGTTTTAATTGAGAACTTTTTTATTTCATTTCTTTCTTAGCATATCAGTTGTACTTGTTTTTGTTGTTGTTGTTGTTGTTGTTGTTGTATATTTATTTATTTATTTTGAATTTTTAGGGTTTGTTCTAGAGTTAGCAATATACATTTATAACTAATCTAAATTCACCTTCAAATAATAGCAGATTACTTTACAGGGAATATAAGTGCTTTATAATAACAGAATAGTCCTAATTTCTTCGTCTCATCCCTTGTATCAATACTTTTGATCATTTCATTTATATAACATACATAAGGATGAACAGAAAAATATACATGAGATGTATCTGTAAACATACATAATTGAATGCATTGTTGCTATTATTTTTGAACAATCTATTATCTGTTAATTAAAAATAAGAAAATAAAAATTTTTATTTTACTTTTATTTCTTCTTTGAATTTCTTTCATTCTTTATATGGATCAAAGTTTCTAATCTATAAGATTTTTCTTCTCTCTAAAAAACTTATTTTAACATGTAATGCAAGGCAAATCTATTGACAACAAATTTCTTCCATTTTTGTTTGAGAAATCTTTGTTTTTTTAAAATTTTTTCAGGTTATAGGATACTAGTGCAGTGGTTTTTTCCTCTCAGTGCTTTAAATATTTTACTCTACTCCGTTCTTGCTTGCATGGTTTCTGAGGGGAAGTTGTATGCAATTCTTATATTTGTTGTTTTATAGGTAAGGTACTCTCTGTCCTGTGAATTCTTTCAGAATTTTTCTTTACCTTTGATTTTCTGTAGTTTATAAATGATGTGCCTCGGTGTAGTTTCTCTGGCTTTAATTATGGTGTTCTCTGAGTTTCCAGAATCTATGTTTTGGTATCTAACATTAATTTAGGGACATTCTCAGTCATTATTCTTTCAAATATTTTTTCTGTTCTGTTTCTTCTTTTTTTCTCCTTCTGATATTCTCATTACAGATATATTACACTTTTATAGTTGTCCTTAGATATTCTGTTTTTTACAGTCTTTATTCTCTTTGCTTTTCAGTTTTTCAGGATTCTATTTTTATATCTTCTAGCTCAGAGAGATTTTCCTCAGCTGTGTCCAGTCAACTATAAGCCTATGTGTTATTTTTATCTCTAGTACTTCTTTTTGGTTCTCAGGATTTCCATCTCTTTGTTCACATTTCCCATATGTTCTTGCCTGCCTTCTAACTTATCCATTATACTATTCAACATATTAATCATAGTTGTTCCAAATTACTGGTCTGTTAATTTCAACATTTTCGCCAAGTCTTGTCTTCAAATTGTATTTATTTTTTGGTTTTTGGTATGTCCTGTAAAATTTATTCCTCATAGCTGGACACGATGTATGAGGTAAAAGGAATCATGGTAAATAGGCCTTTACTAACATGGTGGTGTGGTGTGGAGGGAGGGGAAGCATTCATATAGAACTATGATTAGGTCTCAACCTTTTAGTGAGACTATGCCTCTGGACTGTTTACTTCAAAAATATTTCTCAGTTTGTTTCTCTTCTCTTGGGTGGGACAGGATGGCTAGAGATGATTGGAGCTGGGTACTTACCGTCCCTCAGGTCAGTTACGTTCTGATAATACCCCAGCAGGTTGGGCTCTGGTTAACTACTTTCTCCTGAGGGCAAGCCTTGTTAAGAAGGATGGCATCTGGTTTATTTCAAAATGGTTCCTTTTCTCTTTCCCTGATGAAGGCATGAGGAGATTTTTCTCTGATATTTACTGTGGGAACCTGATAGAGCTTATGGAAGTAAATCTCATGGTATTGTGGGCACCTTCCTGGGTCCCTCTGGAGTTTTAAACTCTCAAAGTTGCCTTCATTATTTGAAAATATGTTGTGTTTTAGTGGAAAATGCATGATTATTAGAAGTTAATAGAACTGAATTTGAGATTTGATTTTATGAAGATCTTTATACTATTCCTAAATACTTATTTATTTCGATGTGATAATCTATAAACTTGGAAACTATAGCAGCTCTAACTCACGGGGTTACCTTCAAGGTAAACTGAAGTGGCAACAGCCACAACCACAACAGCTACTTACTAACCTATTACCATTCTGTATCAGAGTTAAATACTGTACTTTCAAGGAAAGGCAGGACATACAGCCTCGCCACCTAAAAGGTAAATCAAATAAACAATTCAAGACCTAATGAAAAGGAGAATAATGTACTGATATGGAAAAACAAAGGAGAAATTCGAATTAAGCCTTGGCTTTGCTATGAATAGCTGGATAATTTCTAAAAATATATTTTATGTCTCTAAGCATTAGTGTCTTTATTTAAAAAAAATATTTATTGAGATCGTAGTTTGTCTTATGTTTCTACCAGATCTAAGATATTATGAATCAATGCTAAGTGCTACATGAAAAGAATGAGAGCTCTTGAAAGACTTCATGAAGTCTTTGGCAACTGCATTGCTGTGTGTTCCAAGTTACAAGAATACTAAAAAACATAATAAAATAAGGTTCAAAAAGTGAATTTCTCTCTTTGTGTTAAGACTGCATATATGATTTTTAACTCTTCATAAGAGTTCTAAGTAAAAGCAATCTTCATTTTTAATTACTTTAGAACAAGGTGTGCTTACATTAGTTAAAAATTAAGAAGTGTTAAAGGTAATTTTCAAGAGCAAATAGAATATAAGTGCTAAAAAATCTACTTGTAGACTATGGCCATGCTACCCTGAACAAGCTTGATCCCATCTGATTGTGGAAGCTAAGCAGGGTTGGGCCTGGTTAGTACTTGGATGGGAGACCACCTAGGCAGACCAGGTGCTGTAGGTGTAAAAAATACTAAATAAATAAATAAATAAATAATTAAGTAAATAAGGAATTGTAAACTGACAAGTTCCTTGCAATCTGTGAGGTAGACCAAGGTTTGCTTGCCTAAAAATTAAAAAAAAAATTAAAAAAATAAAAAATCTTTATGTAACTTCAAGCTAGAACAGAATATAGAAAAGAGAATGTGCTTTAAAATGATGTATATAAAAGTCTAAAAATTTTGTGGCCTCCTTTTAAAATGCCCATGACAAATAGAAGATACTATCAGTTAAAAATATCCATTTTAACATTACTGACCTTTAGATATGTATGGACATTTCAAACGGCATTCAGAGTAGTAAATGAGAAATTAGTATTCAACAATTTAATATATATTCAAATGAGCATTACAATAGGAGAAAAAATCATGAAAAGGGATGTGTAATAGCTTAAGAAATGTTGGTAGATTAGGATAACTTCAATGGTGTGATTATAAAGATATCAATAAAGTCCTTCAAGTGAGTTCTTATTATACTCTTCTGCTTATAAAAATTTCCTATGATGCTCAAGAAAATTAGCTATGCTAATCTTTTCAATGTTAGAGGATTATGACTTACCCTGACCTGCTGGTCTTTAACCAACTTTCTAGGAAATAATGAGGGTTCTATGCAATTTTTCAGTAAATTTGGATACATCACCTACATAGGACCAGGTTTCTTTTATCTTTTCTCCCCATATAGATCATAAAACAGGTATTGTTGTTTCTGTTTTGATTTGTGTGTGTGTGTGTGTGTGTGTGTGTGTGTGTGTGTGTGTGTGTGTGTGTGTGTTTGCTCCAGTGCTGCATATTACAATTAAAATTACCAGGATGCAGTATATTGAAATGACTATGTTTTTTTCCATCTGTTTTCTTTTTTACTGTCTTCTCTTTTTTTGTACCACCTTGTAATAGAAATATAAATTATAGGCAATTAAATATAAAACAGATTTACTAAACCTTCAAACTCCAATGTTATCTTTCTATAGAATAAAAAATATGAAGTCAGGAAAATTAAATTGCTTAGATATTTTTAAATAACTTGATGTAATGACAGATATGGAATATTCTATCCTACAACAGAAATATACACATTTTTCTCAAGAACAAATGAAACATTCACCAAAATATACCATGCCCTGGGGCAAAAAACAAACTAAAATATGTCTTAAATGATAGGCATCAAATAAAATGTTTAAAACTGCATTAGAGGTAAATTAGAAGTAAATATAAAATGGTGCAGGACAATTTGTATGTAATTAGCATTTAAGCAGCACACTTCTAAATAATACATAAGTCTAAATATGAACCTCAAGAAAAAAATTAAGGATGACTGATAGAGTCCCTGTTAATGGAATGGAAGATTTATTATTATTAAGATGTCAATTTTTCCAAATTTGTGCTACAGATTCAATGCAATCTCAATCTAAATCCCAGCAGGCAATTTTGTAAATATTGATAAATTGATTCTAAAGTTTATATTAAAAGCCAAGAGATGAATAGCCAACATGATACTAAAAAAGAAGAAAAAAGCTAGAGGACTCACATGGCATATTTTCAAAATAATAAGGCTACAGAAATGAAGACAATGTGGTATTAGTAAAAGAATGGATATGTGGATCAAATTGGTACTACACAATTCAAGATTCACCATGAAGCTACAGCAAACAAGACTGTGGTATGGTGAAAGAACAGGCACATAGATAAATAGAACAGAAAATACATCCTAGAAATTGATCCTCACAAATATGGACAGCTGATTTCTAGCTAAAAAGCAAAGGCAATTCCATAGAGAAAGAATACTCTTTTTCAAATAATGCTGGGAAAAAAATGGATATTTATAACAGACAATGTTAAGAGAACAACAAGCCACAACTTGGAAAAAATATTAGAAAAACTTTATCTGGCAAATAATTTGCTTCTAAAATATACAAAAAATCCTAAAGTTCAACAACTAAAACAAAAATTGAAAAAATGATATATATAAATAATATATAAAAAGACTATTCACTAACAAAGGTATACAGATGAGAGTTAAAAACATGAGAGATGCTTCATCTTTTTTATTATTAGGGAATATCACATTTAAAAAATTAAAAACCACTACACATCTATTAAAACAACATCAACAATTAATCATCAATGGCTAAAACAGCAAAACTTGTCAGAACCACATGCTGGTGAGTGTGCAGATCAAGAGAAACTTTCATTCATTTCTGGTGAGGACGTACAGCCACTGTAAAAACAGTTTGGCAGTTCCTTACAAAGTTAAACATAATCTAACCATACAATATAAAGAATAACATTATTAAGTGTTTATTTTTCCAACTGGTTTGAAAACTTATGTCCACAGAATAATCTATATACAAATTTTTATAGCAACTTTATTTATAATTTTCCTACAATGTCCTTCAATAGGTAAATAGATAATCTAACTGAAGAAATCCATATAATGAAATATTATTCATCAATAAATAAGCTATCAAGCCTTAAAAAGATATCAGGGAAATTTAATGCATACTGTTAAGTAAAAAATCCAACCTGAAATGTCTATACATCATATTATTTTAATTATATGAAGTGCTGGACAAGGCAAATATATAGAGAAAATAGATCAATGGTTGATAGGAGTTGGGAGTGGGTGATGGAAGAGGGTTGTATAGGTGAAGCACAGAGGATTTTTATCATGTTTAAACTGTTCTGTATGATAGTGTCATGGTAGCTACATGACATGCACTTGTTAAAACCTATAGAATTTTAAAGCACAAAAAGTGAATCTTAATTCACGTAAATTCTGAAAATCATTTAGGGGCTTGGGAGATCCCAGTAAGAAATCCCCAGACTGTGATAAGAGACTGTAACAGTATTAAAAATGTATGACACATCACTTACATTAGAGTGAAGTGGTGCCAACATAAATCTATTTGAAAATGAAAAGAATCTGTAGGATTAAAGATAAAAGAAATTCCATATATTCTAGTTTATAAAATATTTCAATGGGCTATGTGAATATGACTTAATAATTATGATGCTATTATTCATATCTACTGAAATTAAATTAAGTAAATGGATGGTGGATTGTGAGAGAGAGTTTTCTTCATTTTGACTTTGAAGGTTAAAGACGAGCAAGAGGATGAGGCTAGAATAATCTATGTGTTAATGGATAAGAGTTGGAGACATCAGTACATACTCATATTTCACTTTAGACATATACAGATGATTGGATATAGAAATATTTATAAATGTGCCTGTATATTGGTTGGTATACATACGTATCTTGATCTGTCAGATGAGATGACCTAAAAGCAACCGCACTCTAGTAGCAACAGCTAGCATCCAGATCTTATTTTCAAATAAAATTCTCCAATAACAATGTTGAGGACTCTTTGGAGAAATATACTAGATGATCCTGGAGAGAACAGAAAGTAAGGAATTTCTAAGAACAACAAAAGAAAACAAAACTAACAAGCAAACAAAAACCAAAAACACACCCCGCATTGATGAGGCTATGTCAAAGGGAAATAGAAGTCATTTGAAAGAGCACTTAAATGCCAAAGCTGAAACAATTTGATTACAGAATGAGAGGCAAAAAATAACTAATTTTACAGTGGAAGTGACTACCACTTCCTCAGTGAGCTGATCAGAGTCAACATCCACAATGATAAATCATGTTGTTAGTATTTACCCTTGACATATGAGGAAAATGATATTTTACTTCTGTGGTCTTCTCTCCAACAGTCACAATCCAAGTCTAATTATAAGAAAAACAAACAAATTCCAATAAAGGAGCATCCTACAAAATAGCTAACCAGTACTCTTCATTATTGACTAGGCCATCAAAACCCAGGGAATTCTGAGAAACTGTCACAGACAAGAAGAGCTTAAAGAGACAGTACGACTAAATGTAATGTGGTGTCCTATGTAGGATTCTAGAACAGTAACAACAACACTATATAAAAACTAAAGAAATCTAAAATATGTGCTTTAGTTAATAGTAATGTATTGACATTAATTCATTATCATAATAAAATAAAAGAGGAAGGAAGAAAGGATTAAAGGAAGGAAAGGAGAAAGGAAGTAAGGACAACACAGGTCAAATTTCCACTAAAAGGTAGAGACTGCAGAATTAGAAACCATGGTAGGGTGAAAAAAAAATAGTAGAATAATTTCCATTAAGATTCTGAAATTTAAAAGTCATCTACTTTACAGTTTTGATCTTGGTTACTCTGGAGATTTATTACCTTTTCAATATCAATTAGAAGTATCTTTCAAAATGAAACTATCATTTCTACTCACGCTTCTGGCACATTCAAGAGCTGAGATAACTTGGACAAAGATCAAAGGGATTGCACTTTCATTTTATTTTTAGGAAGCTCACAGAAATCTTTTCTGACAACTGTCAGATCCTCTACTGCTTTGTCAAGCAAAGTGATAGGTAGCTGTTCAGCCCTTGGGAATGCATACATATTTCAAGTTAGAAATCAACTTTTGTAGCAACTCACAGTACACGAGATAAACAGATGGTTCTATATTCTATATTTTGCTCTTGTGTTTGGAAATCACGACCATTTCCAAAAGGGAAGAATCTTTTCTAAATGTGAACTCAAAATCTACAATGAGACTATTAAAAGCAAAAACTACTATTTATTCTCTAACCAAACAAGAACAGATCTAATGCTGACATAACATTTTTTTCATTCAAATCATTTCTATTATTCTAGTCTTCTTCAGGGAAGCTTTCATTCACTCATGTTTCAAAGATGTAATAAATGAAGAGTGAAGTCACCACATGCTGAGAAAAAGAAGCCAGTAAACTTTTAATCATTTTTTCCCCCAACTTTCAAGTATAAAGTGGAATTGCAGTTTAGTTTCTCTAGGGGTCTCAGACATATGGTAAATCTGCATCCAACTGCTAACTCTTTTCCAAAGCCCATTGGGTACGGAAACTCAAAAATGAGACAGACCCTTCTGAAAAGGAAATTCAATCATTCTGCATTCTGAGGATGGAGTAAAGAATAAATAAATAATAAAGTGAGTCTTTCCTGTAATCTATGGAATACAATAACTATGAGGCAGGAAGTATCTATCTTTAAGAGAAAGACAGAATATCTAAGATTGCGATTAGAGTAACTGATCAATTTTGATTGTAGCTTAACACTTAACATGTTCTACATTGTTTTTGAGATTTTACGCAATAGAATTCTCAATTTTTAATTTCAATGAACATACCTATAGAAAGCTTAACTGCTAAGAAACTAAGAATTAAGCCAATGTAAAATTATTTAGTCATTGTAGTAAATGTTAACTATTAGCAGTGAGAAATAGCCTCTTTGATGTTAATTGGTCTTGCTAAAGAATTCTATTTGAATTGGTTCCTACGGGGATGTTCATTACTACAATCTCAGAGTGATTGGATTTGGATCCAGCTCTGTATAATAGTAAGTCTCCTTTATATATTGTCTCCGTAAGAAGAAAATTATCCACAAGCACAGCTCTCTTCCCAGGTATGTTACACAAAAGAACATTTGCTCTGCTGTGTATCTCAGTTACATGAGCTTGCAAATAAGGATGTAGATAGAATCCCTTAAGAATTGAATTGCTATGCATAGTAGAGGAGAATGTAAAGAGAAAAGAAGTAAAGAAAGCCACAAATGTGTGTTTCATAATGATGGCTTAGCCTTTCTGATTCATGACTTGACTCTATCCGTAACTTCCCTAAATATTAAATAAATCTACTAAAGAAATGACTGTTTTGTGTGAATATTTTTTGACTGAGATAACAGGAGAAGGTTACTAAAATTCATGTGAGACTCAAATTTGTGTGTCAAATACGGAATAGAACAAAGGTGACAAAAGAAGTCATCACCTAGGAAGTAGAGGAGGCCAGAAGGAAAATGATAAAAAATTAACAAAAATTACATTTCACAGGCTATAAAATTGGTTGGGGACTTGCGATTCTATCTCTGCAGTGAGTCCATGAGTTAGCATCTCAGGTCTAGTTACTTACAGAATTTCTCTTTTTAATGCTAATGAAAGTTGAGAACGCTATGCTATTCTCAAACAATGTCATATTTCATCCATACAGTATTCCATTCAATCATATATTTTGGTTTAAATGTAAATGTAATGATTTGGTATAAACAAATAAGATAATTGTCAATAGATTAAGGCCATTTGATAATAAAATACTTTCCACAACTAGAATCAGGTGTAAATGCAATGCATGAGTGCAGGTCAAAATTTGAAGAACTTGCATTTAATAGATAAGAATAATGAAAATAATTATGGAAATATGTGGATGAGAAATATGTGGAATTGAATATTTAGAATATTAGATTTAAAGGGCTGATTACTTGGCATGGACTTGGAGCTTAACTATTTTAGAAAGAAAAAAATGTATATATATCTGGGCTTGAGATGACTAAAATCAAGATCAGTGGGAAAATATAGGAACAATACAATTCTTAATAGTAATAACTTAGGCCAGGACAAAGCTGAATTTGGCAGCTACACTAAATGTATTTAAACTTTTTTTAAACTGATGCATAATTTGCAGCCTGACATACAGTTAGTACGTATTTGTCTTGTTTTTTTTTTTTTACAGAAAAATAAAACATAGAATTAAAAAGTTAAACAGATTTTTTTTGCCATATAGCCAAAATATAATCATTTACCATCCTAATTGAGCCTTTCTCTTTTCTTCTCCTTCAGACCTGCTTTCACCAAAAATTCTTTGAAAACTTAATAATAGAAAGATCAAATATGAAAGAATATTAAATAGTACTCAGCTCAGCAGCCACCTTTTATGGCTAAGAAAACTAAAACACTGAAAAATTAAAATGATATATTATTTAGTGGAAAAAACTGAAAGACGGCAGTATAGGTCTGTCTGTTCCCAGTGCATTTTGCCACTAATGCCACTCAAATCAACCTCAGCAAAAATATCTTAATACTTCCAAATTTCATCCTGTCAAAGAGTCAAAAATATTAATTATTCTGAATTATGTTTATGTTAAGAATTCTATGAATGGAATTAAACAATATATCACTAAATTTTTTTGGTAACCTCTTTTCTATCACAGTAAAACTTGACAATTGTGCAAATTTCACTTATTTCTATTATAAGGAATTTGGGGACATTTATACAGTTTAAACTTACAAATAACTGACTACTATTAAAGAGTTGATTCATCAATGATAAAAAAAAAGACAATATGATATTTTAATTTTTTTCTGTATCTTTTACTAGATTAATAGAAGCACTGTTCTCAGAAAATCTTTCCACTATTTTTAAGTTTGGAGCAATGCAGTGGCCAATCTTTTCGCATTTCTTCCCCCCCCCTCCCGCCCCCAAACAAAACTCAAAACAAATAATATATATGGAGTAATAGAAAGAAAAATTAATCACTGTTAGCCTACTAGTGTTTTTTCTTTTAATCTTTCTATTATTACTTGTAATGTAGATGTAAGTAGAACAATAAATGCAGTAGGAGATGAACTTTGATCTCTGAAGATAAAGTTCCATATTAAATTACTGATTTCTCAAAACAAAGATGTGAAGCATGATCAAAAATGATCTGCACATTGTCCCTAGTGATTACAGTGTAATTGCAGTGATTTTTTGTTTGGAATGCATAATCTATCAACATGCCAAGTTACTGTACCAGAAGGCATATCATTAGTTTCAATACTTCCAGATATTTCAAAGACACCCTGAAATTTGAAGCAACATGCCTTGGCAAGCTAAGTAATTGCTTACATATTAGTGATACTACATTTTTCTTTGGGGCAAAGTCCTGGTTTATAAAAAAAATAAAAATTATGACCTTGAGCCCTAATATATGTATTCTTCCTTGAAAAAATATTATATGATATAGATAAAAATATAGTATTCTGATAAATAAATATTAAATGCAATAATAGCAGCAATAGTAATAAAAATAAATTATAAAATAATTCCACTTGAACTCTAATATAAAATCAAGAGAAAAATTATTCTATTTGGTTTTACCTTGCATAAGACACTTTTGTTGTGTATGATATATGGTCAATGAATACATATTAAATGAAATCTACTGTACACCCTTACCACCAAGATTTGGTCTGAAATAATATTTTACTCTAAAAGACACTTTTATTATTTAGAGTAGCTCATTTCATGTTGTGATGTAAGAAGAAGCTATGTACTTCTGGAGTAGTGCTTACCATTAAATTTTTTTAAAAAATCTCTAAGATAATTTTGAAAGGACAAAGGGTCAGCCAATAAGGTCTCCTACTGTTCAAATTATTACAATTTGGTATCAGATGCTGAAAAATAATTATATATTATTCAAATAAGTCAAAAGGATAAGAAGTTGTCAGAACAAATTAATAATAATATAATGAAAATAATCATAAAAGATATCAAAATAGTTTTGATATGAAGTTTGTTCATATTGACAGAATTATCATATATATTATAATATGCAGCCATTAGTTTTACTAAATAATTATATATCACTTTATGTAGTTTAAATGCATTTTGTTTTTCTAGATGAAGAGTAAAAAATAAAATTTTTTTTTCTGGCCGGGTAAAGAGACATGCAGAACTGTGAATAAATCAATTTGTTAGATAGAAAGAAGAGAACGAAAATAAACTTGTATTCAAGTGGGTGGATATAGCAAACTAATGGATTGGCCAATATACCAAGATGGAGATGAAATATACAAAATCACCCTCTCATCTTCTAGGGGATAAAACCTATTGATAAACACTCTGATGCTAAGTAGACATAATGATATAAAGAAATAACTGAAGCCAAACACTCTGTAGATGACTTGGTCAATCTGGGAAGAAAGTGGATTGGAATTCCAGGATGGAATAAATGCCATAGGTTTAAAATTTTTCAGTTTCATTTTTTAAATAAATACTTTACAAAAATTATTATTTTTTTGGTTATTTAAGTAAGAATAGCTTAATAAAACTAATTTGAATTGATATAGAAGACTCAACCAACTTTTTTTTCCCACAATTGAAATAACTTGAAAATCATTCTGGTCTTGTCAACTCAGAATCTCTAAGTAAATATCTTGATTTCTTGAGTTCTGGGTATTTCTATATGTCAGTAAGACTTAAATAACTATAGAGATAATAAAAAAGTAATACAAATTGTGCAATAACAGTAGGAGATTAACTTTAACCACTACTACAATTTGTTTTTTTCTGGTGTTTTAAATATTGACGAGAGTTTGAATATATAATAATTATGATTTTGGAGAGATTTAATTGTTTTAATTAATGTTTATTTAAGATTATTTGCTTGATAAAATTTATTAATTTTAGTTTATTAGTTGTAAATTTATAATTCAATAATGAAAGCAGTAGTTTGTGAATTTAACACAGTAAGTATTAACTAAATTATAAATTGTTCTACACTATCAAAATTCCTTTGGGCATTAAAGTACTGAGTGTCAATCTGTACTTGGATGAGAGAAATTAATCTGAGTAATTGAGTAAATTTAGTGGCAAAAAAGTGACACTCAGAGTAGTAGCATGAATAATACCTGGAACACATACAAAACTGGAAAGTTCCTATTTCTACCAGATAAATTAGAAAGACCTCAGCTATGTCCCTCCTAGGTAGTTGGGCCAAATTAGACTTCAGATAGCTTTTAACAGTCCCTAAGAAAACAAAAATAATAAATAAATTTGAGAACATTAGACTGATTCCAGGTAAATTAACTGAAATTCAGAGCAAAGATCAACACATTTTTAAAGATTAAAACAAAATCAAAACCTCACAAGTTAAATCTCATGTTCATTGATGGGACTGTAACTTAGGAACGAAGACTCCATAAACTTGGAAAATCATATTTTTAAATGATGGTTTTAGTGTTCTCTTGCTGACATTTAATTTTAATACAGTAAAGTTTAAAGTATTAGAAATCAGTGATCATTATAGCAATTTAATATAAAGGCCAAAATATACATGTTTTATACAGCCTTACCTTCCAGAGATGATTAAAAAAGATTTAATTACCATAATAAAATTTAATTTTTTGTCCTAGAGAAAAAGGTAAGAATTAAAAAGGATAAATGGTATACTTATAGTCAATTGAAAAGTACTACAATAAAATCAAATATTTGGCTCTGGCAGATTAAGCTCCCTAGACATTGCTAGTTGACCTTTAAGAAAAATCCAAAAGCTACTTGAGATTTTACTTTAAAATTCATAACAGATAGGATAAGAAGTTTCCTCTTAATATTTCCTGTTTTATATAAAAAATAAAATATAATATTTCAAGCTCAAGGTTGTATGTTTAAAGATAATATTTAGTATTTTGAATGATAAAAATAAAATTACAAATATACTCTTTGCCAAAGCATTTGCCTGATTGTCTGATAATAGAGAAGTACTGGTAAGAGTGTCATATCTTTTAGAAAAAAATCTGATTTTAATATTGAAAAAAAATTATTTTCCCCCCAAAATTCAGAAAAATAACTATTTGGTGAATCCATTACTGCAAAACTGGTTTAAATCCAGGATTATAACCAAATAAAACATTTAATTTTTTGCACTTTATAGTTAAATTTCTTTTTTATAATTTATAACCAGAAGCAGAAATTATCCTACTGAAATTCAGATGAATATAATTTATAATATTCTCCCTAAAATGATAGATGACACTGCTGTCATTTAAAATTAGGTTAAGTAGATATATACTGGCCACTTCATTAATTCTACACATAATTATTTTTTGCTTTACATAAATCAAAGAGTATTAGTATTGATTGAAATTTTATTTATACCTGACTACTTCAAGATTACAATATTAATATGCTCTTTTAATTTTGTAGAAACCATTAATAAACAACACTAACTTTGAGTGCATATTTTAATTTTTCTATAAAAATTATGTATTATAAAAATAATATATATACATATATGTGTGTGTATATTTATATACACACACACACACACACACACACACACCTGCATATCAGACCCTGATCAATATTTAAAAATATGAAAGAGAATTAGATAATTAGAGATGACTCTTTAGAAATGTCAGCTGTATTGTAGGATTTTATGTTAAGGTCTCAGTTGAAAGGGTGGACTTTTCAAGGACAGAGATTTAATTTTAAGAGAGACAAATTATAGGAAATACCAAATAAAAATGCTAGAAATAAAAAAAAATACAGCAATGGAGAAAAGAATAGTCTCAATAACTTAATATATATATCTGAAATTCCAGAAAAAAATAACAATAAAATATTTGATGAAATAATAGATAACTTTTACAAAATTAATAAAACAGAAACTCATAGAACTAATAGAACTAAGAAATTCAGTAACTCCAAACAGGAATGAAAAATTGAACAAAATCAAACAAATAAAAAACTTAGGTCTATCTAAGTATTTTGTATATAAACTACTCACAACCCAAGTATAACAGAAAATATTAAGACAGTTACAAAAACAAAACACATTGGAAACAGGTGAATATAGAGAAACATTACAACAAATTTTTATTTATAATTAATAACTGAATTAGTTGCCAACAGATGTGGACCATGGGGAATACTAGTGAAGAATTTTTGGACAGTAGAAATTGGAAAACAGATGGAAGAAGCCTCAACATGCATAAAGAAATAGTGTTAGAAGTAGAATAAGTAGAGGTAACTACAGAAATTTTTTTTCTTATTTTTTATTACATGTAGAGATAATTGACTCTCTAAAGTAAAATAGTCATGTTTTAGTGTATAATTAAAGTATAAGTAAATATGTAATAAGAATAGCACAAATTTGTAAGAGAAGAATTAAGAGTATGTTGTAAACTGCTTAAACTATAGTGAAGTGGAGGTATAATATTTTTTGAAGGCGGATTCTGATTAATGAAGAAGTAAATGCTAAGACAACCACTAAAAACTTTTTAAAAGAGTAATAATTAATAATATTATGGGATTTAAAATAAAATTTTAAAAGTAGTTGATAAAAAAGATGTCAGAAAAGGAGGTCAGAAAATCAAATAATGAACTGATAGAACAAATAAAACATAGGTAGCAAGATGGTAGCTATTTTAACCTGACCAGACCTATAATTATGACAGATGCAATATACTAAGAAAACTTGTTAAAACACAGAAATCGTCAGATAAAGGGCACAAAGTAAAAAAAATTATACCTAACTACATGTGTCTACACACACACACACACACACACACACACACACACACACTTGAAATATAAAAACATTAAAAATAAAAGAGGGGAAAATATATACTAAGTTAATAGTAAACATGAAAAAGTAGAAACATCTATATTGAAGCAGATTAAATGGAATTCAGAACAGAAATATTCCCAAAGATAAAGAACAGTGGATAGTGATATATATCAATTATCCAAAGACCATAACAATCTTAAATGTGTATGATTAAAGTAGAACTAAATAGGGTGCCATGAATAGTTTATTAAGGGCCTGGAAGTGTGGAAAGAGGAAAATTTAGAGACTAGGAGGTCTGAGAAAGAAGTGTACAAATGGACTTGTGTATGTGCACCCTGAATGAAACTGTCTCATGTCGGTCAACACCCGTGAGAGAGTATCCACCGTAGAGAAGGTGCTAAGAAACTAAGTGGACAGGATGACATGAACAATGGATGTGAGAGGAATTCTGCTCTCAGTCACCCCAACTGAATAAAGAACAGTCATGGTGCCAACAACTTAGGCCAAGTTTGGGACCAAAGGTATGCACTCCCTCTTTCTGAAGCTGATGTGGCTTCTGACTATTGAATCTGATCTCCAGCAGTGGAGACCAAAGCTGAGCCCTTGCTATAATACCACCACGGATGGATGCTTAACCACTTGATGTCAAGCTGAATACATTGGAAGACTTTCACTCTGGAGAGGAAAACCATTCATCTTTACTGGAAATGACATAAATTACAAACATGTATTTGCCTTCCCTCCTCATGATGCTTCAGGTAGCATCACTACCTAGTAGTTTTCAGAATGACTGAATTATAAGCATGGGATTTGGTATCTAACATTCATGTAAAAGTGGGTTATGATACAACCACCGGCCCTATCATAACTCACATTGCCTTAAAACAGTCATCCTCATAAAACAATGTAATCTTTATTAATGGATCAAGTAAGATGCCAAAATGGGACTGACATTGTAATTTGTGGTTTCTGTCCTTCAAGATGTTGAAACAATGGTCAATGTACATTGCTGAATCTTAAACAGCTAGAAATATTTTTCTAGAAATTAAAGGATAGAAACAGAATTGGCCTCTTTTACCATTACAGGTTTTCTGTTTTCTGTGCCCAGAACATTAGGATATTTTGGCTTAGAGATCTTGTTTCCTGGGTTGTGGTATTTTAACCAGAGGACAAATAAAGCATTCTGATGAATTTGAAACTATGACTGACACTTAGTCAATTTGGATCACTCATTACAATCATTCAAAAGAAATTTAAACTATTTAGGGTGATCAAACTAATGTATAGACATTTTAACCATGTTAAATTTTCCAATCTGTGAACAAAAAAACAAAAATTAAACAAAAACAAATTGTCAAATGGAAACTTTGGGAGGTGTTGGATATATCTATTTTCTTGATTACAGTGATGGTATCACAGGTGTTTGCATACAGTGATACCATCACTGTAATCATCAAACTATACATATTAAACGTGTACATTTGTTTGTATATCAAATAAATTAATAGTACAGAGAAGCAAAAAAGCAGAGTTGTAAAATAAAAAGATACACGTTATTTTTAGAAAGGAAGATGACATTTAAAATAATATCAACTGCAAACAAGTTAATATATAAATGAAAATGATGTCTGTAAAAAAACCCAATAGTCTTCAATCAAGAAATATTTTAAGTATAAAATGCTTAAAGCAGTGCACTACTATAGTGCCATGATGACTTACTGCTGGATGTTTGGTTTGGTGATCTCTTTCCAAAATATAATCATAACCTCTGCTATTTTTAACTTGCTCTATTCTACCAAATTACACAGGTCTTTGTTATTACTCATTTATTTTGCTACTACCAAAACTTCCAGATGTTAATGAGAAATTCTTACTTTTCTATATTTAATTTTTTAATATTTATTATGTAAAGTATTTATAAATCTGTCTGACAATTCAGCTTAAGACCAATTTTTTAAAAATTATACTGTAAAATATCTCTTCGCATCCAAACAACCAGAGACATAGTTTTATTGATTAAAACTTTAAATAGCATTTTGTTTGTTTTAAATTTTCTTCAGTGCCTTCAAATTTTGGAAATTCTTTGCTAGTCCTTTATTTTAACCCATCTTTCCTCTGACCATTATTATTTCTTTCTTTATCTTTATTTTTATTATTTAATTTTTTTATTTTTATTTTTGCTTATCTTTTGCATTATTATCAATTTTATTATTTCCTGGTTCCCCTTATGTTAGTCTTATTTTCTAATATGGTTTACCTTTCTCTTTAATTTCTTTCCTAAATTTGATCAATCTTGTTAGATTTATTCTTACTCTTTTACCTACTTCTATTAGAAGGTTTTGAGTTTTTAAAAGTGTTTCCATATACCCACAAGCTGTCTGAGGTATTTAGTTCAATTCATAGTACCACTTTATAGTTTTCTTTCTCTTTGCTGTTTACTTTGATGGGGTGGTTAAACTGCTGATATGCTTTAACTTTCATAGTCCCAATGTTGATATGTTTTTTCTTCTTTTAGCAGTTTATATAAATAAACATTGCTTTTGTATATTCATTTGAAACTCTGTAGTTTCAAATTTTAAAAAGTTCCTCTTTACTGACTTTAATATTCTCTGTGTAATAGAAGCTTAGGAAAGCTCGGTAGTAAATTTGAAGGGAGTGGTAAAATTTTGTACAGAATTACCAAGCATTTCTGATGGACCAGCTGATGTCGGCAATCAGAAATTAGTAAAGGTCTTAATCAGTAGTGTTAATCACTTATTTATAACAACACTTTGTAGAAACTATTAACTCATTGAAAAATTCACTTATTTTTAGACTCATTAACTTTCTAAAATATTTATTAAAAGCAACAATTTCAGGTAACATTGAATCCCTGCTTTATACCCCAAACTGCTGTGTAATGTGGTTGACCATTTGATATAAACAGCTGACCTGAAGGCAATTTGGTCAGCTAAGGGAATATATATAATTTTACATTAAAATGTATGAACATTATGAAAATGGTGAAATAAAATGCCAAATAAATTTAGAAACCATAAACTAAAACTATGTCTAAAAGTAAATGTAAAAGCTTCATTTACTTTAAATTTTCAAGGTAACTGTGGTCTATTGCTTTTTCTTATATTTTAGCTCTTTCCTGAATGTTGTTTTTCCATTTTAAATTTGCTCTTACTTTTTAGAACAGAAAAAAAAATGTTTTTACCCACATTCTTCTTTTATGTATCAAACAGAATAATGCAAATTTGCAACTCTGATATTTAAAAAATGAGTTCATTGTAGGGAAAGAGAAAGAAATCTTTATTGGGATCAAGAACACCAAAATACAGCTTTGCATATGCCAGTAAATATCTTAATAGCCCTATACCAGTAATTTCACCTCACTTAACCCATTATGGGGAGTTTGAACTAAAAAGTATCTAAATTTTTATTAACATTAAAATACTAACAAAAAATTAAAGGCACCAAAAGACCAATCTATTTCAACACATACAGACACACACACACACACACACACACACACACACACACACACTGACTCATACACCCACTGCTAAATTTAAAAAAATATATTCATAATATAAATAATAGAATTAAATAAAAACATTCAAAATAATTCAAAATTACAATGGCAACATCATTAAAAAAAACTAGGATGATGGCAGAGGACAAATATGAATTAAAGATCCAGACTAGATTCTACTGTTTCTTTTTATATCTATACTATATAATTTTTATAAGTTAAGTCAATTATTTACATTTTATCAATCTATGTATTTTATCTGTAAATTATGGAAAATAATGTTATTATCCTAGAAGGACTATTGTGAGAACAGTTCAAGTAAGAACCTTAGTCATACAATGTGTTTGATTTCCACCCTGGTTGACAGCACATATTCTCTATAGAGTGCTATGGCAAGTATAGAAAAAAAAATATTACTCTTGATTTTTAAAAATTGGATATTGATCAAGTTCTATGTGAAACAAAAATGATTTAAAAATATTATTTGAATTATTTAAAGTTATTTAATGTGATATATAGATCACAAATATGATATACATAAATAACTATTAAAATTAATTCATTTAAACATATTTTTTTCTCATCAATTGACTTCTAACGTAGGAGGACTATAATAAAATAAATCAATACTGAAGATATCATTTCTGAAATTATGGAAAGTATTAGCAGATGAGAGAAGTCATATTAATAAGAAAATCACTTCTGAATAGATAGAATCATAGTGAAGTGAATGGGGTTGGTTCACCATGGCTATTTAATCAGTTCATCAGTTGCTACCTAATTTTCTTTTCTGTGAGTCCCAGGTCTGGCTGTGATCCAGGCTCAAGGCTGGGGATAGGACTCCGGATTTAAAATGTTACATTAATGTTGGAAGGCACCTGCGCCTAACTTATGTACATATGACTCAGCAAGTAGGGGCCCGTACCATGAAACAGGTACTGAAGCAATGGGAGCCATCATTGACTCAGGCACAGGCATAAGTTGCAGTGTCACAATGCCCCTGGTGTGCTGTGCAGCACCCAGATTGATGAAGATTAAAGAGTACCCCAGGGGTGGTGCCCTCCACAGCTAAGCTGCTCCAGGAATGGCAAGTGGACTACATAGGGCCTTTCCCCACATACTAGGGACACTGCTATGTGTTCACAGGTGTGAACATGGCTACTGGACTAGGGTTTGCATGGCCGGTGGCAGCTGCTGATCAGTGTCATACTGTGACCACTTTGGAGCACCTCGCTGAGGCCTATGGCTGGCCCTTATTAATCTCCAGTGACAAAGGTACTTATTTTACTGGACGGGAGGTGCAGAACTGGGCCCGAACCAACGATGTGTGGTGGCAGTTACATGTTCCTTATCACCCACAGGCAGCTGGAATGGTAGAGTGTTTCAACGGCTTGCTGAAGGATTAACTGTGTGCCGTGGGCCCAGGCTGGCGCTGTTGGCATACTAACCTCCAACAAGCTATACACCCTCTGAATGAGCAGCCCTGGTGAATGAAGTTTTCTTCCTTTGACAGGGCTGTAGCAAGCTTGCCGCGGGCTATCAAAGTGTGCCCAGGCACCACTGCTAAACAGTTCTTGCCAGGGAGCTTTGCTCCTGTCAGCCCCAGAACCTTTGGTGGCAGGTAAACAGGTCACCTGGTCATGGCCCTGGACTATACAGGTAACACGAGAGTCGTTGGTGGCACTGGGGACAGGGCTTATGCAATGGGTGGCTGGTAGAACCCTGGATTTGTATTTCATGCCATTGCAAGTGTCACTCTTGATGACAGTGTAGTCATTGTTAATGGGAATTTTTGTCCTTAGCCTCTGGCCCATTCCCCTCTATACTGTGATGTCTGCCGGTGGAGACCATCTAGCCTACTACCTTTGGAGAAACTGTCTGGTACCACAGACCAGGGGCAGCTCTTCTCCTAGCCACCCTTCTATCTCAAGATAGGCAGGTGGCATGTGTCCTCCCGGAAGGACAGGATTTGCCCCTAACCATCCCTTTGTCTGCTCTGTCCTATTGCTCAGGCTGACAACAAGGAACAGTGTCATGTCCTTGGGTCATGTGTTTGCTGCTGTCCACAGTGTTTCCCAGTGCTGGATGTGTACTGAACTACCAGTGGAAGCGCTTGAGGGAATGCTGTGGCACGTTACTCTGGGTATGGCTGAATGAGACCAGCAATGGCAGGCGGTGGAAGCGCTTCTCCGCTGCGATTATCACAACTCCCTGCCCCTCACAGGCTATGGCATTTCCAATGAATGGGAATGGCTGGTGGGAGAAGATGTGGAATTGCAGGAGCAGGCCCCTCACTCTACAGAGCAAGTAAAATCTGTGCCCAACCATATCATGGAGTGGCTACCCCCCAAGCTGTGTGTTGACACCACCCTTGCTAATATTTCCAAGGTAGTGGAATGGCCAACGTTATGTTAGTACCTACTGACTGGCTACCTGCAGGATATTTTTGGGTCTGTGGGCACTACGGGCTGGCTCTATTTGCCTGTTGATTGGATTTGCCATTTTACCTGGGAGATTTAGCTGGATGCATATTATCCACCTTGCCCCAATTGCCTCATAATTGGGATCTCATATATCATCTCTGGCACCAGCAGAAACAGGCAACATGGTGGTTCTACCCTCTGGTGTTATTCATTCCAGGGATGGGATTCATAAATGTAGAATTTCAGGTAGAAGCTTTAGCCCAGCACACCACACAGGCATTGAATGCTACGCGTCAGGCTATAACCCTTTTAATGGATGAAACCATGCAAATGAGGAAGGTAGCTCTGCAAAACTGCATGGCCCTGACCTCCTAACTGCTGCCCAAGGTGGTACCTGTGCCCTAATCCATGTAGAATGCTGTGTCAACTTTCTTGATCCTGCTGAGCAGGCATAGGCAGCTCTCCAGGAAATGAATGCTAAAGTCCAACCCATCCATGCCCTGGGAGAAGACCCCTTGACAACTTGGTAGAATTCCTTGGGGTCCTCCTGGTGGTGGACAGTAGCTATCCTAGCCCTGTAGCCTGGTAGTATTTTTGTTCTTTATATTGTTGTTGTGGATTATGGGCCCAAGGTAGCACCCTCTGGGCCACATCCTGTGTTGCAACCCTGTAAGGGTGGAGTATGAGTCCCAGGTCTAGCTATGATTCAGGCTCAAGGCTAGGGATAGGACACCGGATTTAAAATGTCACATTAATGTAGTAAGGCGCCTGTGCCTAACTTATGTAAGTATGATTCAGCTTATTGTTTATTACTCATGTTTGGCAGAATGCCACTATTGTTCCCTAACATACATAAAGCCCATGTGGTCCTCTAGCGCAGAAGTGCAATAAAGTTAGTGCCTGCTGTTTCATTCTCATGTTGGCTCCTTGTGCATTCTTCCAACGGGCATCTCACTACCGACACCTTCCCTTCTTGATCAGTTCCGTGCTGACAGGAGCTTAATGTTGATCTTGGAAACCTATCTAAATTGAATTGTGTTTTATGAATAGGGAGGGCATAGAAAACATGTTTCACTTAGGGAGCATGACACAATTACCCAATAGAGAATAAAATGTATTTTCCAGTTTCTATTTTCACTCATTCTTTTAGAGACAAATATCTGTGCCTGAAAATAGATTTATTACTTACAATTCATTGAGTAGATATTGTTTGAGGCACAACAGTCAACATGTTCCAAGCATTTAAGATCCCAGTTTACAACACAGGATATGTTGTTACTTTTTTTATACTCTGAGAATTATTACCTGGTGGTGATATCTAGTGACTTAATAGCAGCTGAAACCTAACAGTGTGAAATTATTCTATTTATAATGTTGGGAAAATATTCTTGAATTTTTTTATATAAAAGCTCCCATATAAACATAAATATTATTTTATCTGGAAAGTTTTATCTTTGCATTCAAAGGAAAATATTTTCTATCAGAATATTTTAATTTAATACATAAAAGGAGAGATGTAGGAATTTAAGCATGAGAGTCCATCAAATGATCAGTAAATGTTTCTATAAAATCTAAGTAGACCATGACTTTGTGTATATTATTTCCTCTGAAATTACAAGATTTTTTTTCTTTTATTCGGTTACTGACAAAAAAAAAATGGTAAAAAGAAGTGTGATTAAAAATGTTGAATTCACACATTTCACACTCCCTCAATTTTATACTTTTGATTTAAAAAAAAAAATATTAGTATATGCAAGCATCTTTCAGCAAAAGCTTTCAAAGTATGTGCTTAATTAATTTAAGTGAAGAAAGACTATAATTAATTATCTGCTAAATATAGGCATCTATCCTTTGGGTCTTTTATGAGAAATACTTGCTACCTTATTTCCTCTTATTTTACAAGTAGTCTTTTAATTAGTCAGCCAGCTGTGGCTCAGACATGTAGTTAGCATTTTTCCTTGGTTCTTCCTCAAATGACAGCAATGTAGAATCACAGTTCATTGAGGTTTAATAGTTTTATTTAAAAATATGTTTTCAAAAGATAAAGTATACCTTAAGTAAGCAAATGGTCCTATGTGCCTATAACCAACAAAAGGGGGCCAAAATGGCTACAAAAGGGCTAAAAGGCCACTAAAGGAGAGAAAACCCAAAAGGGCATAAAGGAGCAAAAAGGGGAACCCAGAAGGCAAAAAGGAGGGGAACTCACAAGGGCAAAAAGAGGGGAGCTCAGAAGGGCAAAAAGACCCAGAAGTCGGAACATCTGCCTCATATTTGGGCAGAGACTGGTGGTTCCAAAGGCATTTTTAGGTGACTGGCAAGTAAGGTCATTTTAGTTGACACCTGGGTGCTATATAACTTTGCCTCGTGCTCATGTGCACACTCAGACTTCTACCATTGGGGTGTTCTTTGGTGGTCTCTAGGCTGGGCCCCTATTTTTTTGTCCCCTTTATTGCTCATGTCTGACTAGCTGCCTAACACCTCCAATGCGTCTGCTCTATTTTTAATTTTACTTTATAAACTTTCTTATTTCAGTACTTTTAATTGCTTAAGCCAAGAATTATGGCATTATCTTGACCCCTTGACTTTTCTTACACCCACACATAATTTACCATGTATTTCATTAATTTATCTTTAAAAAATATTTTTACTTAAAACATGTCCAAAATACAATCCTTCCTTAACACTCTTTGTTGAGGAAACAAAAAATGTAAGAATTATTATTTGAGTTCCAAAGATAACAAATAATTATTTTGGATATGCTGAAATAACACCCAAAGTAGTTCAAATAAATACCTGGAATCTGATGTTTGCATTTTGACAGGAAATTTCAGGGAAATCATATTTTATGATGTAAATATAATGTTGAGAATTTGTATTTTAAATTACATTATAGGAATTTAAATCACAGCTTTCTTCTTTATACCTGTAGGCTTGTTTGGTCTCCAAACAGAGAAAAAAGAGTAAGAGAATGAGAGTTTAATCAAGTAATTGAAACAGTCATCTTATTTAAAAAGAATTTAGTGTTTCTGTTTTGATGATAAATCAGTACATAGGGTATATCACTATATTTGGTAGCATAGCACTCTTACTAAGGAGTGTAGAAGAATTTGTGACAAGTTACCTACACTTTTTAGAAAAAGTTACCTACACTTTCTGTATTGGTAGTTTTTTAAAATAATAAGCTCTATCTCATTAATGTTCATACTATTGGAAGAGAAATAAAGCATAAAAAAGGTAATGCAGTACATAGCACAGAGGGTGAAAACTGCTGGCAGTGTAATTGTACTTTGCAGGTATATCTTTTCAGAGCCTCCTCCAGAAGAATCGGTTACACTTGGTGAGCATTCTACTTTATAGGTAAAAGCAGTGCCAGCATTCATATAAATGGCTGTGTTCTGGGTATTATATTCTAAATACCAAATCAGAGTTCAAAGTTCAAAATATATCAATTACCTGCTAGTGATACTTGTAATTTATTCACAGAATACAAAGCTTTTCAGGATTTTTCTTTCTTAGAAATATAGCAAAAATATAAACAGCATAATGGCATGCAACAATTTTAAATGAACTCTCAAATATAAATGAACATTTCTGTCCTGGAAATTGGTAAGAAGTATAGGTGTTAAGGAAACAAAGGGAGAGTCATTAAAAATTGTACAGAAAAACTGGGGGAAAAAACTGAAGACAGACTAGCTCCAAATAATCAGATATTGTTATACCTAGGACTAATAGTATATATTTAAAAAATAGCATTTTCTTATATAGAAAATAGCTACTGTATTTTCTTACTTACAGGCTGTGACATTTTTCTTCCTTAATTACTTACTTGTCACAATCTTGGACAACTGGTCTGTAGGGCTATCTCAAATTTCTGAGTTGATAAAGAAGTATCTTATAAAGCACTAATTCCATGGCCATAGCTATTCTGAGCAAAGCCTAACATAAAATTTCTGTTTCTATATCCTTTTTCAAAATGTATTACCATACTTTCAATATTCTCACCTACTGTTTTAATAGTGCCATTTCTTACTATTCTTCTTCCTCTCAAATTTAATACCACCTCTTGAACATATTTATTTCTTTGTATATGACAAATTCTTAAATCTGGGATATTGTATGTCACAAATCAATTGAATTTATGGTAATTATTGGCACTTTTTTAGAAAGAAATATTGAGAAAATTTAAGAAAAAAAAGCATTTTTTAAAAATTATTCGTTAAACAGACAGGGAAGACTTCTGTTATGAACAGAACAGTAGGAAACAGAAATAAGTTTATCTTGTTTAAGGTACAAAAGCGAAATGACAAACTGACAAGTCCATTTTCAGTTTATATAAGAGAAGAAAAAATTCATAGTTTAAAATATAAAATCAAATTAAAGGTATACAAGTTTCCGAAAGCAGCTGATGTCAATGCAGAGATGACTCAGGGTGAAACACAATAGAAAGTAGTGTGGAGATGACATGATTAGAGAGAAAAGTGAGCCAATGTCATGGCTGGAGACATAAGAAAATGCTGGCCAAAAAAATTTGCTTGTAAATTTAAACATTTGGATGACAAATACACTTTACGAGAGCTGACCAGAAGAAGGAATAAAAATATATGTCTAGCCTGATTTTCTGAAGAAATAGAATCTATTATTTAAAAATTTGCCAAAGAAAACCCTAGCCTCAGATGTCTCACTGATAAATTCTTCCAAAATTTAAGGAGGAAATAAAAGATGTGCCATATATTTCTCTGATATTTAAAAAGAAGGTTTTAACCCCTTGTATATAGGAGTCAATATTAAAAAAAAGTTCTGATTCCTAGACTGAAGAGTTAAGAATTGAATGCCTTATTTACAATGCCATTTTAGACTGTCTTCTTCAATCTCACCAGCAAATGATATATAGCCCAAACTCAACACTGATTGCCCGTGAATTAAATTAAGAATGAACTATTCTATTTTTATTGGTTTGTTACTGATAAGCTTCCTTCCGTAATTATAGCCAAACCTAACAAATTGAGATTCGTTACATATCAGGAAAAATCATTAATCTCAGATTAAGATACCATAGTTGCTTGATATTTTTGAAAGTTATATATGGTGGTAGCATCAGATATAAGGTTTATTATATTAGTCAGCATATCCAAACACAGAAATAGTGATTTGCTTATGTAAGGAACAAGTCCTAGACTGCTGACTGGAATATAGGGTAGGATTCATTCCCACTCCTCCCTGTAGATTTAAATGCTTTTTAGAAAATGTTGTGTGCTCAGTCCCCTGATCAAGATCACCAACTACTAGTTATAAAATACAAATGATTTTGATACAGTTTAACTTGTATGCATATGTGTATTAATTGTAAATATGCATCTGGACATTTAAATGAATTTCAAAAAATTAAACCTTGTTGACTGGAATCTAAGCCATGAGTAGATGATTATTTCAGAAGCACGCCTCATTTTCTCTTCTTTCAGTACCCTCTCCACAAGTTAACTGCCATTTTGACTTCTGGCACCATAGATTACTTTTGTCTGATTTTGAAAATTGGGTAAATGGAAACATACAGTATTTTGTGCCTGGCTTCCTTCATTCAATATTGTTTGTGAAACACATACAAGTTATTGTTGTAATTTTGCTTCAATTGTTTATTTTGCTTGGAGTGGTATGTTGCCCTGCAAAAGGAGAGCAAGAGAGGGAGAGCAAAGAAGAAGACAAAGGATGTAAAGAAGATGGTGAATAAGGAGAAAAGACTTAGCTGTAACCTGAATGAATTCAGATCTAAGAGGAATTGGACTATATGAGTCTCAGCAGATGCCAGGTCCTGATCTTACTTAGTGTCCATGCCCCAAATCCTTCTGATCTATTTTTCAAAAATTTAAAAATATAGGTGTAACTCCAGGGAAGAGAGTCAAGTTACTTAGGTGATAATAAATATTTGCTACTTCTGTGGGCTAAAAGCTGTTAATAGAAAAAAGAAGAAAACTTTAAAAAAATTACACTTTGCACACTTGTTTCTTAATATTGTCTATAATTATGAATGTCATACATTACCTTCCAAATAGAAACAATCTCCATATTTGCATATATTCATCACTGAGAGTTGTACTTTTTAATGTTTTTAGACAATAAGTGTTATAAATGGAATATACACTTGCCTTCAAAAAAGTCAATGATGAAGAGAAAGTAAAGCAAAGAGTTAAAGAGAAAAAAGACCAAATAAGAGAAATTCCATATATCTAGATGATGAATTTGATTTGAGATTCAGAAAGTTTCCAGCTTTGGGATATATCTTGAAACTGTGACAGAGTTTGTGCTTGTTCAGTAGACATTGGAACTGAAGCAAGCTTGCTCCATTTAAGGTAGAAGCAAAGCAAACCCATAAAAAGGTGCCTATTTTGTCACTTGTTAAAAGAGATTCATATTCTAAGCCAGAGACAGGCTGTTTTACTTAGTGTTGTGTGTTCCTCTCTTTACCCTTCAAAAGACTCTAATCTGATACTACCTACCCTTCATATCACAGGGAAAACTAGTTTGGGAGAAACCAGTTTTTACTGTTGAAAAACCACACTTCACCTCATTAATTTAATAAGAAAAGGAAAGACTGTGCAAATGAAAGCTTTCTCCTTCAACATAAAAAATAAAATATAAAAAAGGAATTCTTTAAAAGAAAAGCAAAAGGGAGTAACATTATGTAATTTCAGGTATTTAAATGCATATTATTTATATCTGAAGTTTTATTCCTGTCCAAAAGGAACTCTTTATGTATTCTGGATAACTGGCCTGAGGCTGCCACCATGGACACCTCTCTACTGAGGAACAACTACTTAGAGAAGGGAAAAAACTCTGTTATTCTACCAATTCAGGAGGGAAGGGGAACAGGATGAATTTTAGTGTGTTGTAATGGAAGTTATAGGAAAGGCAGGGATACTGCAATTGCATCACAATACCATAGACCTACAATTAAAAGTCAAATAGCAAAAAGTTAAAAATAAAAGCAAATAATTTATTGAATTGAGGAGTAAGGATTTTTTGTTGATTTTTTAAAGTTAGGCATGCCATGCTATGTCTTTATTTAGAAAAGATATTAGCCATACAATAAAAATTTTTCATATAGAAACATATCATTACTGAATTTGGAGAACGTATGATAGTGAAAAAAAAGTCATATTTGCTCATTCTGTGAAACTCAGGAAATTAAAAAAAAACAAAAACCTAAGCCATTATCTTCATCCAAAAATGAATGTTTGTCTTCATATTATAAGAATCTATAAACAGATTTTTTAACACCCTCAAGATGCTTTTTATTATTGTTAAAAATATGAAAAGATACTTTTTGAATTAAGAATAATAAAGTTAAAAGAGGACATAAAGGGTAGAATAAATTTGAGAACATTTAAGTCAATTTTTAAGAAATTTGGCAAAAAGTTTTTAAGATGACAGGAATGAGAATACTCTAAGTTACAAATCATTCTGGGCTAAAAAGAGAAACTCCAAGATACTACTGACAAGGACCTTTCAATAAAAGTCCATAATTATAACAACAATTTGACAATTGTATTTTGGTATTATTGAATGATAATTGAGATGACAGTGACCATCAAATAGGGAATTTAGTAAAGAGGCAGAAAAGAATATAAAAAAAAAAACAGAACTCTGAGGCTAAATTAAAAAAATAAAAAATAATTTTTATACAGTTTTTTTACAGTATTTATTCTCAAATGTGCCATTTTAAAAGAATATTACAAAGTTCATAAAATTTTAGAAAAGAAGTATCTACATTAGCTTATCTTATAATATTTTGAGTCATTTAATTTAAAAATGATATTTTTAGGTGGCAGAATTTATCCCTTATCCTCACTTTCCTCAATTATTAGATAAGGAAAATTGTGAAGTGAACATACAAAATCTGATAGAGCTTCCAATTAAGAGCTTATACAGTTGCCATTGTTCTCCACATTGAGCATGTCATAAAATTAAATCAACCTCCCAGGTTATAGCAGCATCTGCTGATTATAATTTCTGGAACTCACTGTTGACAATAATAAATTATGTTAGGAGATTATTACTTACTGTGAATACCTTAAGAATACCAATAATGTTAGCAGTGTTTGATTTAAATATTGATAACACTATTTATAAAGAAGAACACCAAGAGGTAGCTAGGCTGGAATTTTAAGTTTTTGTTCTTGAGCTTATGGTGATTTAATAGTATTTCAGAATAATCTGATTATTCTAATCTCTTATAAAAGACCAATTACATTTCTTACTACTATTTGATGTCAGTTTTACAAAAACAGACATACATATACTGTACTTATTAGATATGAGGGATTTGTGCATGGATTTTATCTGAAATAAAATATGGACTCTTAAGGGAAATGTCCTAGGCTAAATTGTGTTGGATATATATAGCTTTATCATAAGAGTTTAGAGAATTATGTTATAACTCTTTGGACATTTATATAATTTAATTATGTTGCCTCCAAGATTCAAAGATAATTTTGAAAAAAGCATACATTAGAAATTCTCCAATGTTCAGTAAGTCTCCATTAGATAATGTGCTATTTCACACTATACAAAATTAAAAGTACCTTCGGGTCATTTGATATAATCTGAGAATTGTATTTCTTTTTTAAAGTTTATGTTGAACAAAATCGAACACTATGATTAATGATTTTCAAATACCATTAACTGGAAACAAAGCATATTAGAGTCACTCATTCTGAAAGGGAAAATCCTAAGCAACACCTAAATTTAATAATTTTTAACATATAAAAATAATAACTATACAGAAGATTATGAAGTTGTTAAAAAATTGGGATTAATTTATCTTTTCTATGTATGTCCTTAACACAAAGTCATGCTGCTATTTAATTGAAGTTGAGAAATGCTAACCTTTGACAAGGGCATTAGTTTTAATTATTATATTGTTAATGAATTAAACAATTTTATTTATGGAATAAAAAGCATCAATATGTCTAGATAAAGGAAGCATTATTAAAATTATCTTTTCTTAATACTTAGAATTTTTAGTTATTAAATAGCTTCATTATAAAATGGTAACCAGCTTTATAAGAAATCCTTTTATATTCTGAAATACAGTTTCAGAAGGAGGATAGATAATGACTAAGGTTTTGAAGATGAGCTTATCTTTTCTCTTCCCAAAAGAGTTTGGAAAATTAGAATAAAATAGGTTTTATAAAGTAACTTAACTATTTGAGATATTTAGTTCAAAGTACACACAAGGAATCTGAACTACTTTCAATACCAATTCAGATTTTATACAGAATTTAGACTTTATACAGTAACCACATGATTAAAAACTAATTACTAGTGTTAGAGATCATAAAATCATGATAAATGTTATTTTTAATAATATTTTATGGCATGTTCAAAATTCCTTGAGAAAATTAAAATATTTTGTACCACAAAAGATCAAACTTTATTTGATCCTTAAATTATCCTATCATAAATATGTTAAAATGATACAGAAAGTTTGTCCCTACACTTTGATCAGAGTACTTTGAGGTCAGTTCACAACCACATATTAATAAAATATGTAAAGAAATGTATTAGGAGTTTTCTCTATCATTTAAAAAAATATCTTTAGAGTGCAGTTTTATCATCATAACACAAATCAATATTTAAGGAATGTAAAGATTCAAATATGGCTAAATTGAACAGCAACTTTATTCATAATTTCCCCAAACTGGGACCAACTTAAATGTGTCTCAGCTAATGAAGGGTAAACAAAGTAAGTCACACTATACAATGGAATGCTACTTGAACAAACAAAAAGGATAAACTATTGATACATGCGACATGAGTGAATCCTAAATGCTTATCTCTAAGTGAAAGAACACCTGAAGATTCATGTTGTGTGATTCCATTTATATTACAGTCTAGGAAAGGCAAAGCTAGAAAGCAAAACAGATCAATGATTGCCAAGGGTTGGGGGTAAGAATAGAATCATCCATAGAAAGATAGTATAGGAGATTTTAGGGTCAAAATATTATTCTGCACAAAACTATATTTGTGGCTCCATGAATGCATTTGTCAAAACTGACAAAAGAATACATACAAAAAATTGTTTTACTCTATGTAGATTTTTTTAAAACTTAACTAAAATGTGGAGTGGGGAGATAAAATGTAGACTGGGGCAAATGAATCTGTTTTTCAATAACTCAAAAACTGAAATATGGAGTATGAGAATGAAAGAATATAAACTAGGTAACTCAAGAAAACAATGTTTTCACTGGATACTGTAAAGCTAAAGATAAAAGGAATGACAAAAACTGCATTCTAGTTGGTAAATTTGTTTCAAACAGGCATGGTTTAGGAATTTCAAAACTACTATACCTGTAAAAGAGGGTGGAAATATAAGTAAATGTAATTAGATAAGGATAGATAGTTTTCTCATTGTAGAAGTCACAAATTAAAAAAGAGCAGGCTGGAATGAACACAGGGTGCTGACTCTGAGGCAGAGGTATTAATAAAGACTCATACATATCTTATTAAAATATAAGTATTGATAAAAAATAAATATAAATACATGTGAGTGTCTATATTTATGTGTAAGCTAATATATATTTCTTAGCTCTATCCACAAAAAAAGTTAAGAAACAGATATACTGCAATAGCAATGAGCACACTAGTTCTCAAATCTCAGTTTCTAAATACCATATGCCATAAAAAGATTCCATAGGCAAGAAAAATATAAAAGGAGCCTGGAAGCTCTTGTGGTGCTAGAAAGTGAGAAAGTGCAAAAAAAAAAGAGGTGGGTAGGTTGATAAAGACATGCTGAAAAAGCATAGACATTAAATGTCGGTTATATCTCATCTCAATAAAACTGGGTTGGGGGGGAAGAGCTCTCAATGCCCAAAGTTGGAACAACTTGAGCAACAAAATAAGTAATAATAACATGGATTACAATACCAAAATACAATACCCAATAATGCTTTATCTCACTATGATAATGAAAAAACAAAATTTAAACATAAATTAAGATACATTCTACAAAATATGTCACCAGTTATCTTCAAAAAAATCAAGATAATGAAAAAGAAGTAAAGGCAGTTATAAGTTGGAGTTAGCTAAGAGAAAATGTCAACAAAATGTGTTATGGTACATTTTGTTGTCATGTTGGATCTTGGAATAGAAAAAAGACTTTTGCAGACAAACTATTAAAATCTATGTAACTTCTGTACCTTAATATTATTGTGCCAAAGTCACATCATTTTGGTTATGACACATATTCCATTGTTATATAAAATGCTAACATAAGGGGAAGCTGAATGAAGGGTATACAGGAAATTTCTATATATTTTTTTGTAATTTTACAAATATAAAAGATCAAGATAAAAAACTTAAAGTAGTATTCATGCACACGAATGTATATGTTTTTGTCTGACACATTAACTACAATTTAATTTGAAGAAATATTTTGAATTCTACTTTTCATTTGTGCTCTGCCATTTCTGGACAGTTTTTAAAGGTCCAGAATAAATTGGAATAGAAAATATTCCCTTTTCCATTGTAGTTACAGTCCTTGTCAGGATAATATATTACTGTGTTTCCACTTTCCTCTCTCATTGATAATGTTGTCATGAACAGAGAGGTTCATCTGGAGTCTAAAGTGTCAAATTCCCCAAATGCTTCATATTTGAAATATTAAAGATTGATGGTTGTGCTTCTTTGACCTTCTCATTATTCAAGATGCTGTTGGATGACATTTGCATCCCAGTTGATTACATTCAACAAAACCTGACATTTTTAAAGAGAAAGAAAATTTAAAAAGTAACTTTAATATTAATTTGTCTGTTGACAAATTATATTATGAAACTTCTTTGGTTTCCTTATAATTTTGAGGGACTAGGAGGTTTAATAACATGGTTATAAATATTAAAATATTTAGTAAGTAGTTTTACTGAGCACTTAGTCTTAATATTTGGATCTCAGATGTGTAATGTTTCTATTCTTACATATATTGCAGACAGTTTACTTATTACAAGTTATGTAAGTGTCAGTTTAGCCTGGATACCATCTGCACTATATGCCAGCATGTTTGGTGCCAAAGTAATTGCTTAGTCATAGAGTTTGTATTTTGCCAATTTTCCATATATTTGTTGAAAAAAGAACACATAAATACCAACAAACAATATTTATAAAAAGCTCAGTTCAGATGAATCATATTTAGAAAAAAAATTTTTTTTTAAAGTATGTAGGGCTCATTTTGTATCTCAGATATTCTACACTGGATCCAGAATCAATCCCAGGGAGAAGTAAACTAAAACCTATTTTTAAAACTTTAGACGTTATTTTTTTGAGGAGCTTTAGGTTCATACAAAAATCAAGGAGTACGGCAGTATCTCATACACACTCCCTACCCCACACATGTATAGACTAGTCCATCATCAACATCCTCCACCAGTTGTCCCATTTGTTACCAAGGATAATCTATACTGACACATCATAATCACTCAAAGTTCATAGTTTACATCATGGTTCACTCTTGTATACACTATAGGTTTAGACAAATGTATGTTATAAATCCATTGTTATGCTATCATTCAGAGTATTTTCACTGTAATAAAAATACTCTGTGCTCTGCCTATTTTTCCCTTCCTCCATCCATCCCCTGGCAACCGCCAATCTTTTTACTGTCTCCATAATCTTTTTTTCAGAATGTCATATAATTCAAATCATACAGTATTTGTCTTTTCATATTGGCTTCTTTCACTTAGTAATATGATTTCACCTTTTCTCTATGTCTTTTAATGACTTAATAGCTCATTTCTTTTTAGTGCTAAATAATAGTCTACACTCTGGAATAATATTCTATAGTTTATCCATTCACCTACTAGACGACATCTTGGTTGCTTCCAAGTTTTGGCAATTATGAAAAGCTGCTATAAACATTCATGTACAAGTTTTTGTGTGGGCATAAGTTTTCAGCTCCTTTGGGTAAATAGCAAGGAGCATGATTATTGGATCTTATTGTCTGAGTACATTTAGTTTTGTAAAAAATGTTTTACATTGTTTTACTTGAACTATTACCAGTATTTAAAAGTATATTATTCCTTGGACATTGAAATACTTCCTTCACTCGATTTATAAAATGCCACATCCTCTTTACTATCCTCTCTTTAATGGTGGAGTGTCCTAGGACTAAATAATTGAACATTTTCTCTATTTACACTCTCTTTGTTATTTCACTCTCCAGACCCTGGTTTTATATGAAGTTATATGCTGATATCCAGACTCATGTTGAACAATCTTTTTGAAAAATCCATTTGGAAGCTTAGTAAGCATCTCTAATATATTCATACCTGAACACCTCCCCATTCTCCAATGAAATGCTCCACCTGAGATCTTCCTCATTGCCATAATGTCAACTCCACCTACTAGTTACTAAGGCTAAAAACGTTGGCAGCATTCTTGTCAACTTTTTTATTCACTCCTCCATTCAATCTACCATCAAATAAAATGGTTTTGCTTTCAAAATATATCCAGAATTCAAAATTTTCATCACCTTCACTGCTACAACTCAGGTTTAAGCGACTTTAATGCTCCATGTGATTATTGCTATATCTCTTAGTAATTATCCTGTTTCTGACCTTAATCTACATTCATTTTATTATCAAAAGAGTAGCAGCCAGGGAAGTAACCTATAAACTGCAAATCAAATAATGCTCAACCTCTGTTCAAAACTTTCCATTTCTCCCCATCTCACTCAGAGTAAAACACACTATTTTTACAATAACCCTCAGAGCACCAAAAGGTTACCTCCTCTGTCCTAATCATTACAATCTTCACTCACGTGCCATTCACTCCAGCAATTCTGCCCTCCTTGTGGTTCTCTTGATACTCACACATACTTACACATAGGACTTCTGCCCTTGCTGTTCTTTCAGATTGATTTTCTCCTTCACTTCTTACATTTAGTCTTTGTGTAGATGACATCTCTTTAAGTGAATGATTTTATAAAAGCTCTGTTTAAAATTGTGCACCCTTAACCTAGCACTTCTGATCCTTACCTCACTACAGCAATTATCATCTTCTGATGTACTATACTAGTTATTTTTTTTATCTGTCTATTGAAAATGTATGTTATAGATTTTCTTATTTATTTATTTATTTTTTTTTATTTATTTATTTTTTGCTGTATGTCCACATATAGTTCAGTTCCTGGCATATTGTAAGTGCTTAGTACTTATATTTTAATTTAAAAAATTCTGATATTTGAGAAATTTTGTATAATTTTTTTTCTCTTATTCTTGAAAATTTTAAAGGTTTTTTTTTTTTGTTTTGTTTTCCTGTTTTGGGGAAAAAAATTTTTAGCTGATGTAAATCTGTGCTTTGATTAACACTTTTAAAAAATGTTGCCATAATTACATTAACAGTTTTTAAGTATGTTGAATAATACTCGGGGTAGAGCAGAGGAGGAGTGACCCGCGACAGCCAGCAATAGGAATGAAAGAACATTACTCTTTCCCAGGGGGCACATCTCATCTCAGTTTTCAGCAGTTCCTCTTTCAAGGTAAATAGAGCAGCCCAAATGAGTTTTGAATGGTTTAAATTAATGTCCTATGCTTCACACGTTATCTTTTTAAAATCAGTTGCCATTTCAACACTTTCCTCTGTCATACTTCATTTTTACGTCACTTTTGGCCTAAAATAGTTCACATACAAACTTAGGTTACTGAAATTTAAAAAAATCTATAACATTGTTTTTCAACTCTATGCTGTTTTTCTGCAACTTGAAATTCTGTCTACATTTGACTCTATTCTTATTCCATACAGTTGAAAATGTTTACCTGAGATTTAAACACTTAGCAGGAGTTCTCAACAAGGATTGAAACAATTTTGCCTCCAAGGGCACATTTGGCAATATCCGGGGACATTTTTCATTGTCACATCTGTTGTGTGTTAGTGTCATTTATTGATTTGAGGTCAGGGATGTTGCTAGACATCTTTAAGTACATGAGATAGCCTTCTACAACTAAGAATTTCTGTCCCAAAATGTCATTAGTGCCAAGGCTGAAAAAAGCCTGTACAAGAAGCATCTAAAAAACTGAAACCTTTCAAAAATAATATTAGCAATTATCCATTTAAAAATATATGCCATTTGATAATTAAAGGAGAATTAACTGAGCTAAAAAGAAGTGTACATTTATAACACTCCAGTATTCTAAGTCAAAGACTGGAAAGAATAGTACAGATTGTAATAGAGTTCAGCAAAATCATGTTATTCTTGGAAGGAATTCTATTTTAATTCAGTTATTTCATTTGATTTGTTAGATAAGAACTGTTTTAAATAATAAATGACAGTTGCTCAAGTATATTTAATCAAAAAGTATCTTTAATTGAACACTGCTCTTTTAAAACTTTTTAGACCTAGACCTCCAGATTCCAAAAATATCATTAATCAGATTCTGAGTATCTATGTAACTGATCTACAGTTTTCTTATTCATGCACAATCAGTTGCAATTCTCTTGTTATGGATTTTTAAAATTTTATCAGGGCATATAATTTAGATATGATATAAAATTCATGCCTTTATAAAATGTTAGATTAAAAGATACATTTATCTATTTCCTTTACAATCACATTTTATATCCATTTCTCTCACAGCAATTTAATAGTATTTCCTTGGGAGTTTTCATGGACTCAGATAAACAAACATAATGACTCACAATTCTCGACAATATTCTAGCCTACATATGAAGAATTTCTATATTTCTGAAAATATACCATCATGAATATTGTTTTCTCTATTTCTTGTTGTGAATTTAGAGTCCAAGTCACTAATTAAAAATTGCTTTTTCTTGCCACTCTAGTGACCTAAGTTATCCTTGCTGTAGTTAAGGAATTCAGTATATATAATGTGATATTCTCTCTCTGAATTAAAACCATTGAGAGATAGAAAAATAAAAAATATCAAGACTAAAATGTAAGCGTTATTCCTGATAGTTTAAGGATGTGATATTTTTCTGCTAGCAAGTGACCTTGCTAATGCTCCACTCACAATATTATAGCCCCTCTCCACGGTTTAGCTGTTATGCTCTATAATGTGTACATTGATAATTTATATAAATGTACCTTAATTTTTGAAATTCCTGTATATGCTGAACATTGACAAATATGCCTTGTAAAAACCCTTTTTACTCCCACTGATTTTGAGTGATAAGTAGTAATTGTGCATGCCTCTGGCTGATATGACAGTGATAAAATTTGCTAAATAAGTATAATAAAAGCAGAAATGTACTTTGTAAATTTTAGAAGTTAGTTCAATAAACATCTCTTGTATCTACTTGCAAGGTGATCTAATCTATGCTTTGAAAATATTAAGATGATTGGAAGGTGAGTTACTGTACCAAAAAAGTTTACATTTAAGTGGTGACCACAGAGATAAATCTCTAAAAATAAAACACACAGGATGTGTTAAATAATATGATGAAGTTGTAAGTAAAATGTAACAGCTACATAGAGGAAGGAGAGGCAATTCTGTCTGTGGAGATGCAGTGAAAAGGTAGGTAATGAATGGATTTTGCCAATACCAGGCACAGAGGCGGAGAGATGTCCTCATGGCAGTCTAGGAGTAGGGAGAAAGTTAGCACTTTCTGGGCTCAGCAAACGCTGCATGTCCGTGTGAGGAACATTTACTCATCAATGGATCTGAGGGGAAAGTGCCTAACTTCCTAGCTGTGTTTCAGACTACTTCCCCTCATTGTTTTATTCTCTCTAGCTTCACCAGTTTATATGAGTTCCTCAAAAACTCCATGCTGCTTTGCCTCTTCAAAATTTTAGCATTAATTTTCTCTCCACTTATTTGCAAATCTTTTTAGTTTTTTAGAGATAGTTTTAATACCATTCTTGTCTAGAAAATATCAGAACAGATAACAGTAAACAAAGTTATGAAAAATATTATTACTATTAACATTTTTTTGCATTAAAAAACTAGCGAACAGTTCACTTAACCTTTAAACTAGAGAACATTTCACTTAACCTTCAGAGGAGGCATATGTTTGCATATGTTTTCTGCAAATTTCTTTTTGAGATAATACATAAATTTCAGGGCTCAGATTTAAATTCTAAATCTCCAATAGAAAAAAAAACTTCCATTAGAACAAAATTCTATCAGAACAATGGCATTTGGCCAATGTATTTGCTTCTTAATCTCCTACTGTTATTAACTCACAAAAATTTAAATAGAAAGTTAAGTTTTTTCAATTCAATCTATAAGCGCTTTTGTGCGATTGGGGGAGGTATGGGTGCAAGCCAATTAAATTATAAATTTATTGTTCCAAAAATTAAAAATCATCTTGATTCCTGCATTTAGGATTGGCATGCTGAAATAAATATTACACATTCAAATGGTATAACCTTATGTAGCCAGCTAATATTTTCATGCCCAATGAAAAAAAGCAGTATATATTTTATGAAAGAAGGAATGTTACTATTTTAAATCCAAAAATATTAATCATTAAATCATTAAATAATAAATCATTCATTTTTATTCTATAAATTATTAAACATAAGCACACAGTGAGTCATATGTAAAGTGTGTTATAATCATTATTAGATAATATCCTTTATTTAATGTCAATCTTTTTCTTTTCTAACCACCAACATTTACCATTCATTATAAATTTTGCATGTGGAAAACAGTAAGTTTATTTTTAATATTAAATAAATGTAAGGGGAATATAACACAGCATGATCTTTAATTATGCTTTCATCATTTAATAAACATATATGTATTTTACATATATACAAAACTTGAACTTCCTCTTGGAAGCAAATTACTTTAGATTAATATACAAGTAAACAATGGAATAAAAACCAAGTAGACCTAGTGCTAATATTTTTTATTTTTTGTTTTTTATTAAATTTATTGGCATAACATTATTAATAAAGTATAGGTTTTAAGTGTACAATTCAATAATACATCATCTGTATATTGCATTATGTATTCACCACACAAATTCAAATTTCCTCATATGTTGAAACCCTTTATCTTTATCGACTTCACTCCCTCCCCCTTTCCCTCTGGTAACCACTAAACTGTTGTCTGTGTCTATGAGTTTTTCTTTGTTTGTCTGTTTGTTGTTTTCAGTTTTATATCCTACATATGAGTTAAATTAAATGGTTCTCAACATTTTCTGACTTATTTCACTTAGCATGATACTCTCAAGATCCATTCACATTTTTGCAAATAGAAATATTCATCTTTTCTTATGGCTAAGTAATACTTCATTGTATATATATACCACATCTTTTTTATCCAATCATTTATCAAAGGACATTTCAGTTGTTTCTATGTGTTGGCCACCATGAATATGCTCAAATGAACTTTGGGGTGCATATATTTTAATGGGCAAATGTCTCAAATTTGGGGAATAGATAACCAAAAGAGGGATTACTGGATTATACATAATTCTATTTTTAATTTTTTGAGGAGACTACATACTGTTTTTCATAGTGGTTTACCAATTTATAGTCCCACCAGCAGTATATGAGGGTTCCTATTTCCCCACAATCTTTTTAATACTTATTACTTGCCTTGTTGATAATAGCCATTCTTACAGTTGTGAGGCAGTATCTGTCTTATTGCAGTTTTGATTTGTGTTTCTCTAATAGCTAGCAAAGTTGAGCATCTTTTCATATGTCTGTTGGCCATTTGTATGTCTTCTTGGGGAAAATGTCTGTTCAGGTCCCCTGCTCATTTTTTAATTGGATTGTTTGTGTTTTATCGTTGAGTTGTATGAGTTCTTATATATTTTTTTGGATACTAGACCCCTATCGGAGGCATTGTTTGCAAATATTTTCTCCCATTCAGTTTGTTGCCTCTTTGTTCTGTTGATGATTTCTTTTGTTGTACAGAAGTTTTTTAGTTTGTAATAGTCCCATTGTTTATTTTTGCTTTTACTTCCCTTGCCGTTGAGGTCAAATTCATAAAATCCTCTTTAAAATCAAGGTCCATGAGTTTAATACCTATGTTTTTATCTATGTAATTTATTGTTTCAAGTCTTAAATTTAGGTCTTTTATTCATTTTGAGTTAATTTTGATATACAGCGACAGGAAGCAGTCTAGTTCTTTTGCATATGGCTTTCCAATTTTACCAGCACCATTTATCAAGGAGGCTTTCTTTTCTCCAGTGCATGTTTTCAGCTCCTTTGTTGAAAATTATTTGCTCATCTATATTTGAGTTTGTTTCTGAGCTACCAAATCTGTTCCTTTGGTCTCTATGTCTGTGTTGTTTTTTTGTTTTTGTTTTGCTGTGTTTTATTAGTTTTGCCCAAACCAATTTGTGTTGACTATTGTCACTTTGTAATATAATTTGAAGTCAGATAGTATGATACCTCCAGCCTTGTTCTTTTTTTCCCAAGACTGCTTTGGCTATTTCATGATTCTATATAAATCTGATGATATTTTGTTCTATTTCTTTAAAAAATGCCATTGAAATTTTGATGGGGACTGCATTAAATCTATATATTGGTTTGGACAATATGGTTATTTTAACTATTTTGATTTCTCCAATCCATAAACACAGGCTATCTTTGCATTTCTTTAGTATTAACTTAAATGGAAGTTTGCCCTGTCCAAGCTGTGGGAGTCTGGGGTGAAAGACATAGGCCAAAACTCTTTCAGGATGAAATTGAAATCAAGAACCAGGCCAACAACCCAAAAAAGGCATTAGGCTTATAAGTCTAATCATAAAATATAGGACACAGTATGTGATATTAAAACACAAACTGGAGATTCAAGAAAAGTTGGAAAGATTTCAATATAAAAGTTAAAAGACAGAATCTTGAGAGATTCTGAGTAGCTAGAGGACATTTGTAAGAACCTTCTTACAAATCTGTTGTGAGAGTGGGCCAGATGACAGAGGATCATTTTCTAATTAGGTGGGTATCAAAGAAGGGAGGCAGTGTATGGTAATGTTGAGTTCTGAGTTGGAAGAGACTTTCTATAAAATCTAATGATGTTTTGTTTGTAGAGAAATACAAAGATTTTATCAAAAGTATAATGAGATAAAGCAAAAAAAATCAAATTGTAAGTACAGAAAAATTCTCATTTCTCATAAGTATAAAATCATCTGGCTGAATAAATGTCATGCCAGAAGCATTGCTAAATGGGTTGTTTCTGACAAGATTTTGCCATGATTTGCTTTCAAAAATCCTTAGCCTTATGGTAATGTATATCGTATCCATCCTTTAACGGGAGTTCTAGAAAGAAGAAATTTAAATGGGTACATATTTTCCCACAACACATGGTAGCTAGGTAGAGATAGAGCGACTAAGCAGAAAGGTACTGAATATTTACTGACTGGTGGAGAGATATAACTGTTACTTGAAAATTGCCATGGCTCTGTTTGGATAGAGATATTACTTTAAGTAAAAAAAAAAAAGACATTATTTAACCAAATAATTTAAAAATCATGTATATATTATTAAATTATTATACTAGAGAAAAACATTTTGATTCGCAGAAGATTGGTCTGGGTTAAATGGTTTTGGTTAGACAGAGCTGCATTATTTGTGAGATATTTTCAGAAACAGTTAAAAATGTTCCATACAATTTTCAATATTATGTAAATATTAATAGCCAAAATCTGATTTCTAGAAACAGAATTTTGATATTGTAGATTACTGTGGACTATTTAAAAACTATATCTTTATGGCAATAAAATATAATTATAAATAATTACTATATACTGTTAAATAAAATAAATTAGATTTAATATGTAAATATAAATTATATATATATTCTATACATGTATATATGTATATAAAATGTACATACACATACCCAGTCTGTAATAATAAATACCAAAATTGAAAAACATTACCTCTAGGTGTTTGAAGGAGTTATAAACATGGTTTTTCAATACCACGTTTTTAATTTACCTACTGTGACTGATATTGCTAATGTCCTAAAATGTCAACAAATTAAAAATTCTATGTCTTAGAATAGGTACAGTGAAATAAACAGAATTCTGTCTCGACAAGCCTTTTTTTCTGTATATATAATACATGTCTTAGAAAAAAAGTGCTTTGCATTTAGTATGTATGTATGTATGTATTTATTTATTTAGTCAAGGTAACCCTTGGTTGACCTCACAGATTGCAAGGGCTTTGTCAGTTTACAACCTCTTATTTTTTTATTTTTATTTTTTATGCCTTTAGCACCTAGTCTTCTTAGGTGGTCTCCCATTCAGATACTAACCAAGCCTGACCCTGCTTAGTTTTCGAGATGAGACGGGATTACACTTGTTCAGGGTGGCAATGGCTGTAGACTGTATTTAGCATTTTAATGTTAAACAAATTCAGTCATCATCACAGAGTTATCTTGGAAAGAACTTGCAGAGTATGAACAATAGTTTCAGTAGCTTTCTCCTATCTAAATTCATAGGATAGCTCATTATAGTGATAACTTATTTCAGATGCTATCTGGAGTGCTATGGTCTTAACATTTTTTTCTTTTCCCCTAAACTATCCTAATTAAATATTTCTTAATATTTCAACTACTAAATAATTTTTGGTCAGAAAGATTATGTATTTTAAAAATATTTCCTTTTTAAGAAACATTGTTTTTTCTTGGTAGCTGATAAGTGAGAGGATTCAAACCAATAAGAAATATTGGTATGCAGAACGTGTAAATCCAAGAGTCCAAACAAAACATCAAAACTACAAGCAGATATGCAGGGAGAACATCTCAGAATAAATATTACAAGTACCATTTATAAAATGCAAAATTTTAGAAACTTGATAAGGCCATCCTATGCAGAAGTGTCAATGATTTGTGAATTAAAAACAAGGCCTAGGGTTCTCTTAAGACTCCCCAGTTAAGCTCACCTGAAATCCTTTTGGGAAATTGACAGAAGCAAGTAATGAATAAATACATAAAATTTAAATACTGAATTTAGCTAATCAGGTCAACAGAAAAGCCAGAAACTAAAGTAAACTCTAGCAAGTGACAAAAGTGATGTGTGTAAAAGGCAGCGAGTGAGTGACTGGAGTTTGTTTCATGTGGAAGACTGCGTGCCTCACTACATTGGTGCTCTCATGTATTACCACTACGATCTGGACCCCTGTTCAAAGCTGTAAATATAAAACATATCTTCTTAAAACTGAAAAGTGTGGTAGGCATGTCAACCTTTTTTGACAAATCACTGTGTTTTTAGGAGTTCCTCTGATAATTCCTTTGCCCTATAATTAAAACAAATCAATTTACAGTAAGATAATAGCACTTTATTGATCTGTTGATTACCTTATGGTTTAGAGTATCAACCATTGGAAGATTTTTTTTTTCACTGTGCTTTCCTTTATTGTCCAGAAGATAATATAAATTTATACTTGGCAAAAACTTCCACAAACCACAGTTCTCACAAATACACACCTATATATTTAGGGCACACTTTACATTTCAGAATTTGTGATTGTATTACAATTTTCTACAGAAAATCGAGTCTGGTTTGTGGCTCAGTTCATTGGGCATTCAGTTAATGAAGCCACAGTTATGATTTTTATCTCCATTTAGTGAGTTAGGTTTTTCTTCTGGAGGCATTTCTTCCCCTTGGGAGGTTGGCTCACATATACTATTATTACTCACAAGAGAGCAAGAGAATGAGATCAAAGAATCACTATAAAACCAAACCAAACTACAAGTTCTGCTATGGTGAGCCATTAATTATAGTGGAGCAGAGCACATTCCCAGTTACACTTTCAGGTATTCATGGGCATCTGCTAGTCAGTTCCACATGGTGCTTCCTCCTTTTCCCCCAACACCATCTTGTCTTTCAACTGCTCCCTCTGGGCTATGTTCCTAATGTACTTTCTTTTTTGAAAATCTCATTGCCTCTGCAATGATGGCACTGTTTATTTGAAAATCACGGACATAGATATTAATTTTGACATCTGATATCCACTGTGATTGCTTCTAACACCATCTTAGGGGACAGAAGAGTAAATAATCTTAATATACAAAAATGCCTCCTGATATCAGAAAACACAAAAAGTTTACATGCTATTGTCATTGTCACTATTCAGCCATTACCACACTTTTAGCTTATACTTCTGCATTTATTTGTCTGAATATAAAAGAAGCAACATGCTAATGATAAAGATCTTAGGAAAGAAAGTATGTGATTTTACTGGAGAAGAGTAGGCAGATAGAGATTGATCCAAGTTTCTTTTGGGTTAGGAAAATTAAGTTCATCTGTTTTTACTTTCTTTCTTTTGAGTTTACACTTCCAGACGCAGACCATCAGCAAAACCTGTTGATTCAAACTTATATAAAAATTATGTACAAAATGGAGACTAGACTTAAAAATTCCCTGAGCAAACAAAACCGATTAAGCCACATAAACACACTTAATTTAGCTTATTTTGCAAAGGAGAAGCTTGACTCGCTTTTAGTAAATGACTCTAAAAATCATAAATGAAACTTAAGTTGTTCTCAAAATTGGCCTAAGGCAATCACTTTTAAACAATGTTCTAACACTAGGATAACTCCAGCGCAATAACTAAAGAATAGACAACATTCACACATTTACACTCTAAGCCAGCCTATAAGAATATACCTCTAAGTCTTGTTAAGCTGTTCAACTATTTTTATTTTCATAATAATGTCTTACAAATTACTATTTTAGTAATCTCGAGGGTTTAATTTTGCTATATTAGATTTTTGACACTTATAGATTCTGTAATTGATCACTTCACATCATCTGTGCCAGAAATATCCTGCTTCAAGGATGCTTAAATCTTTGATTTTGTAAATATCTTCAATAATGTATTGCCCTTACAATCTCCATGGTACAGGAATAATTATGCTTTTAAAATATTAATTCATGCTCAGAATTTTCCAATTGATTCTCATCTCTCTCAGGGTAAAAGCCCGTGTAAATGTGGCCTTAAAGACCTCTGGAATCTGTCCTACCAACCCCCAACTGTTCAAATTTAACTCTATCTCACGTCTCTCATTCACTCAGCTTTTTATCAGCGATGAATACATCTTTCATGGGCACAGAAACATTCATCTTCATCAGCTTCTTTCTAAATAAAAAATATTGTAATATTAAAAATATTAAAAACAACATTTTGTGATTTTATTGTTTCAAAGGTGAATATAATCCAGGTTGGATTTATTATATATATTGTTTATCAATACATTTTTCTTTAAAAATAAATTAAAATGTAAAACATTTGTAGGTGCCTGAAAAATATCATGGGCTCTGGACTCTCCCTACAGTGCCTAGTGGCCAAGTGGGCCCTATTCCTTATGCTTTCCTGATGCTTTTTTCTTGATAACAGATACCTGGAATGTGATTCTTTCAAATAGCCACAGGTGTGTTGTAAGCAATAACGATATTTCCAAATACTGTTTTAGGATTATCTGTCAGTTGCAATTATGGGACTAACACTATGGAGAAGTTTATTTTAAGTGAAAAAGATTTATTATACTCCTATGTCCTAGAAGAGGGAGATCCGGTATGCAGGGGGAGCTATATGGCAGAAGCTCCAAGGGATCTAACAGAGTGAGGACCCTCAGGCAAGTGCTTTTACAGAGTGTTAGGGTGGAGTCAACAAGGTAAAGGTGAAAGGGGATTTGAATGTCATGAGGTCATAGTAAAAGGAGGAGAAGAAGGGGAGTTTATGGCAGAGACCGGTTTATTACATTGATGCCCCCAGTCCCTTGGAGAGACTGTTAATAGAGATGTAGAGGCATCAGGAAATATGAAGTTTTAAAGTCACAATATACAAGGTTTATTTCTACAAGTCTTCCTCCCAAAGGTTTTCTTTCACCTTAATATAAAAATTTTCCAAACTCCAGCATTCTTTATCCTTCTCACTTGTTTTTATTTCAAGCTTCATTTTTGTTTAATCCATTGTGTCTCCAAACAAGAATGAGTGTTATATGAGAAAAGGAATGTTATGTGTTTTGTGCATTGCTTTTTTTTTTCAAATTCCTAAAAGTGTAGCTTAAAATCAGCCTAGCATATAATATTCAAAAAATAAATCATCTATAAAAATTTTATGCAACTGGAATAGAGTAAGCTAGTTTTTTACATAACTAAATAACTGCTTGCCATACTACCTAGCAATTACGTCTTAGGCATTTTTGTAAATTGTTTTTATATTTTTATTTATGCTAGTGTATGGAAACTATTTTTTGTACACTGACATTTTTTTTTATCCTGCAGCTTTTTTGAACTAATTCGTAACTTCTAATAATTTTTATTTATTTTTAAAGGAGTTTATATGAAATCATTGCATCTACAAATAGAAAGAAATTTTATTCCTTTCCAAACTGGATGACTAATTTTTATTGTCTAATTGTCCTACCTAGAATATTCAGTTGAATTAAAATGATAAGGAAGCACATTTTTGTCTTGTTTCTGATCTTAGGGGAATATATGTAGTCTTTTACCCTTACCTAACTATGAGTTTTTCATAAGCTCTTTTTACCCAAATGTTCCTAGATTGTTGAAATTTTTTATTTAAATTTTGTCCATTTTGGGGCGAGTCTATTTAAATAATCATATAGGTTTCTGTCTTTTACTTTATTAATATGCTGCATTACACTGATTTTTATATATGAAATCAAATTTGCATTTCTGGGATAAAGTCCACTTCACGTTTTAAAATCTTTTTTTATATATTGTTAGATTAGATTTGTTACTATTGTATTGAGAATTTTTGTGTCTAAATAGTATAGACCTGCAGCGTTTTTATTTTTTTTCCTTATAATGTTTTTGTGTAGTTTAGGTACTAGGGTACATACTGATCTCATGGAATCTATGGGAAAGTATCCCTCCTTTCTAATTGTTGGAAAAACTTAAAAAGCTTTGTTATTACTTCTTATTTAAATGTCTGGTAGAGTTTACTAATGAAAAATCTATGTCTGAGTTTTTGTTGATTTACCAATTCAGTTGCATTGCTCATTAGGTCTAAGATTATCTGCTTCTTCATGAGTAAATTTTTGTATTTTGTCTTACTAGAAATTTGTCCATTTTATCTAAGTCATCTAATTTGTTACTAGACAGTTTTAATAGTATTCCCTTATTTTCAGAACATTTTCCTTTGGTTCCTAATGTCAGTAATAACATTCCCTCTTTCATTCCTGATTTTAGTAAATTGGGACGTTTCTCAATTGCTGTCTTGATCTCTTACTTTCTCACTCTCTTTAATAAAACTAGCTAAAATTTTGCCATTTTGTTGAACTTTTTAAAAACCAACTTCTGATTTTGTTGATTAACTACATTTTCCTATTCTCTCATTAATTTCCACACTAATCATTTTTATCATTTCCTTATTTCAGTTTGCTTTAGGTTTAGTTGGATCTTCATTTTTCTCAGTGATTTAAGGTCAAAGTTTAGATTGTTGATTTGACATTTTTCTTTTATTTAGAGAGAGAGGAGGAAAGATAGCATATAAAGAAATGTAGATTATTGCCAGTGACTCATCTTATCATGTAAGTCTTAAGATTTAGTAATTCTAGTAATTTAGACAAGTTACTTGGCCTCTATGAGCTTCAATTTCCTTGTCTGTAAAACAGAGATTATAATTCACATTTAAAGTGTTGTGACAAAAATCAAGAAGTAATTTCTCAAGACGATATCTAGGTAAATATAGTTTTTCAACAAATTTTATATGGTAATTATGTCAGCAAAGTAACCTTCTCATAGGGACAAAAAAATAAAAATATAATAACATCTGTATCAAAGACATGCATTTAAAAGACACATAAGAGATACCATTCATCAGACTCATAATGTGGAGAGATAAAATCGTATTTCTAAAAGAGAATTTAATAAATACTTTGCATGTGGTAATTCAAAAACTTAAGTATTCTGAAACACTCATGTCTCCTATTATTTTTGTGAGTTAGAAGGAATGATGAAAGTGATATCAGATTACTTTTCTGAGAAATCATAAGATCATTACAAAAATTTCATCCTTCAATGTATATTTGCAAAAGCATTTTTGTATATGATTTATTTATTCTCCTTGATAAGTAAACATGATTTACCTCATATAAATGAACCATGCAAGCATAATATGCTCTTTCTTCTCTTGTAATGTATCAGAATACCAAAAGCAATAACAGAATGCTGTAGACAATAACAAACTTTGAGTAGCTGAGTACTCAGATTGTGTGGGTGGTATCTAATGTTTTAAAATAAATACAGAACGAATTTGAATGTATTAAATTGGAATTAAAGTGTTGTACTCCCTTTGGTAAAGAATAAATATGGTTTCTCATCACAAAATTCAAAATGTAATTTTCTTTAGGAAGAGTTTTTTTAGTAGAAAATAATGAAAGAGAAAAACATTTCTCTAAATATCACATATGTTTATTCAATGTAGGACATCTGCTACCAAAACTGACCAAAAAAAAGTTAGTAAATATTTAATATTGTAGACTGAGTAAGAATTTTCTGAGCAGCGGAAGTATTACTGTAACAGACACTTATTTTTTTAGAACTAAAAATTTCTAAAATTTTTAAGGATGAAAAATTTGCTAGATTATTTTACACTGATGAGTTTTATTTTTAAAATATCCACACAAAAGACTTAGTAATTGTAAATCACAGGATGCACAATATTAATTGATGTTAAATAATTAAATCTAATATAGGTAAAATTTAAAATGTAATATTTGACCCATTGAGCCCTATTTCATATCTGCATTCTCAAATAGATGCTTTAATTTTAGTGTCATAATGAATACTCACATGATTAAATCACACTTTATTTAATTAATTTTGTTTCCTAATAAAAGAGTTAAGATGGGAATTATAGCAGTTATGTAATTAAAATACAAAATACTGCTTAGAACCTAGTTAAGTATCATGATATGCCCTTAAGTAATATTGTAGTTAACTAGCTTATTAAAATGAAGTAACAAAGTAGAAAAATAATATGATAGAATAATACCTAGTTTTAGTAAATGTACAATTGTATTTCACTAAAATTTTCATTGTGTTTTTAAGTCTATAACAATATAAATTTCATCACATTTATTTTCTATTTATATTAGAGCAAATACCCTAGTAATACTTTATTTTATCTTTGTTTGTTTTTCTTCTATGGCTTTTAATACCAAGATGAACTTAAACTGTGACACTGTGACTTGCAATACATATCATGTTCTTTTATATTTCTTACAAAACTTTATGTATATAATTTCCCAGCATTGCTCTAATGAAGCATAATAGTAGAAACCTGGGGTGTTTACCTTACCAATTTCTATGGCCTTTCTGGTAACAATACTTTAGTTCCCTCTGTGATTTTTACTTTCAATGAAATGAATGGGACTTGAAGTACTCATCTCCAAATAAAAGCAATATATCTAGATGTGGATAACCAGTGTATTTCGTTATTCTGGCCCTGGTGATTAGGTCAGAAGTACTTGTGTAATTCAATCTAAACCAAATTAATTTCATCCCAAGGATTTTGCTGGAAAGAGTCTGTTTCTCTCTTCTCATTATGGTAAGTGATAAGCTTGGGACTTCTTTTGGCTTTTTATGCCACACAAATAGGATGGGATCATGCCTGAGAAGGAAGCCACAGGGGAAAAAAAGCAAGTCTTGGAACTAAGAAATTGATGTCTCTTCTATTTAGTTAGATATTTGGATCTAGACATTTTTAAAGCTATACTGTCCTCTGAACTTTCTAATTTAATAAATCAATATTTTTATTGCTGCTGTTTAAGCAAGTTGGAGTTGATTCTCTGTCCAAATATAAGAATCCTCACTAATACATGCAGACAGAAATTTCTCATCCCATATATGACAAAATAGAGCATAAAAATGTCTAGGACAGCATTCCATAAATACTTTACTATCTTGGCATATCCAATATGCTTGTAGCTTCTCTGTTTTTCCAAAATAAGCTATATAAGACATAAAATAGATAAATCTCAAATATATAATTTCTATAAATTAACTTTGAGAAAAATAATTATATGTACACTTTTCTTTCAGCTTTATTTTTCCAGTAATATATTTGTTGGGGCAGGGTCAAGGAGGTTAATCAAAAGAAATATTAAATTAAAAACCTAATTTCCTCATCTGTTTTATGAATTTATTGATTTATCATTTCTTCTTCATTTCTGAAATAAGACCTAACTTATGGAAGAAAAAAAATGGCTTGATTTTCATGCTTTTATTCATACATATTGCTCAGAGAGGATGTTAGAATAGGAGAGTCTTAACTAGGGTTAGGTATTACTGAGCAAAGTATAATAAAAGGTATGGGGCAAAGGAATATGAGGTAATAGTGAAAAAAGTGATAAATATCCACGGTATTAAAACTCTGAGTCAAAGCCAAGATGTCTTTTCAGAAATGAGCTTGTGTCTTGCTCCCTATTGCCTTCTGAAAGCAGAGCATAATGCCTGCCATACATAAAATGCTAGTTCATTTAGATTAAAGCCAAGATAAAGTGGTTGATTGAGAAAGTAGGGAGGCATATAGTATGGGTCACAACTAATGTCATGTGAATTTTATTCTGTCATCAGATATATTTTTCTCAGAAGTCTCAATATTTAAAAAATTTACATTTCAACTCCTTATGCAGAACCTATACTCTAAATTCTAAATATCTGCACCTATCTCTTTTGTTATATACCTTGTTTAATTTATAAATTCATGCTCTCTTGCCCTGCAGATACTTTAGTATAGTTTAGCAATTATTAGACTTTTCGGAAAAGTATTTTCAGTAATAACAAATTATATGTATGCATCATATCATTACAATGTAAAAATAAACATGAGATATTAGTGTACAAATATAATTATTTATATACTGTTAATGTAATAATAGGTAAAAATATATTTCTGCAGAGCAGTAAAGATTCAAGACTAGCAGTGAATTTTGTCTTTACAATATTCTCTAAAGTGGTACTCATATCTGCTTTAACATAAAAATCCATTATAACGTCAAATAATGTTTTCTACCTTAATATTTAGTAATAGGTGAGCATTATTAATATACAGCCATGATTTAATAAATATTTTTAAGTAATTCTAAACTTTATATGGGACTTCAAAATAGAATACACAGAACATTTAGTACTCAATCATATTTTACAAATGAGAAAACAAATACAAAAATGGTAAAAATTTTATAATATACAACTAAATCATGATAGAAGCAGACTATTATCTGGACTTTCAATTCTAAACTCTTTCCATTAAACCACTTAATGTTAGAGTGGATCATATTCGTTAACTAAGACACCCAAGCACAATTTCTTGCTTACTGAACAGGAAAATGCTAATATTTGTGTTTAATCATTTGCCTTCATATATTTTTAACTTATTTCATAAAAACCCTGGGCCAGAAATAGCATGTATAAATTTTGCTTGCATTTCATTGATGAGACTTGAACTTGGCCATACCAGCAAGGAGTGTAGCTTGTGTGTGTGCCATGGAATAATATAATAATTTAAAATTTTTTGTTTATGTATTTTCTCAAAATTTCTTTAAATTAAAAAAAATTTTCTTTTGTTTTATGTGACACTTAAAATGTTGTGTCTTTTATAACTTAATATCATACCTTATTATTATGCTCATGTTTTGCCAGTGGGAAAGAGAATTTTATAAACCATTTTTTTAAATGCTTTTGTCAACTCAGAATGATTCTTTCATTAGGTAGTTGTATGAGTATACTGTAATTTTTTAAAAGAGAATTAAACATCCTTCTTGACTATAGTAGCTCAGGGTTTTATTTTTTAACCGTCTTAAAATTATAGTCATATAGGATCCAGTAGAATGAAACCTGTATTAAGAGAATTAGAAATCTCTCCTGTGGTGTTGTGGATGTCAGTTAACATTAAGGTATAATTTTCTCAAAAGTATTGAAGATACTAAAACAGTCAATCTCAAGGCTATAGGCTGAATATTTTTTTTCTATTTTCCAATATATCTCTGGAGCTTAGCACATATGAGAAATATTTGTTTTGATAAGTTATTAAATACATAAATTGACCACTTCTCTAGAAATCATATCTCCCAATAAGTAAAGATAAATTTTCAAAAATTGACAATAAGTGATCCCTCCATCCTGCCCTTGGATATTCGATTGCTACATTGATTCAGAGCTTTAGTCATGTGACTTGATTGGATCAGTGTAAATGACAGAAATAGGAGGAAATAAAGTACTTTTGCATTGAGGCATGCAAATCTTGCAATCTTGCTGCTCCTAGGAACTTCACAACCACCTACTGTGTGAATGAGCCAAGCTGCCTCTGAATGATAAGAAACACTATCCAAGTCAACCCTATCCCCCAGGTGACATTGAATTTGCTGCCAGATATGATGTGAAGCATCATAGACCATCTCATCTCGGCCAAGCTGCCTGCAAACCAGTGATCATCTGAGCTGCCTGAAAGAGCTATCCTGTGTACTGAAACAACTGGGACAAAAATTATTTGTTGATTTAAACAAAAGTATTAGAGTGATTGTATACTCAACAAGACATAAGTGTATACTTTGGAAACTGAAATTTTTCAGGAGACTCACACTAGAATCCTGAAAGTAATTAAGAAAAGATGTTTATAGCAATTACTGCATTTAACATCCTTAGGAGAACTATGGGTATATTTTTATGTTCATTAGTATAAAGTTGCTATTTAATTGTGCGTTCTTTGATTCTGAGTTGTTTGTAGCAACAATATAAAAAAAATAAATTTAAAATGGAAGAAAAATAAAAAATAACCTGAAATGTGTTGGAATCTACTCAACTTACATGTGCTGTATTTCTTACCAACTAAACATCTGAAGTTGAATTATAATTATTTATTATTATTTAGTCTTTTGGGTTACTACATTCATCCTAAATGACAAAGTTTGTTTCAATGCATAAAGTTGAAAACCTTTATGACAGTCTTCTAAATGCAATTCTTCTCTTAAAAAAAAATTTAAACATGTATCCTTTGAAGTAAACAAAATTTCAGAGAACAATACTATAGTCATTTGACACTTTAGAGGTTAAGTGAGCAGTTTTTGGTGCTGGCCCAAATCTTCTTCACAATTTTTCTTTTAATCAAAACTATAGAAGTTGGCTAGCATTTGTCGTTTTAAAAATCCCAGTAAAGAAAATAAGAAATGACAGAATAGACAAAGGCATTTCAGTCTGAGAACAAGAAGATCAGAAATGTATTTCACAGAAATAATGAATTAGAACATAAACTACAGGATAATTGAAAAGTTGATATGAATGAAAAGTGTTAGAGACAGTACACTTTTCAAAAGTCAGTAGGTTTAAAATGACTGGATATGAATTGCAGTCTTTAAGAAAGTATTACATTTTCTGCATTTTCAGCCACAGTAGCTGTACAATGCTATTGGCTGCTTGTAAATGTAATAAATAATTAACTATGAAGTTGTAAATTTTAGCCCCTTACTCTAATACTTGAAACCAGCTGTGAAATAGGCACTATCAATTAGTAGTGTCAGTCAGCACCCTAACTCCTAAATTAATTTTTCCTTAAAGTAGCACAGACAGTGGCAGATATCTCAGCTATGTTAATACTAATCACTCAGTATTTACTCAGCTTAAATATGAAAAAGGTTCTCAGAATAGTTTGGGTATTAATTATTTTTTATTTCCTTTTTTCTCCTTTTCCTTTCCCCTGCTCTTCTTTCTTCTCTACTTTATTTTTCCTTTTATTTCTCATCTTCTGCCACTTTCTTTTAGCTCAAATTTATGGTTATTATTTCAATGAAACCAAAAATCCTTATATTTAGAACTATCATGAGCCTCTCTGAACCAAGAAATCTATAGAAAATAAATTTGATTTACAAATCTGTAAAGTGTCATCATTTTGAAACATGTTCAAAGTGTCATTTGACCAACTTTTCTAATGTTAGAAAATAATGTATCTGAAATTGAATTTTCAAATAGTTTGAAAATCGGGAATAGCATTATCTTCTTATAATCAGAAATGAGAAAAGGAAAGGAAATGGCGTTAAAACAAAGGGCAAGTTTTCAAGCTGTATCTTTGGCTCTAGAAAGAGTTCTGAGTTACTAAAGCAGACAATACTTTCATTTGAAATTTATGGAGGTAGCAAAAACTTTGACACAATTGAGAATCCATTACTTGTCACCAGAGATGGTTTATGACTATTGTTGGTAGCAGTTTAATCAGCCTTGAGGCTCTTAGCTGGGTAAGAAACTGTCTAGATAGCACAAAGTTTGGGGAAGAGCCATATAAGGGCTTCCAGCATTGTTAAGAACTGGTTCTAAAGTGATGTGTCCAAGTTTCTATTTATGTTAATAGATCAATTTTTACAGTTTAAAATTTAAATTATAAATGTGTAAATGTAGGTGCTTGCTTATAGAAAAACTTACTAATAAAGTAAAACATACTCTAATAACCGATTTCTTGTTTTTAAAAAAGATGAAAAAAACTAAACAACGAAATGATAAAGAATCTAATATAATCTGTCAATGCTATTTTACTGGTATTCACAAAGTTCCAGAACAAAGAAGGTAGCAAATAGCTAGAATATTTTAGTGGTGAAATTATGAACTATTACACTAAGAATAGGAAAACTTTGTGCTGAAGCTTTTAAGAAAGCCTATTAAAAATGTGTTAGTTCATAAAAGAATCTTCTACAAAATGATTCTTATACAAGTAAAAACTTGCGGCATTTCCTCAAGTTGTAAAAATAGAGATTGATATTTAGAATGAACTGTAATAAAATATAATATGAATTGTACCTATAAAATAAACTGTTTATATGTGTGATATTTGGTAAAAACATAAATAGAAAAAAATTATAATCTCATGCCCATTGGAGCTTAGTCTAACTTCACCTACACATGGTTCAGATAAAGAAAAATAAAAGAAAAACTAGTGTGCATCTCTTATTTTAGCTTCTCCTGGATTGTGAGCTCAATCTAGACAATATATCTTGCCTTCAGTAACATTCATTCATACCTCAGTTCTATTTCTTGATTTCTTCCTGAACTGGTCTGGTGTATAATTTTCAGTAGAAATATTACAAAGAGCTCTTGAATTATTGTTTGCATTTTCAGAAAATGACTTGTCTACATTTATGGAGATGCTGCTGATATGAAATAAGTTTCAATATTGACTTTTTGGTTGTAATAATCTTAATATTGTTACTCTACTTGAATTTTATAGCTTTAATTAGTAAAATTATTTCTCAATAGTAGGAAAATTTTTGTTGTTATTTTCTCTTTTTCAAGTGTACTAGAATTTCATATAAAAATTTATGATTCTTTTTATTAATTTATCGACATGCAGTATCATTTTATATTAGTTTTAGGTGTATAGCATCATGGTTAGACATTTATATAATGTATGAAATGATCCCCTGATAAGTCTAGCCCACTTGGCACTATACAAAGTTATTACAATATTATTGACTATATTCCCTATGCTGTACTTTACATCACTATGACTAGCTTGTTACTACTAATTTGTACTTCTTAATTTCTTCATCTTTTTCACATAGCCACCAAGCCACTTCTCATCTGGCCTCCATCAGTTTGTTCTCTGTATCTATGAGTGTGTTTTTGTTTTATTTGTTTGTTTGTTTCATTCTTTAGATTCCACATATAAATGAAATTATATGGTATTTATCTTTCTCTGTCTGACTTATGTAACTTAGCATAATATTCTCTGATCCATTCATATTGTCACAAGTGGTAAAATTTTATTCATTTTTAATTTAAAGATTTTAATGAACTTGTTGTTTGTTGATTTATTGACGATAGTGTCTGACAGGTAAAAAGCAATATCTCTTTGTGGTTTTAGAAAATTTTATGATTCTAATGAGTGAATAATGTAAATTTCTCATAATCCAATTTCTAAAAAAAAACACTTCTGCTTGCTGAGAAAAATTGTACATTAGTGCCTATAAAAATCTGGAAGGAAAAATAATAGTTTGGTCATCCAATGCATGTATGTTAATTGAGTCAAGAAGTAAATAAGAATGGGTATCATTGTTTGTGTGTGCATGAAAATAATTTGACAATTAAAAAAAAATTTCACTGACTCAGACGGATATTTTTTACAAACCTTAACCAAGGTTAAATTCTTTCTATTCTAAGATTTATGAAGAAAATTCTGACTTTCCAATATGGAATAGGATTTACAAAAGGTTTTTATAATATTAGAAATTACCCTCAGGTTAATTTACATTAGCCATTAATAATTTTAAGAAGTAGTTTTTCAGGATAAAAAAATGAGAAAATATTTAATTAATGTATGAGAAAATATATAATATGCATAGAATTTTAGTTTAATATCATAATGGTATACTTTGGAAAAAATTTGTTCACACATTAAATATAAGAAGCATGAAAAAATATTGGGTTTTTCTAGGATTTTTCTTTATCAAGTAAGCTAATATTTACATAATCATTTGACCTTTGGTTTTAGATATTACCAAAAGTCATCACTTAAGAGCAGAGAGACAGAGATAAGTATTGGAACATGTAAAATTCTTCAATTTACTTTCTAAAAGAATTATGTATATAATTTTTATTGTCTTATTAAAATTCATAGTATATTAAAGTATGATACAGGAGAATACATTTTCTAGTTTTATAACTAAATTAGTTTTAAGTACATTAGCACTATATTTTTTAAAAACCTTTTTTAGATATCAAAGAAGAAATTAAGTCTACAGACAATGTAAACCCAAATAAAAGATCATAAAGACAAATAAGCACTTTTTCTTAAAAAAAAAATTTTCAAACTAACTTTAGACGTATAGCATTATTGCAAAAGTTGAAAGGATAATGTAATTTTGTATACCCTGCTCCTAAAAACATCCATTATTAATTTTAGCATCTTAAATAACCAAGATAACATCATTATGAAAAAGATAAGAAATTAACAACAGTACAATACTATTAGCTAAACCATAGACTTTATTAGCAAATAGTTTTTGAAACCAGAACCTGGATTCTAGATGTGCTCATTGTTACTGGATGCCATTTTGGTGTTTGTTTCCCTATATGAAGAGACTAAGAAAAAGAATATTATTGTTACAACTGCTTGTTATTTTAATAATGAACTTTAATCACATAAATTGTTTTATCTACTTTATGAAAAGAAAATAGTTGAGCTGATTGGTGGTAGAACCATTAATGAGAGGAAAACTCCAATTCTTCAAGAAAAATTTTGCCTTTTGTTAGAGAATCAAATATTGACTTATAGCTATGAACAATAACTACATTAATAGCATAATTTCAGTGAAATTATAATTTTACAGTTTTGAAATTCATAAATATTTTATATGAAGGTAGCATTTTTCCAGGACTGTGAAAATTTTAAAAAGTAACAATTACTAATTACATAAACAATACATACCTGCTTTCATTCAATCATAAAAATTAAGAATAAAAATAAAAGACTATCAATTCATAGCATTACTTGTCTAGGTAATGTAAATATCTCCATATTTTAATTTATAGGAGGCATACATGTTCTCCATGTTTTTAATATGTAGTTCCAACTAAACAAAGACAATTTATCTTTCTCTTTCATTTGTTTGCAAGTTTTTGTGTCTAGAAATCACTAAGTATCTGAAAACCTGTAATAAATGTTGCAATTTTCCTTGACTTGAAATTTCTGTAGATAAGGAATATCTTTTGCCTGTTCTCTTGTAGCCACTGCTCATCCCTAAACAATATAGCATCGAAATGGCAAAGATTCTACATACTTTAATGTTTCATCCTTTCTATCCTACTTAGTGTTGAACAATACAATAAATCAATTCCAATTCTTTATGTGCAAATTCCCCTCCAAGGCCAGTAGAATTTCAAGAGGCTCTCTCAACATGGGGTGGGAGAAAGCCCTCAGACAGCCATCTATAGAACCCAGGGCAAATTTTGAGTCTTGGTGGGGATGAAGAATGGCCTTTGGCATCAATCCAAATGTCTTAGACAGTGAGACAGATGCCAGACAGATTCAATATCATGACAATCTTGTAAAGTGTCTAGAAGAAGATAGTGAGTTTTAGATGAAAGGTAAATGGCTCTCTTGGAGTTTGTCACAAATTTGTATGTATGTAAGTATGTGTGTATTGTGCACACATTTCTCAGGCATAGACAAGGAGAGGTTGTAAAGACAACACAGCTCACTGAGATTTCCCTCACTTCCATAGGTGTTTTAAGTTCTTCTACACCTTTACTCCACTGTTTTATCAATCATAACTGCATGGAAGATGTGTGTGTGTGTGTGTGTGTATGTGTGTGTGTGTGTGTGTGTGTGTGTGTGTGTGTATACCTACCCTATCGAAGTTGAACTTCACATCTTTTTTCACAAAAATCTTAGAGCACTTTTTCTCAAATATCTTGCCCTTGATAATGGAAACTGAAGGTAGTGTTGAGAAGATGTAGTTAGATGATAGATGATGATAGATTAGATAGATTGATCGATCGATCAATAGATAGATGCTAAGTAGATTGATAGATGATATAAAGTGTCTGCAAAGTATTTTTATCTGTGCCAGAGCCTATAAATCATCTAAATATCTAAGATAGAATATACTGAACATCAATATCACTAATAAAGAGTCATAATAGCCCAGGGAAAAACTCAAGAATCATTAATTAGGTGAAATGTCAGTTATTCTTCCCTTAGTCTTATATGTATTTATTTTCTTTTTGTTGTTGTTTAAATATATATGCCTTTTATTCTTAAAATTATTGAACTTGACACTATATCTCTTAATGTCTCTCTGTACGTAGCAATACATACACTTTAGGTGTTTCAGAAGTGAATCTTAGTGGCAATGAGGTTGATTCACTCTTTTTTAAGAACCATGTTACTGTTTACTGTTCAATATTTATTTAGAGCCTATTTTATGAAATATTGTTCTGTACCACACAGTTCATTGTTAGACTACTTGCACTTAAAAAGCATTTGGGCAGATCAAACTCGTTTTGACAAGTTTCTGAGTCATGATTGCCTTCTAACAATAGCATTTTAGGATGGAACATCTTCTGTATTTGCATTAAATGATACACTTCAAACAAGTTCAGATATAATTCCCTGACATTCAAGCATCTTCGATTTCTGAAAAAGTTGCTTTGTGGACTGAACATACTATAACCAAATTGTTCCAGGGACAAAGTTAGACTATGTGTTCCTCTCATGCAAATACTTCAAAGCTTTTTGGGGAAAGAAATGATAAACACTGCATCTGAATATATTTTGATCTAATTTAATGAACAACATCTAATATTTACATTTTCCTCTTTCTACATAATTGTTACATAATAACACGGTGCCTTAGGAAGAAAACTATACTGCTAAGTAAAATCTGGGTGCTACCAGACACTCTTACCTTATACTCTGTAAAAGTCCACTATATCAGTTTTCTGATATTCTGCAATTACGAAATCCTACCATGTCTTAGGAGAATACTATATAATATGGTTACATATAATTCTAGTCTCCTCAGCCAGAGATTCTGATACTTTGCCTCATTTTCAGAAATTTGTTTAAAAGATAGATGATTTCATGCACACCAATTTGTTGTGTTTTCTTAAAATAGACCTTTCCTGCTTTCCCCTCATTGCCATCAGGCTAAATTAGATGCCTCTCATGTTAAAACACACACTTTTCCAGCATTTATTTGTTAATCTATTTGTCTCTAAACATTGAGTTCCTTGTCATTAGGAGTTCTGTTTCATTCATATTTGTTTTTCAAATTTTTCATGCCTGCTAGAGCATACAACACATATTGGGAATTCAATAAATATCTGTTAAAATAATGCATGAATAAATTTATTTTTAATTGTAAATGGATATTTAGGGTGTGTGTGTATGTACAAATGTGAGCATGCATGCATTCATCCAGGTTTGATTCTATCTAGGCTTCTACGTCTTCTCAAGTTTAGGTGTGCATTGCTTTTTGGACTGGAATCTACTTTGGTGTTTTTGACCAAAAAAAAAAATTTTATTTCACCAAAAGAGAGAGGTTGCTCAAGTTCTTTTTCTATTGTTGCTATTTGTTTATTTACATGGTTTTTATTCCTTTTCAAATGAATGCCATAAAAATATTTATATATTATCTACATTTTATCCAGTCTTTTGTTAAAATGTGGAAATTGTAAGTGTTCTCAATGATTAGGGTGGATAAACTTTCAGTCATATCTTTCATTATGTGTCATCTTATACAGGTGCCAAGAATCTATACTGATTTTTGGACATTATCCAAAGAGTATCCATGACAAAGGTTTGCTAAGATTTCTATAACTTACAATATGACAGGAAACCAGGAAAGCATATATCAAATTAAATGTTAAAGTCAAGCCATAAATGGATCCATTAACAGAAATTAAAATAACATATATAGAAGATAAGTCCATTTGAAAGTCCATGTTTTGTTTAGTTTCAGTAGCAACTAAAGGATAGTCAGGACTTGAGAGTGTGTAAGCCTAAATGGTTAGCAAATGGTTTATAAGAACTACAGGGAACAGCAACAAGAAGTCATAAATACTAGATCAGCATAAAAAGTATCTGACACTAAGGTTGTTGCTCTTTATGGTTGTTTAAGATGTTGTTCAGATGCTTTATTCCTTTCTCATGCAAATAAGAGTTATTAATAAACAAACATGGCCTACAGGCCTGTGTAAAATTACAATTAAAACACTGAAATTAATATTCGAATAAAACTAGCAATAAAAACTTACAGAAAACTGAAATTTTATCTTTTCTAAATTCTTATCATAAAATAGAATGATCCCATTTATTTCCCTTTTTACCTGAGAGGAAAGATACAAACTATGTGTATAGCTCCATGAAATGTTGGCAAACTACACACACCCATGTCACCAGCCCAAATCAAGGCACAGAACCTTCCAGGCAATCCCTCTCAAGTCACCTCCTGGTTACCCCTAACCCTCCAAGGAAAACCACCACCTGACTTCTAACCTCAGGGACTTAAACCTAAAGTTTCTAAAACAGGTGAATTTGTGATCTTTATAAATCAGGAAATCTGCATTTCTGCCATCCCTTGAGTAAATCAGACTTTATAACTCTCATCATGCTCCCACCCCTACCCCTGCTAGCGATCTGCTGAAGCAGAAGCAGCTGTTCCTCATTGGGGTGAGGCCTCTCCAGGCTCACTTCCTCCTCTCACCGCCTGGACCTCTGGTATAATAGCTTGCAACACTAGTCTTTTATACCTCTTTTTCTCAATTTCAATATCTTTGTACTTTTGACCTCCTGATCCTTTTGTATAACAAGGTATTAGAAAAATAAGTAATTTTCTTAAAGTTTCTTTTTTCCAAGAAGCAACTAAAGGATCCATTCCAGTTTACTTTATTGTATGCCATCATATACAACTGTTTCTTCATTGTAGTCTATATACAAATGAAGGGTTGGAAATTTCTAAGAACTAAGATGATAATTTGCTTAGCCTTGGTTTTTGTGTTTTTGCTGAGTTTGAAGTATACGTGAAAAGCAACAATAACAGTATTTGTAGGAAAATCTGAGGCATTTGATAAATGTTTGCTAAAATCAAGAATAACTTAGAATGAAAAACACACAAAAATATAAAATAGCATTCAGTTGTTATAAAAAAGTTTTTAACATCTATAAACTAGATACTTACATCGTTAAAAATATGTTTATTCAAAAGGCAATGTTGTTTGAAAAGACATTTAAACCTTCCTAGTAAAAACAATAGATTAGGTAATAAAAAATACAAATCGCTAATATTCTTATTATTTCTTCTTTCTCAGATGAAACACTGAAGAAATTGGAACTGTCATTATAAACTTTAAAAGCTTTTTAAAATATATGTCAAGTAATAGCAATCCTTGGAGCAAAAGAAGTGAAACTGAAGGGCATCAAAACCAAATTTCAAACAGAATTTTACCTTTCAACTCTTTTCTCATCTCTCTTTCTGCCATATGAGTACAGACATCTGCTTTCACTTTGGGGCTGTGGGATGATCATGGTCAGATAAAGCTTTGCCTCTAAAAGAATCCTTAAAACATTTTCTGCCTAAAACAGAAACTAGACATCATTGTTGTTTTTTATTTTAATGTTTAAGTGGTCTTTTTAGCTGAAGAATTCAGACACATACAAACACTGAATTTCATGGAGAAAGTAGAAAGTCTTTATAAGGTATATGTGGTTATATGATTAGAATTATATGATGTCCCTAAATATCATCTTTAGAAGTCTCTTTTGATTTTTAATTATATGTTAGACTCTATAAATATAGGACAAAAGAATTTAGGATTTAAACTGTCTTTAGAAGACTTCTTTCTGTGCAAAGATGATGATGTTTATACATCTTTCACGATATTATTTACTCCAGCCTATATATTTAATAGGTATTATAACTCCTAAATGATTAATATTTTGCTCATTTAATGTCAACTTTTATATACATAAATCACTCAAAAGCTTCTATATTTTATTACATTTTAAAATGTGTTAAGCAGTGCATAAATCCTGCATGGTATCTTTTAGCTTATTTATATTATTTGCTAAATTAAATATAGTCTTTACTCTTTTCATGACAACCTGACACTTTTTTATTTATATTTTTAGGCAAGGCAACCCTTGGTTGACCTCAGAAATTGCAAGGATCCTGTTAGTTTATGATCTTTATTATTATTATTTAAAAATCTTTTATGCCTACAGCACCTAATCTTCTTGGATGGTCTCCCATCCAAGTACTAACTAGGCCCGACACTGCTTAGCATCCGAGATCAGACAGGATGGGCTTGTTCAGGATGGCATGGCTGTAGACCTGACACTTATTTTCAAGACTGAATTTACTCATTTGAATTCCTTCCCACACTTTCTATTAGCTTAGCCTCTTACTTAGAATCCCTATCATCAATTACTTTCCTTATTTTTGAACAGTTTGTTTTGAGATATGTTATCCCAGACTTCTAGATACTCAGTATTTCAAACCAAGTAAAACTACCTATGTATAGATCATTCGAGGAAGCAGAAAGCACAGTCATGCCTTCATAGATTATATTACGCTTCACAGAGCACCTGAAAGAAAATATTGCTTAATCTCAAGTATTCCTTTTTCTCTTAAATGTATTCTCTTTTCCAGTTTTTCCCTTCTGACTTATTGCCATCACACTTGATTCTGTAAAAAATCTGGTCAGTATAAAAGTTCAAACATTAACGCACCGTCTAGAACTTTGTATATGTCATTGAAATCAATCTTGAGTGTTTAAAGCTATTGTGTTCACACACTAGGAGGAACTGCTTTTTGAGTCCTCCCAACTGGCCACTCCCACCACCCATGCCACAACTCAAACACGATTTTATTGTCACATTAACCTCAGTAAGTGCAACGCATCTAAAAATAAATAACAAAAGTTTATTTGTTATTGATTATTCAATCAAGAGCCTTTTTGCTTGTAAACTCAGAAGATCTAAATCAGTGTGCATTGCTAAAGCATTTTAATTTTATTAAATTTTAATTATTACTTTATTACAGTTGTCAGCATTTCATTCTGAGTCATTCCTGAGCCTTTTTTACTCCTATCAGCTTCTACTTGTCAGATCCTTGATTGATACAACACTCTGCTCATTTTACTTTTGCATAATTACACAAAGTAGACATTATGAAAACCCAAAGTGTAAAAATCTTATTGGATTAGGAACTGTCAAAGTTCACATCGTTTCTAAGGAACTGATTTGTTCAGAGTACAGTAATTTGCCTTTCAATGGATTTAGATAATTGATCCAAATTGCATGCTATGAGCCTCAAATTAAACTTTTTTAAAATAAGTTTTTAAAAAAGTAGAGTATGCTAGCATGTGGGAATAAACTAGGAAGCACTCAATATAAGTTGTTGGAAAATTTTTTATAAATTCAATGAGAATCATATCAGTTTTTAAAAAGCCTTGATTAATCAAATGAGAGTTTCTGAAAATTAAATCCAAGTAGATATTTTTTATTGTAGTGTGTAAGAATTCTTATCATCTTAAGAATTAGACACAAACACATACACACATTTGCAGAAAGTGCTGGTTTTATAGGCAGAAGTTAGTCCTGAGTTTCCTACGGCAAAGTAAACAAGAGCTCACTGAGCAAGTGAACCAGAGAAGAAAGAAAAGAGAGGTTCAAAACATAACTAGTCAACTCAAACTTTCTCTGGACAAGAGAATTTGAAGAAATGAGGCAGAGACTTCTCCTCTAATTGGAGGGAAACATCTGGTGTTAAACTAATTGCTTGGCCCTCGTCCTCATGTAAAAATCATCTACATGATTTCTCTGTGTGTGTGTCCTTGCTTTTTCTCCTCTGTGTTATATGCAGAGCAGGATCTGGGCTGTTACTCTGACTCCTTGCTAAAGATGAAATGAGGTTTTTTTCATCTTTATGGGGCTATTCTCAATCTCTTCCACAATGTCTTCCTTCATTTTTCTATTAAGTACCTAAAATTCAAATCATCTTACTTTGCATTAAGTTGTCCGGTTCTGAAGCGAGCCTGGTCCCTGCATTATCAAATAATTTTGCTCCTATATTTTCAACCTCTATCTAAATATGTATTTTTCCCACAGATATTGACATGCTCAAATTCCTTCCATCATAAAACAAAATAAAATTAAATGAACCTCTTCAGTAATCTAACAAACCATTAGTTATTGCCCTATTCCATTTCTTTCTCTCAGTTCTGAGCTGCTGGGTTCATAAACTGATATCAATGTCAATATTTCCCAGGAGATTGGTACTTCTACAAATATTTTATGAAAAAATTATAAGATCTAATAATTTGGGCACCATTTGGATTAAAGTAATTTATAATTCCTTGTTGCAAGATTGCTCAGAAAATATAAAAATCTTTATTCTAAACTTTCATGGTGTTTTCTAATGACTATGAAAACTATTGTTCATTTATTTATTCATGTATTTATTCATACAAGCATTATTTGACTCAAAAATTCTAATATACATTTACAGTCTCTAATTTCTCACTTTCGATATTCACTTCAATGAACATTTTGCTACCTAAACTCTTTTTAATACCCTATAGCAATTGTCAATATAGTCATGTACTGCATAATGACATTTCAGTCAATTATGGACCACAGATACAACTGTGGAGCCATAAGATTATAATGGAGATGAAAAATTCTTATTATCTAAGACCTCATAGCCATTTTAACTTCAAAGAGCAAAGTATTCCTCACCTGTTAGTGGTGATGCTGATGTAAACAAATCTAATGACCTGAACAGTCATATGCAAATATAGTACATACAATTACGATAATAAGCTGTACCATATAGGTTTGTGTAAGTACACTGTATGATGTTCATGCAACAAAAAAATTGGTAATGACACATTTCTCAGAATACATTTATGTTGATAAGTGGCACATCCTAATGTCTTCAAAACTGTGGAGAAAAACAAACAAAAAGGGCTAACAATTTTTTTAGTCTTCAAGTTACCGCACCTCAGTATTTTATACCAGTGACTCTTCCCTTTCCAAATGTCTCCAAACTTCATGCTTTCTCTTTGTCATCATTCTCTCCTATGTTTCTGTATTTCCTACTCAGTCTTCTTGGCAGACTTCTTATCTATTTACCTGTTGGTGCTGGTATCCACAAAAGGCTGGTCTCTGATAAAATTATTCTATACATTCTCTGGACTGTCTAATGTGTGTGTGTGTGTGTGTGTGTATAAACTATTTGTATTCTTGAGACAGCAAAATTGCTATACCCAAAATTTTCCAAACTTCTGATTTACAAATCTAGCTGCTTACATTGCTCTCTGGGTTTTACTGGGAAATCCTCAAATTAAATATGTACTAAAATACCTATTTTTATTCTGTACCTGATCACATGGCATTGCTATCTGTTCATTTACCCATGTCACAATCCTGAAAACACTTTTCATCCTCACAGAGGTCTTTACATAAATAGAGAAAATAATTTCATTGGTTCTATTTTTTTTAATTTTTCAATTTCATCTCCTTATATAAAACTTAAAGACATCTGACTTTGTTCCATCCCTTACTCACTACTTGATCATTGCTAGAGACTTCTCAGCTCTTTTGCTTTCCTAGATCTTAGCACTTAAAAATGTTCTCAGAATATTCTAATTCAAGCACAAATTTATTTGTCACTGTTACAGAGGATAGTCCAAAATTCTTCTACAGGTAAAACAATATTTCAGTTCTTACATAATCTCCAAGAAATTTAATACATTCCAGTTTTAGTTGAGTCCTATTTTCCCTTCCATTGAAAGCTGCTGACCATTTTGTCTGCTTCTGTTAGGCAGTTAAGTAGACATGAGTAACAGGAGAATGCAGGCCCAATCCAGAGTCTTCCCTTAAAACCTCCCAGAAACACCTATTTTGCAATTAAAAATATTCTTACATCTTGAAATATGAGGAAGTAAAAAGCCACAAAATAACCGCTGGTTTAGTTTAGCCACAGTGTTTTTGCAGTTAGTCTTACCCTTGTCCTTCCTTGACCTCAGCCTCATTATACCATAATTACAATACTATGCATATGCCTGGAAATTTATGAATCTAAGTATAACAGACTGAATTCTGGGTAACTGCATGCGCAGTAGACAAAAGGTTATGTAACAGCCAACTGTTATTCAAAACGATTTCACATGCCAACTATCTAGCACTGCTCTTGTAACCTCTCATCATGGCCCAAATATAACGTAGACCTCCCCATTCCTATGAGACTCTGGGTGGGGCCTTCTCTGACATAGCCTGTTTCTCTCTTGAAATGTACTTTAATAAGTCTTACTTTTCCTAAAATTCACTGATCTGTAATTCTTTACTGCATTGGTGGAAAGAATTGAGGCCTCCTCATCACCTCTGGAGCAACAGTGGATTTACATGGCATCTAATGGTAACGGATAAAGAAAACAAAGCAGAAATGATGTTATTTGAGTTCAGAGGCTAAGAAAAAGAAATACGCTTCTCCCCAGCCCTCCTTTTGGATGCTCATCCTTAGAAAATATCCACCATATTCTAAACCCATATCTTCCAACAAACAGTCTCAGCTAAGGTCCATATTGACCACCAACATTAATGGTGATGATGTACGAGTGATCACATTAGAATGAATGGACTTTCAGATAATAGCCCCTAGGCACTAAGTCACTCCTTATATAACTTAATAAATTATCTCAGTAGAAATATTGTGAAGTCATCTCAGAGGTCAAGAAGTAGAATACTGACAACACCCAAAAAACAACTTTATCACTATGCCCTCATTTTCCTGAAGTACAGTTTTGTTGTTTTACAACTTCATATAAATTGTTTTAGATAGTAGGTACTTTTTTTATTTCTAGTTTCATTTGCTCAATATTTTTAATAAAATATATTTATTATTGTTCATGATTTGGTTTATTTTTATTATGGTATATTATGCCACTGGGTAGATTATGATTTTTTTATGCATTTGGCTGTTTAGGATATTTGGTTTGTTATGAGTATTTTTTTGTATATGTCTATTGGTATGTCTGTCAATTGTACTTAATAGAAGATTTGCTTTTTCATGAGTAGATATTTCTTTAACATTAATAGATAAAGGCAAACAGCTTTTCAAAGAGAATTTATCATCACAAAAAACAATGCGTGAGAGTGTTGTTGCTCCACAATCTCACCAACTCTTGGTATGGCCATCTAAATATATAAGAATTTTATAATTATTCCTTTATTATTGATTCCTACATTTTTTGGATTGTGTCTAAAGAATATATTCTCTATGATATCAATCATGTGAGTTTTAGTGAGAATTGTTAAATGGCCCCAAATATTATTTTTATAAATATTTCATATATGTTTTAATGTAATCCATACTTGTTGAATGAATTGTTTTATAAACAAATGCACACTATTAATTATATATTTTATTTTATTAATTTTATAATTTTACATTATATTTTAGGTAATAAATAAATGTAAAATGTTGCCCAAGGACTATTAAATTGTTTCTTTTTTTAGTTTAGTAAATTATCACTTCATTATTTTGTTTCTATTTTATTGGTACACACAAACTTAAAATTTTTTAAGTTTTTTACTGGAGAATAAAATTTTTAAAGATTATGAAGTATTCCCCTTTACACTTATCAAAGCTTTTTAACTTTTTTTAACTTTTAAATTTTAGTTTAGTAGGCACTCAGAGTCACTAGCAATCAGAAATCAACTTAATCTTATTCTGTGACTAAGATAATATGAAGATGGGCTGATCTATTTACACTGAATTGCTGTCTCCTAGGAGGCATCCCTTTGATTCATGGTAGTTTAACATAACTAACCCCTTGGTATGTCTTGCTGTCCAACTTTATATCCATAGTACTGGCAAGGTTTCTTTACCTTCTCAGCTTCTTAACCACCTTTTTTGGGGGGGTTGGGGTAGGGGTGGAAGAAAGAATAGGACAACAAGGTGAGAAAAAGACAAATATCCCTAATGGAAGAGTAGCACCAATGCAGTTCTTGCTTGTTCTTATTTCCCACTTCTCTTAAATTTTGGGTTGATAATTGTTTACTGTCCTGTTAGATTTCTAGTTAATTAAGGCAGATAATTATTATAGTTTCAATAGTTATCTTAAGTGAGAGACCATTACCTGGTTTGTCATTGTCAGAAGAATTGTACTTAATTTATAGTCAGTATTATTTTTAAAATTTCAACATATTTACATCATTTTCTGTTCACCATATCTACTTAAATTTCAGACGTTGACAGGAAATACTTTCCATTTCTCTAATGTACATCTTTTAGCATTTTCCTGAATGAAGGTCTGCTATTAGGCAAAGCTCAGTTTTTGTTACATAACATTGCCTCTTTTTCCACTCTAGTTCGTGAAAGATACTTGTATTAATGATGCATTTTTGATTTGTTACTAGTTATATATTATTTTTATTGCAGATATACATATATATTTCTCCCCTATTTTCCACTTTTGTACTTGAAAAGTGGGAATCATTTTTAATTTTTTTTATCATTCTTTGTGTGTATTCATCAGTGCTACAAAATTCTCACTTATTATGTCTACAAATATTGCCTTTACAGCAAACTCCTCTTCTTCTTTACCTCTATTTAAACCTACATGAGACCTCACTTCATCCAAAATTCCTCTAAATTTATCTTTTACATTTCTATAGTTTTTTGGAAGATAGTTAATAATGTAATAAATATAGCTTTTTCTTTTTACAATGTGATCCACATAGATGTTTTTAAAGCTTTATCTCACAGTTTATTAATTATTTTATTTTTATAGTCAACCTTTAAACCCATCCATTGAAAGTTTTAATTTTTTAGTTTTTGGTATTGTTATTAATTACATTTCTTTTTCATATTAAAAGGTAGGGGTTTTTTTGTTTTGTTTTGTTTTGTTTTGTTTTTTGTATTTTCCACATCTATTTGGTCATTGGGATATTCTGCCACTCTTTAATCTTATTCTTGTCCTTAAGCAAAATAAATGTTTTTAAGACCCACATAGTGTGAATTAATTCTGAGAGGACTAGACTGAGGTTACACATTCTCACGATACATCCCTTCATTCAGTGCCAAGGTTTTATAAGTCACCCTGGGTAAATAGTTTTGTTTCTAGTTAATCCCTTCTCTGACTGTATACCTCTATGAATACCTAATTTTTAATTAGAGGGAATTTAGTTTCCCATTAAACTTTTACCTGAATATTTTTAAAACATTCTAGCTTATGTTTTCCACATTCTTATTCATCTTTTCAGACTGACTTCAGACATAACTAACTATACAAAACATCTTTTGACATGATAATAGCAAAGGTAGAATTAATCACTTCCATTTTTGTGCCCACAGTAAACCCAATGCATTCCAAAATACCTGAACCTGTAATATTTTTAAAAATAATTTTTCTAGTACTTATAACTCACAAGTCTATAAACTTCTTAAATTGAAACTAGGTATAATTTGTTTATGTTCATAATACTGAGCACTAATTTTAGCTCATAAGATGTAGATAAATGTTTAGATAACTATAGGTGTCAAGAACAGAAACAGAAATAACTTCCATTTCTGATTCATGAAGATTCCTCCATTAAACTTCTTTTTTTTAATTCCTTTTCTGTCTTTTTTGAAATATAATAGAAATTAGTTGCTTGTATTTATATTGTACAATGAGTTTTTTTTTTATTTATAGTTAGCAGACCACTTTCAGTTGTAAAGCATAGTAATAAGAGATCCACATAACTCTCAAAGTAATCACCCCACTAAATCTGGTACTAGATTTGCGAAGTTATTAACCATCTTCTCAATGCTATACTCTACATCTCCATGTCTATTCTGAAACTATCCATTTGCACATCTTAATCCCTTTGCCTTTTTTTTTCTCCCTCCAACCCTGCTTCCATCTAGTATCCCTCTAAATATTCTCTGTATCTATGAGTTTATTTCCACCTTTGTTGTTTTTGTTGATTTTGTTCTTTAGATTGCACATGTACGTGAAATCATATAATATTTGTTTCTCTACCCCACCCATTTCATTCAGTGCAATACCTACTAGGTCCATGAAGTCAATATCTTGTTCCACCCCTTCCTTTTAGTTTGTGTGTATCTTTTAATCTGAAGTGAGTCTCTTGCAGGCAGCATATGTAGGGGTTTTCTTTTCTTATTCATTCAGCCATTCTATCTTTTCGTTGGAGCACTTAATTCTTTTCCATTTGAGGTACTATTGACAGGAATGTAGTTATCACCATTCTTTATTCCTGTTTTTGCTACATGTTTTTTCTTCTTAAAGAAGTCCCTCCAACATTTTCTGTAAAATTGGCTTAGTGATGATACATTTCTTAAGCTTATTTTTGTATAAGAAGCTCTTTATTTGTCCTTCAAGCCTAAATAATAGTTTTGCTAGATAAAGTATTCTTGGTTGTAGATCCTGGGTTTCCATCATGTTGAATATTTTATGCCAAGTCCTTCTGTCCTGCATAGTTTCTTTTGAGAAATCAGCTGCCAGTCTTATGGGTGCTCCCTTGTAGGTAACTAACTGCATTTCTCTTGCTGCTTTTAAGAGTCTCTCTTTGTATTTAGCCTTTGGCGTTTAAATCATGATGTGTCTTGATGTGGGCCTCTTGGGTTCCTGGTTTTGGGGACTTTCTGAGATTCCTGGGACTTTATGCCTATTTTCTTCACCAGTTTAGGGAAATTTTTCATCATTATTTCTTCAAATAGCCCTTCAATATCTTGTTTTCCTTCAGGTACCCCTATGACACAAATGTTTTGACCTTTAATAGTATCCCATAGGCTCCTTAATTATTACTATAGTCTTGGCTTCATTTTTCTTGCCATTCTGATTGAGTGTCCTTGGATTTTCCATCCTCTATATAGGTCATTTGATCCTTTTCTTTATTCATTTTGTTTATTGCATTTAATTATGCTTCTCATCTCAGATAATTTGTACTTCATTTCTGACTGGTACCCTTTTATAATTTCTATTTGCATTTTTATGATTTTATCTCTTGAAATTCTCACTGAATTCATTTACACGTCACATAAGTTCATTTAGCATCTTTATAAGTAGTGCTTTGAACTCTGCATCTGTTAATTGCTTGACTCCATTTTTTTCTGGATTTCTGTTCTATTCTTTCACATAGTTTCTTCTTCTTTGTCTTCCTATTTGGGCTGCATTTCTGTGTCTGCTTCTATCTGCTAAGCAAAGCTCCTATGTCTCCCAGTTTTATTATTGTGGATTTCTGTAGTAGGTGTTCAGTGACAGAGTTCTGGGAGGGGTTCAGCTGCAGGCCAGATTTAGCCCAAGCCTCTGCCCCTGTGGAATCACCTCTAAAGATTCAGGAAGCAATCCACAGATTCTGTACTTATAGTTGCCTTAAAAGACCACACCAGAAACCAAGGCCAGCTGCCACCAGTGTGAGTCTAGGTGCTGCTCATCAAGGGGCACCTGACTTGTGGAGGATACACCTAGATGTAGCTTGGGTGGGGTCACTAGTTGGGGAAGGTGGTGTTTCAAGGAATTCTCTGGCCATAGTGACCTCGGTTATCCAGTTTAATGACTTCTCAGGTATGGTGGCTGATCTAAGGCACTGGAAGTGGAGACAGCTAAACACAGGAACAATAGATACCACCAGCACCTCTGTAAGTGTTTCCCTGTAAGTCTCTGGTGCCCGCTTTGTTCAGCCAAACTGGCACTGGTCCTCAGAGGGAGTAGGTCCATCACCGTGATAATCTACACACCGATGGAGCCTTTTAAAGAGGCATCTGCAGCTGCTGTTGCCACAGACTCTCTCTCACTTAGCCACTTGGACCAGACAGCCCTCACCCCTTCCTACTTTCTGCCATTGCAGGGTGCTTTCTTAGATTTCTCCCTAGTTGTATGGCTTGTTCATCTAGATCCCAGGTAATTTTTCTTTGCTGTTTGCTTCTTGTTTCTGATTTGGTCACGAGAAAAATGAACAGAGCCTCTATCATCTACACCATTTTTTCCCTGCTGTCCCTCCTTTAGACTTCTTATACTTTTTTTCTTTAGTACACTAAAATAATATTTTCTTAATTTTTAATGAATTCTATAGTCTGGCTAGAAACCGAGTTGAGATTTGGTAGAATAGAATAACTCATTCAATATATAATTTCTCAATTTACTATTGCATGTTATCTTCTATGCTGGATGTTAGCATTGCACAGTTACTATTATAAAAATTGATACTCAAGGGTGTGAGTATAAAACAAGATTATTATTTACTTTTTTCTTTCCTCTATCCCATTTTATCCTGACCCTTAAATAAAATCTAGGGCAAGTCCTTTGATTTATGCAGTCATACTCAGATGATAAAAATGTCCTCTGTCACTTTTGATCAAAAGTGTAATTTCATTTCAGGAAACTGTCAAATCTACAAATTCTATTTAAATGCACTCTTTTCTTCTGGCTCCACTTTTTCTGCAGTGGGAAAAGGGGGTCATGATTAGCGTTTTATTTATTTCTTTAGTTAGAATTTTTATACCAGTTTTCTTGTGACATCTCCCAAGTTGCAAAGGAGTGGGAAACCAGAAAAAGTCTTATTAGATTACTATTATTTACTATTAATTTCACCTGGTTGTGGCAAATACTGAGAAGTACCATTTAACATACTTTTAAATCAATAGCAATATAAATATTGTAACTTGTCTGAGTACAACCCTCTATTTTGTTGCCCCATGTAATTCCAGTTAAGCTCTCACCATTTATATTTTTTATACATAAGTATAAGTTTATAGCATCCCTCAGTGTCAGAGGATATGTATTAAACTCTCCAAATGGTCAATGTGAAGCCTCCCTTACCAGGTTGAAAGTGAAAGAGTATACTTTCCTCTTTTTCTTATTGATTATATAGTTGTTATTCAAAGCAAAATTTTTTTCAAATAAATATCTCCAATTTCCACACTCCTTTTTTGAATCATCAATTGGCTAGCCAGAAAATGAGTGATAGTTACAAAGCCCATTTTATCTATCTCCTAAGCAAATTTAATATCGGTTGCTTATAAGTCTCTAGAATAGAAAAATGTTCAGTGCCTGTTATCTTAAGATTTCAGCTAAAAATGAGAATTTCACTTCTATTATTATTTTACAAAATTATGACTGAAAACTTATTATACTGAAGTTCACATACTAAGAGAAAATAATTGATATATAAATAATTGATAATATTATGATACTGGCTTTAATATATACATAAACTATATACTTTGAGAGCTCAGAAGATTGGAAGAATCCTGTTTGGTTATGTCAGACAACTTTCAAAAGGCAGAAAATACTTGAGAAAAACTTGAAAGATGTATAGTAGTTTGGCAAGAATAGAATAGCAAAAAAATTAACTAAGCAGAAAGAACTCTATGTTCAAAAGCAAATCGTAGTGAGAAAGCAATACTTGTTTGGGATCAAAAAATAAAAGTTTTGGTGTATCTAATGACTAGTGCATGAGATATGATAATAAGAAGTAATGGATAGAAATGATGCTGGTTAAATATTTTGGAAAAAATGTATATAGTTTCATCTCGTGATTTTAGGAAATGGAGATATTTGAGGAGGATTTGTAATCAGGAGAGTAATACGATAGGATTAGATGAAAGTAAAGTATTTCTCAAGATGTATTACATGGAAAAAAATAGTTCAGGGTGGAAGAAGCGAACAGTCCTGGAGAAGATAGTCAGTATTCAACTTATTATGCATACTAGTCTGTTGAATAGTCTGAGAATTTTTGAGGTAAGATACTCTTTCAGCATTGAATTAACCCTGTACCAATCAAATGTGTCAGTATCCATAGTTTTAACAACTAATAATAACTTATAGAGATATTAAAATATTTTCCAGATAGCCTGATGTTGATGACATTTATGAGCATTTAGAGGCTACTTAGAAAGAGATCATAATTGTTAAAATGACAGATTTTTAAAAGAATGATTGATTGTTCTTTTAATGACTCAGAGTACCTATGTAGAGAATTTATTCTACCAAGGGACATGAGTGGACAGTGAAAAAAAGGAGTGAAGTTTCACTCTGAGAGCTCTACATTTCAATTGTCTGTGAACATCAATCCATTTATAAATAATAAGCAAGCTTACTAAACTTATGTTTAAATTTTAATTTTTGATTAAAGATTAGCTTAATTATCTCTTCTAAAGTATTCTGCATTATATTAAGTCTGCCAAGTATTATTTTATTATCTGCTTAAATGTGGATCCCAACTTGCTAATTTAATTGCTAAATGTTTAGGAATTTAACACCCATAAGACTTATAACTCTACTTCATAACCCCAACAGAGTCCTGTCTAAATCTTGAGAAAATATCTCTGAATAATTTCTAAATCAAAAAGGAAATACCCAGTTGTATAAATAAAAACTAAACAGAAATTAGAATCTTGCTTAGATATTAAGTGATACTCTATTAATGTTATTAATTGTGTGTTATCTTTTCTCTCCTATAACATCTGCAATTTTAAAAATAAAGGCTTATAAAAGTTTTTTTTATGGAAAAGGTATACTGTTGCTTCTATTTCTGGTAACAGTGCTGACTATACATCATGAAAAAAAATCACCAGCATAAAATACATAGAAGTGCTGTTTCTGAAGGCATAGCTGACCTTGCAAGATATTAAGGAAATCCCCAGAAGCAGAAAATGAAAAAGAGGCTGAAAACCACAGCTTTAAGGAGCCCTGAAATCATGAATGCCCTAAAGGCATTAACTGAGTTAAATATTTGAGTTTGGGGTTTTAGTGTCTGCATAAGGGAAAGAAAGAAATCACAATTTTGGGCATGGTAAAGTGGTTACTTAGAAATAAGATTTCTGCCTAAAGTAAGATCATTAAAGGAGTGCAACTTTAGGAAAGTGAATTTTTAAAAAAGTTTTTCTGTAGGCAATATCAGACAACTGCAACATATATTTATATCAGTTTGGATTCAAGGCAAAACTTAAAACATAGAAGAAAATTTTGTTGACCACTCATAATGATAAGTATAGCCTCAAGTAAATATCAGTCTGAGTATACAACTATTGAGTAGATTCTTGGTCAAACTCCAATTTAAATTAGATTAATGTTTTATAGCATTCTGGTTCCTGGCAGAGGGAAATCTCCAGGGAGAGAGACCTGTCTCAAAGAATATAGAAAGATTTGAGACAAAAATTGATACAGGTGAAAGAAAAATTGACCATTATATAATCATAATGGGAAACTATAACACATCAATCATAGTAATTATTACAACAATTGTCCTTAAATTAATAATAATAAATTTATAAATCAATAAAATGTATCCAAATAATTATGCATTCATAAAACCATATATCTTCCAAATTAGAAAGTGACTATTCTTATATAACTGTTAGTCCAAAGTAAACCTCTGTAGTGCAGTTGAAAAAGCAATTAGAAATATGGTGCCTTAAATTTTGAACACTAAAATAAGAAATAAAAACAATAAGGTTCAAAATCACCAAAAGGATCAATAAAATAGACAAAATTTGGGAATTTTGATGTGACAAAATGGAAGATAAACATTGTTAATAAACTATATTAGAAATAAAAAACTCAGAGGTTAAATGATTAAAAGTAACTAAAATAGTTTAGGCAAATAAATATAAAAATAGAGAAGTTCATCGTTCTAGTATAAATATATCTAGTAAGCAATAGGTTAATTGAAAGGTCACATAGACCCATTATCACTAAATAAATTTAATCAGCATGTTAAAATATATGCCTATACATTCCACCCCTCAAAAATACTTTAAGTAGTGTTATACTCAGCATGATGGAGTAAAAAGACCTTTTGGTCTCTCCCTATGAAGTTACAATAAGCTGGACAACTATAATTCAACAAAGGATTTCTTGCTCAATACACAGACACATCTGAGACACACATTGAGATCTGACAGTGGATATATTAGAGTGATCAGGAGAGGTAGGGTAGGGAAAGGACAGAGAGGTAAGCCACAAATGTAGTCTGACACTCACAGCAGCCCCGCTAACTCAGCAGAAGTGGAGGGTTAGATTGCAGCATTCACTGTATAGCATAGAGAGGGCCATAGGGGCAGAGAAAGCAAGACCAGTCCGGTTAGAGGCTGGTACACATTGTGGCTGAGCTGAGTGATGAGGGCAGAAATGCAGTTCAAAGATGTGGTTGATACTGTTGAGCAGCCACCATCACACAGATGTGCAAATTCACACCCTCCCCCATGGCTGCCTGGCTCCAGCTGACACAATAGCAATGGAGATATAGATTATAGCCCTCATTTGGCACCCTGAAGAGAACCTAAGGGGCAGAAACAATATTCCAGCCTAAATGACCAGCACACATTGCAGCTAAACCAGGTAGAAAAAACAGAGACCCAGACCTGGGAACCTACCTCTACCTACTCACCCATCCCCCACCTACAGCAGCACAGTGCAGCAGAGGCAGTTGCTATACCTCAGATAATACAGTATGGCTGACTGCCTCTGGTTGCAGGGAAGTAACTCTGGAAACTTACAGGCCCAGAACTACATGTCCTGCCACATTCCACCATGGGAGTGGTGCCCTGAGACCAGGGTGTCCCAGTCACAGAGGGGGCACCTACCCCCAGAGAGAATATGGGTCATTACCAACAACCAAGGTGACACTGTGTTACAAGATCTCGGAAGTACTAGTAGGCAAGTAAGAGAAAACAAAACTTTCATTATGCCACCATCTACTAGAAAAAATAAAAAAGCCCCCTACTTGTCAACTTGTTAAATTATTAGAGCATTGCAGTACTCTAAAAAATTCCCATTCCTCAAATGCCCTGGCAAACAAATAATCAAGTAGCATGAATACTAAAGGTAACAAGGTAGATTAGAAAGAAAATTAAAATCTTTAGAAAATGAACTTAAAGACATGAAAGACTGATTTAAATGACAGAGAATTTAAGACTGTGATTCTGAAAATAGTAAGATACAAAAAAAAAAAAAAAACTCAGAAAGGCAGTTAATGAGTTCAGAAATAAAATCAACAAGCAAAGCAGTTTTCAAAGAGATTGAAACAAAAACAAATAAACAAAAAACAGAAGTTCTGGGAATGAAAAACTCAATTAGATAAAGAATGAATTAGAGAACTCAGGAAACAGAGCAGACAAGATGGAAAAAATAATTACTGATATTGAAGTTAGAAATCTACAAATAACTTGGGTGCAAGGAGAGAGAGAATTGAGAGTAAAAAGAAAAATATGAAAGATCTCTACAAGACCAATCTGATTCTATTAGAAAAAGTAATAGAAGAATAATGGGTATACTAAAAGAAGAGAAGGAAAAGGGAACATAGAGTCTCTTTGAACAACTAATCGACAAGAACATTCTAAACTTATAGAAAGAGCTGGATTCTGAATCCAAGAAGGAAACAGAATACCTAATTACCTAAATGCAAAAAGACCTTCCCCAAGAAACATTATGTTAAAATGGTCAAAAGTGAATGACAAAGGAAGAATTCTCAAGGTAGCCAGGGAAGAGAAGACAATAACCTATAATGATATCCATGATTAGATTATCATCAGATTTTTCAGTAGAAATTCTGCAAGCTAGGAGATAGTGAAATCACATATTCAAAATATTGAAGGAGAAAAGTCACTAGCCAAAAATAATAAAAAAGTCTTTCCAGACAAAAGCTGAGGAATTTTACCACCACAGAACCTGCATTACAAGAAAGTTTAAAGGAACTCTTCTCTCTGAAACAAAAAGATAGAAGGATACAAAAAACATAAAAAGACAAACAGAAAGAAGCAGAAAATCACATCTCTATTTCACAATAGAGTAGTAAACACTTAATTATAACATAAAGCTTAAAGAGGGTAAAAGCATTTTCAAAAAAAAGGGACTAAAGCTTCTGCAATTCAGAAACAAAAACACAGCTGCTATAAAAAGTGAAAATTTGTGACAACAAAAGCATAAAACAGCAGAGGGAAAAGGATAGAACTCATATAGGTAAAAAAAAGATAAGTTGCAATCAGAAAAAAAGAACTATTGTATGTATAAACTATTTTTTCATAAACCTAATGGTAACTACAAAATAAAATTCTAGAAATGAGACACATAACATAAAAGAGAGGAAACAGAAAAAAAAATCTAATGGAAAACCACTGAACTAAAAAACAGGCAGAAACACAAGGAAAAATAAACAAAAACAATTCAGAGCAACCAGAAAACAAAAGATAAAATGGCAGAGTAAGTTCTCATACGTTAATAATAACTCTAAATGTAAATTTACTTAACTCACCAATTAAAAGTCACAGAGTAATGAGATGGATAAAAAACAATACCTAACTATATATTACCTTCAGGAGACAGAACTCAGCTACAAAGACAAACTCACACTGAAAGGGAAGGAGTACAAGTTGATACTCTAAGCAAAAGGCATCCAGGGAAAAGCGGGTATAGATTTCAAGATAATAAAGATAGCAAGAAACAAAGATAGATATTTTATGATGATAAAGGGGACAATTTATCAAGAAGACATAAAGTTTATATATACACCCAACCTGAGGAAACCAAAATATATAAAGTAATTACTAACAGACTTAAAGGGAGAAACTGACAAAAATACAAACACATTGAAGAACCTACATCCTATTGACAGAATGGATAGGTCATCCAAACAGAAAGTCAATAGGAAATACTGGCCTTAAATGACACATTAGGCCAAACGGCATAATCAATATTTACAGCACTTTGTATCCCCAAACAACAGAATAAACATTCTTCTCAATGCACATGGAGCATTCTCAAAAATAGATCATATGTTGGGGCACAAAACTCTTCTCAATTAGTTTAAGAAGACTGTAACCATACCAAGTATATTTTCTTACCACCATGATATAAAACTGAAAACTATAAAAACAAATCTAAAATAAGCACAAATATATGAAAATTAAAGAAAATACTTTTAAACAACTATTGATTCAAGAAGAAAAAAGAAAGAGAACAAAAGATACATAGAGACAAATGAAAATGACATCAAAATTTCAGAGATGTAGGAAAAAACATGCTAATAGTGAAGTTTGAAGCATTACAGGCCTACCTCAAAAAACAAACAAAAAAATTTCTAATAAACAATACAACATTTTATCTTAACTAGAAAAAGAAGAACCAACAAAGCCCAAAGTCAGCAGAAAAAAGTAGAATAATAAAAATTAGAACATTTATATGAAATAGAGAATTAAAAAATAATACAAATAAATAATAAAATATGAAGGATTTTATACAAGGATGCTATGAAAGGCTATACATCACCAAAGTTGAATAACCTAAAAGAAATGGACAAATTCTTAGAAATACATAACCATCCTAGATAGAACAATGAATAATTGGAAAATCTAAATAGACTAATTAACAGCAAAGAAAATGAATCAGCAATCAAAAAACTCCCCCAAAACAAAAGTCCAGGACCAGATACCTTCACTGGTGAATTTTACCAAACATTTAAATGAAATTTGAATACTATCCTTTTCAAACTCTTCCAAAAAATTGGAGAATACTTTTAATTCATTTTACAAAGTCAACCTTATTCTAATATCAAAACCTTGCAAGGACAACACAAAAAAATAAAATCACAGCCTAATATCTCTGATAAACATAAGTCCTAACCAAAATACTAGCAAATCAAATAAAATAGATTAAAAGATCAAATGGAATTTATTCCAGGAATGCAAGTATAGTTCAACATATGCAAATCAATCAGTGTGATATAACAATTAACAAAATAAAGATAAAAATCATATAGTAATATCAATAAATGCAGAAAAAGCATTTGAAAAAATGCAACATCCATTTATGATTAAAATACTCAATAAAGTAGGTGTCACCACCCCCCACCAACCCAGAGAGCGCCTTCCACCCCTCATATCCTCTCAGAGCTAACAGTACTGAGCCTAAGGGGACTTTACGCATCCAGTACCTAAATGTACACTACAGCCAATATCAGAAACAGGTGTGGTGTTATCAAAGCAAAACAAAAGCAAAATTAAATTAAATTGAGAACAAAAAGACGGTAGAAAAAATTAATGCAACAAAAAGCTGGTTCTTTGAGACTAATAAAATTGACAAATGTCTGGCTAGACTTACTAAAGAAAATAGATAAGGGACACAAACAGAATCAGAAATGAAAGAGGAGAAGTTATGACAGATACCACCTAACTACAAAGAATCATACAAGGATACTATGAAAAATTATATGACACCAAATTTAATAAGCTAAAAGAAATCAATCTTCCTAGACTGAATCATGAACTGGATAATCTAAATAAACTGATCAACAGAATGGAAATTGAAACAATCATCAAAAACCTAGCAAAAAGTTCAAGTCCAGGATCAGATGGTTTCACCAGTGAATTTTACCAAACTTCAATGATTTAATACCAATTCTTAAACTTTGCCAAAAAATCAAAGAGGAAGCAATACTTTCTAACTCAGTTTATGAGGCCATTATTACCCTAATGTCAAAACCTAGTAAAGGTAACAAAAAAACCCCTAAAAAACAAACAAACAAAAAACACAGACCAATAACTCTCATGAACGCAGATGCAAAAAATCCTAAATAAAATAGTAGCAAATTGAATACACAAGCACATTAAAAAGATTATATACCATAATCAAATGGGCTTCATTCTAGGGCACAGGGACAATTTAACATATACAAATTGATTAATGTGATACACCAAAAAAAATAAAATAAAGAATGAAAACCATATGGTCATATCAATTCATACAGAAAAAGCCTTTGATGAAATAAATCACCTATTTATGGTTAAAATACTTAATAAAATAAGTATAAAAGGAAAGTACCTTATCATAATAAAGGCCATATATGACAAACCCTCGGCTACCATTATTCTTAATGGTGAAAAACTAAAAACCTTTTCTCTAAAATAGGTTTAAGACAAGATTGCCCATTATCACAACTATTGTTCAGTATAGTAGTGTCATTCCTACCCATAACAATCAGGCAAAAAAATAGAAATAAAAAGCATTCAAATAGGGAATGAAGAAGTCAAATAATCATGATTATCTATATAGAAAACCCTAACAGCTCCACTAAAAAACAAACAAACAAAAAACAATTAGAAATAATAAACAAATACAGTAAAGTTTCAGGATCAAAATCTATGGTCAAAAATCCATAGTGTTTCTATACTCTAATAATGAATTTTCAGAAAATAAAAATGAAAAAAAAAAAGCCTTTTGCAATTACAACAAAAAGAACAAAATGCCTAGGACTAAAGCTAACAAAATATGTTAAGGACATGTACACTAAAAACCACAAGATATTATTAAAAGAGATTGAAAAAGACACAAAGAATTATAAAGATATCTTGTGTTCTTAGATTGGAAGTGACAACATAATTAAAATGGCCTTATTACCTAAAGCATTGTACAGATTTAATGCAATACCCATTAAAATCTCAATGACATTTTTAAAAATGAGATAGAACATAATATCATCAGATTTGTGTGGAAGCACAAAAGACCCTGAATATCCAAAGTTATCCTGAGAAAAAAGAACAAGGGTGGAGGTATCACTCTGCCTGACTTTAAATTATATTACAAAAAGAAAATAATCAAAATAGCACATTTTGGCAGAAAAAAACAAAGACACAGACCAAGTGAACAGAAATAAGAATTCAGAATTAAACTCCCACATGTATTAGCAAATAACTTTCTACAAAGCAGCCAAAAACATACAATGGAGAAAGGACAATGAATGGAGTTGAGAAAACTGGAAAGCCACAAGTGAATGAATAAAGCTAGACTGTTGTCTGTCACTGTACATACACCAAAATTAAGTCAAAATGGACCAGAGACCTGAATATAAGACCTCAAACAATAAATTGCAAAGAAGAAAGCATAGGTTCTAAACTCATGGAGCTTAGATTTAGAGAGGATTTTATGAATTTGATTTCAAAGACAAGGGAAGGAAAAGCAAAAATAAATGAATAAGACTATATCAAACTAAAAAGATTGTGCACAGAGAAAGAAACCATCAACAAGGCAAAGTGACACCCATCCAAATGGGAGAATATATTTGCAAACAATGCCTATGACAAGGGCCTAATATCCAAAGTATATAAAGATTTCATATGTCTCGACAATAAAAAACCAATACAATTAAAAATTTAGCAGGACCTGAACAGATATTTCTTCCAAGACATATGAATGGCCAACAGACATATAAAAAGATGCTCAGCCTCACTAGCTATTAGGAAAATGCAAATCAAAACCACTATGAGATAGCATCTTACATCTGTTAGAATAGCTTTTATCAATAGGACAAGTAACAATTATTGGAGAAGTTGTGGGCAAATAGGAACTCTTATACATCGCTGGTGGGAATGTTAATTGGTACAGTATGGAGGTTCCTCAAGAAACTACGGATCAAATTATATGACCCAGCAATCCCTCTTCTGGGTATTTACCCAAAAAACCTGAAAATATTTATCTACAAAGATATATGCACCCTGAGTTTATAGCTGTGTTATTCATGGTGGCCAGGACATTGAAGCAACCAAAGTGGCCTATGATAAATGATTTGATAAAAAAAAATGTGGTACAATGGAATATTAACCATAAGAAAAGATGAAATACTGTCACTTGCAACAACACGGATGGATCTTGATATAACCTTGCTAAGTGTAATAAGTCAGACAGAAAATGTTGAAAACCATATTTCACTCATAAGTGAGATATAAAACTGAAAGCAACAAACATAGCAGAGACTCATGGACAGGGACAGTGGCTAAGTGGTTACCAGAGTAGGGAAGAAGGTAGACAGGGATAAAAAGGGTCAAATATTTGGTGATAGGAGGAAATCTAACTGTGGGTGGTGAACACAATGCAATACATATACAACATACTGTTAAATTCACTTAAAACTTGATTTTATTAATAAATGTCACTCCAATATTATTTTAAATAAAAAAGTGCATGCTATATTTACAGACTGAAATATATAAAATATTGCTGAGAGAATATCAATATATAAATATAAATAAGTATAGAGATTTTCCATGTTCATGGATTAGAAGACTCAATATGGTTAAGGTAGCAATTATCCCCCAATCGACTATATATTCAACATTATCACTATCAAAATTTTAGCAGCAATTTTTGTACAAATTTGTTAGCTATGTCTAATATGTTTACAGAAATTTAAGGACCTAAGACAATTTTTAAATAGAAGATAAAATTTGAAGGATTTATACTACCAGGTTTTAAAGTTACCATAAAGTCACAGTAATAAAAAACACCATAATGAAAAAAAAATTAAGAATCCAAAATAAACCTTATATTTATGGTTGATTGAATTTTGATAAGGTTCAATTTGGGAAAGGATAATGTTTTTAATAAATTGTTTTAGGACCATATTATTAAATTCAAATGCAATAACATAAACTTCCTTCCTATTGACACAAAATTGATTTAAAATTGATCATTGACCTAAGTGTAGGGCTAAAATACTAAAACTGCTAAAGGAGAAAACCTTTATAACCTTGGAATGGGTAAAGATTTCTTAGATATTGTCCTAAAGCATCAGTCTTAAAAGGGAGATAAATTATACTTGTAAAATTAAAACTTCTATATGTTAAAAGACACCATTAAGTAAATGAAAATACAAACTACAAACAGAGAATATATTTTCAACTGCGATGCAAGCAATTTCCCAATGGTTTCCTCCTGGTGTCTATTCCTTCGTTTAATCCTTTTCCATTCAGTGTAGGAGCTACCTTTGACTTGCATGCAACTTATAGAATACGGCACCAGTGATGAGACATCCCAACCATCAATAGTTGGTTATGTCAGATGGTTGAAGCCAAGTGGAGCTTGGACTCCTCACTAGCTTAATGAACTTTACAACCATCATGAGGAAGCTCATGTCGAGCGACTATAGGCATTCTCCAGCCAAAAACCAGTAAAAAGCCAAGGTCAACATTTAAATATCAAGAAGATGAATTCTGCTAACAACCTGAATGAATTTGGAAGCTGATTCATTTTTATATGAGCCTCCAGAGGAAAATAGTGCTTTGCCAAAATCTTGATGGCAGCCTGGTCAAGACTCTGAACAGAGAACTGCACTAAGTTCTGCCCAGACTTCTGACTCAGGAGAATTGTGATATAAAAAATATGTGAGTTGTTTCAAACCAGTAAATTTGGGGCAATTTGTTATGTAGTGATGTAAATTAAATAAACCATATTTCTTCAAAAAATATTAAAAAATGGATAGAAAATATATAACTTTTAAAATTGATATTAAAAAGTCAAAATATTTAACTAAAAGTGAGCAAAATAATAGAAATTTCTCTAGAGAAGATATAGAAATGGATAATAAGCACATGAAAAGGTGCTCAACATCATTCTTCTTTTGGGAGACACAAATTGAAAGCAAATCTACTAGAAGGGATATAATCAAAAAGATAGATAATGCCAAATGTTGGTCAGAATGTGAAACAACCAGAACTCAACAACACAACATAACTACTTTTATTCAATGGAGTTTGGAATAACCTTTGAGAGATTAGTAGTTGAACCCTGTGCACAACTAATGAAGCACTAATTATTTTTTTAAATGCTTACTAAAATGTCAAGTGACTTTTCCATGATATATCATATCTCTTCTGATCATAAACTTAGGATACGTTATAATTTCCCCAATTTATGTTTGAGGAAACTGTGACTAAATCAGACTACATAGTTTTATGGCAATAGATAACACTTATTAATCAATTACTGTGTGCCGAACATTGCTCTAAGTGCTTTAGGTAGTTTAATCTTCGTAAGAACCCTGTTAAATTTATTTTTCATTACCACCCACTTTGGAAAATGAGTGAAAGAAAAAGAGAGAGAGAGAGAGAGAGAGAGAGAGAGAGAGAGAGAGAGAGAGAGACTTAAAGAAGTTAATCAACTTGTCCACTGTTAAGCAATGACAGAGCTGAATTTGAATGCAGGCAGTATGGTTGAAGACTCAAATTTCTTAACCTCTGTGTATAAATCTTCTCCAATATTTCTATATATGATAGCTTTAAACTGGTAGAGCCACAATTGAAAGATATTTATTTTCAAAGTCTGTGATATTTTCTTTACAATATATCTCTTCTCCATCTGAGGTAATATGTATGCTGAGGTTAGGGGTAAGCGCCAGATTTTTTTTTCTATGTATTTTTGGAGAAAAAGTATAATTTGAATAAAGCTGGAAGCTGGTATAGAGTAATTGTTACCTGTGACCTCATGATTTTAGGAATAAATTGTTAGGCTACAGGGCAAAAAAGATTCCTTACAACATTATCTTCTAACTTTATCTGAAACCATACTTTATTTTCCCCCCTTCAGGTGGAGATGTAATACACAACAGAGCCTGAGCTTGGATGCTTTGGCTCTGCATCAGCCTGGATGACTCCAAATTACTATGCCTTCCTTGCTCCAGATTTTCTCTGGAATTAAAGCTTTTTCCCTCTGCATAAGACTATCTCTCACAATCTAAGATGTGATGCCCTACTTTCCCTGTCCTATTGTACTTATCTCCTGCAGAATTTACTCTCAGGCAAGTGTTAATTATAATGACCCCACATAAAGTCATTTTGTAGTGTAAGAATGATTTTTTCTCCATTATACAAAAGCAATTTTCTCAGACATATTAACCTTCAATGAACATTTTTCTAATTTTATCCAGGCAGAATTACACAGTGGAATGTGAAAGATATTTTATAGCGAGTTTAAAAAAAAAAGCTATTGAAAACTCTGAGAAAGAAAATATTTAAATTTTAGTATTTAATTCTATCTTAACTAATGTAATCAGTTCTCAAAAGTATTGAAGAAAATGTGTCAGAGAAGAAAATAAACTGAAAAGTACATTGCAACTTACTTGAAAAATGTTAATGGCATTGAAAAGAATGTAATTGGGCTTTATTAGCAATACTTTTAATTTTTTATTACAACTTTAATTTAAATTTTTTGCAGCATTATTAAGGTTTAATTAACAAATAAAATTGTATGATATTTATAGTTTACAGCACAATGACTTAGATACACACTCAACACATAGTGAAAAAATTCCCTCCATCTAGTTATAATTTATCTTATTTTTTGGTTAAGAACATTTAAACTCTATCTCTTATCAAATTCTAACTATATAATACAGCGTTAACTACAGATACCGTGTTTTACATTAAATCCTTAGACCTTACTCATCTTCTGGCTGAAAGTTTGTACCCTTTACCAACCTCTTCCTATTTCCCACATTCCCTAGTCTTCAGGAACCACTCTCTACTCTCTTGAGCTGTTTTATTTTACTTAATAGGATGCTATCAAGATCTATCCATGTTGTTGCAAATAACTGGGTTTCTTTCTATGTCATGACTGAATAATATTCCATTGTATATATACATCACATCCATGCATCCATTGATGAATTTAGGTTGTTTTCATATCTTGGCTACTGTGGATAATGCTACAATAAACATAGGGGTGCAGATATCTCTTCAAGAACCTGTTTTCACTTTTTTTGGATATATATTCAGGTGTGAGTTTGCTGGATCATACAGTATTTTTAATATTTTCAATTTTTCGAGAAACCTCCGTACTGCTTCCAGAGTGGTTTCACCAATTTACATTTCCACCAACAGTGAACAAGGGATCCCTTTTCTCCACATCCTTACCAATAGTTATCTCTTGCCTTTTTGATAATAGCCATTATAACAGGTGTGAAGCAATATCTCATTATGGTTTTTGTTTGTATTTCTCCTATGAATAGTGATGTTGAGCCCCTTTGCTTGTGCCTGTTGGCCATCTGTATATCTTCTTAGGAAAAATGTCTGTTCAGGTCCTCTGCTCATTTTTTTAAATCACAATTTTTTTTTTTTTTGCTATTGAGTGGAATTAAATTTTTATTATAATAGAGATGATATATATAAGTGGAATGGATATGGAAGAAATATGGGTGAGGCCTAGAGTCCCATCTACTTGGCCTCCCCCTTTCCTCACAAGGCAATCCCCTGAGATACCTCAGGGTGACTCTAGGGCTCAAGGGAACACAGTTTGAAAAAAAAGGTGAAATAATTTATTATAAATGTTAAAATAATTACCTTCAGATCCAAAAATAGGAGCTACTAGTAACAAAGCAACATCAGGAGAGGTTTCTCATAGAAGATTTTTGAGAGACTAAGGAAATAAGGAAAAGAATGTGCTCTTATGAAATGGTCACTGATATGCAGCAAGTCAGTTAACAAACAGATCTACCACAACAGAATTTTTAAAAAATTTATTTTCCTCTAAACCTCCTTCCCTATTTCCACTCACATTATCCCTCTCTCAACCTTTTTCACTTCCTCTTTACTTAAGTCTCAGACATATAAACAGCCCAGCCGTGATTCTATAATAACCACAGTGATAAGCCTCATTATGAGAAAATTGTAAAAATAGCCAATTGACCTTATGCTGATGACTGTGGCATTATAATCCAAAGAAGAAAAATCAAACATTTTCTGTAAAGAGCCAGATAGCAAATGTTTTAGTCTTTTCAAGCTACACCTGATGATATTGCATTTTTTTTCATATTTTTTGTCTATGTAATTTTTTAATATAAAATATGTTACTTATTTCACAGGCCTTACAAAACAAGTCTTGGGGATAGATTCCACAGGCCACAGTTTGCCAATCCATTGTATAAAGAATCTATTATCAGACAAAAAAAAAATGTGAGAACCTCCAAAATCATATTCTATTATATCTAATACTTTGTTCACTGTATATACTCATACACAAAACCAATGAGTTTTAAGATTTATATACAATTGCTACTTGAGGAATTGCTGGTAAATATTAACCAATTTCTATGGTTTGGTTCCTAGGGGATTTTGAAAATCTATGGGGTCATTTTAGCTTGTCACGCTGACCACAGGTGAAGGTAATTGGACTGAGCAGAGGGAATTTGTTAACAATTTATTGCTTGACGTGTATGTGGGAATCAGGAGTGCCAAATATCCTACAATGGGAGGTTTACCCATAATGGAAAATTACACCTCCCCAATGTGCTAATAGCAGCCATGTTTTGAAACACTGGACTTTTGGGGTCAATATTTTTATCCTGGTTTCAGAACAAATGCACATGTAGAACCAGAAAGCTTATACAGTTTGAGGACCCTCATTTCAGGAATAAGAATTTATCAATACAAAATATGGCATAAAATGTTTATTTAGAATGAGAATTATTAAAAAGCTAATAAGTTCTTAAATGTCACAAGAACTTTTAAAATGTAATTATTACTTGTAATAATACTTATAATTTTATATTATTATTATTCTTTTTCCCTACATTTTTTGCCTCATACTCATTGATAATCTATATGACATCTGTTTTACGGTATTATATGTAGAAGGAAAATATAGTTCAATATATCCTCTAGCATGGGTGATTTACACTTTTTAAATCAATTATTGACACTCTCAGCTCATCATTCTGTAATATGGATCTGTAACTTTGTAGATTCTTGCTTAGGAGATGCTCCCTGTGGAGGCAAGGCTTTGGGAAACTCTATCCCTTTGATCTCATCTGGCAGCCACTAGAGCAGATAGTCCAGCTTTGCACAATGCTCTTTGATCCAGTTCCCTCCATCTGCCTACAGGTAATTTGTCCTCAGCAGAGACTAAGCGGCGTCTTAGTCATACCTCGGCATCACAAAGAGCATAGAAGCTCCCCTAGGTTCCGCATGGAGCAAAACTAGGGCTAAGTGGGTGACTTCCATGCTGGGACAGTGCTCCAAGACTCTGGCTCAGGCTGTGGTCTGCTGCTTTCCTCCAAGGAAAACCTCACAAATGAAAGGTACCTGGGCAACTAAGGAGCCCTGAAGATTAAGGTATATTAAGTTCATATAAACTCATTTCTGCCAAACTGAATCTATGCATGTGGCTCACATTGTCATGTCCCATTCGTCTTTTCTGGAATATCTGCTTCTGGCTCACTTTTTTTCTAGCTTCAATAGTCACTCAGACTACAGGTGTAAGAGCCAAGCTATGATCAGTCCATTGTATGGAAGATTTTGTTTGTACACCACGACATTGTGTACAAACTGGCTACCTTCATTCATTCCCTCTCTCTCACTTTTAACCCCAGTGTTATATCTGTATGTCATGGAGAAGGTGTATTGTCTGTGTAAGTGCATCCGCCTCTGTGAACATTACAGGATCATCTTAATTCCCTTTATTGCTTCAAATATAAAATTGATTTCTATTGTGCCATTCCATGACACCTCTAGTATAACACAACTTAAAAACTCTCTACAGAAGAATCTTGGAATATTAGTATTTAAAAACAATTGGACCCCTCTCATAGATGTTGTTTTCATTCTTTAAAGAAATTTTAATGACTATTTTCCTAGTTTCTTAGCATAGCTCTCTTCTTATATTACCCTCATTTCTATACAAATAGATGCCAGAAATAATACCAATTTAAAGCAAAACATTAACTATAATCACTTATTTTTTAATAAAATAAATTTAAATAGTTAAAATTAAAAAGACCCCTTCAGAAAAAAAAAATGTGTGTGTGTGTGTGTGTGTGTGTGTGTATCTTAGATTGTTGAAACTTAAGGCAATGAAAGCTATTTGTCAATAAGTAAAATTTTGGTTCATCATACTTACATGCTTTCTGATAAATTTTCTACCTTGTTGTTATAAGGTTTCTTCTTACCTTTTATATGAAATACATAATGTATTTTATACAAAATAACTCAGAGAAATAAATGTATTATAGCAGTATAAGAAAATGTATACAAAAAACTGGGGTTTTCATTTTTCTGAAAGCAAAAACATGTGGCAAAATTATGGGAGAAAAAGCATCCTAGTCTTTTCAAAACAAGAAAGACATAGTGTGTTTCTGTAACCTGGCAACTCTTTATCTATTACTTTCAGAGTTAAAGTCAAGTGTTTCCTGAATTGGTTTATCAGTTACGTTGATATCTTTTAAAACTGCAGTGCTTCTTAGCTTATCTCATGTCCCTCACAAATGTTTCTTTTTTTCTTTTTCCTTTCTTTGGAAGTTATTTCAAAGGAAAAAATATGAATATGTGGTCTAATATATGAAAAAAATGCAATTACATTTTACCTCCACCTATGTTTACATTTTTTCTAAAGCATCAGAAAACAAGAATAATTATTTTTCAAGTTTCAAAGCAGTAAAGGTCTTCATGTAGACAAAAAGACAAAAGGCAGTAGGGAGTTTATTATATCAATGGAATCTAAAAATGTATTAGATATATAGAAAACTTTTAACACATATTTATAAATTATCTGCTGCTCATGCCAAGGATTTATTGTAGGATGAATTTGCATATGATATAGACAATGATTTTATACAAAAATTGAATCTAAGGACAACCACTCTTCTGATATTCAAATCTTCTTCAACACCATTACTGATCAGTCTCTGAATATCCCCAGTGATCAGGAAATTAATCTCATTATATCTCATTTTCCAGAAAGTTCTGTAATTATAAAGTTATTTTTCATGTTAAGTTGAAATTTACTTACATTAGCTTCAAATCCCAAAATCTGTCCTATCCATGAAGAACAAATGTAATTTCTCTCCTACCTAATTACATTTCACGTCTTTGAGATTTTGGTTCTAACCTATTATATTATGGTAATTCAAGTTTTTGAAGTGGCTCCTGAGAGATGTACTAGAAATTTTTGTGGGGAAGGAGAGGGAGGGAGAAAATAAGAGAAGATGGGGAGTACGGGTGAATAGAAGAAGTGTTGTCCTTTTTCATGCTGCTAAACTCGTCTTCATCCAGAGCAGCTCTGCATTTAGAGCTTTTGAATTTAGCTCTTTTCTAAATTAGGCTACTCACACGAGATTTAAATTTTATTAAAAATATTTAAAAGTTAATATTCTCTGTGACAACCCTAAACATTTCTAAGTTATATAGAAATTTAGACTCGCCGATTTATTACTAGTGATTTTCCTATGTGAATGGAGCCACTTCAAAATCAATGTGAATGTCAGACCTCGTGTATCTCAGGATTGAAATAGAATCTTAGCATTTTTCATAATTTCCTTCCAAATACTGTTGGAGTCCCTCAGATGTCTCTTATTAGTTCACCAAGAAGTAGCTCTCTTCAATATGCAAAGTATTTATAACTGTCCTCTGTGGCAATTCTGGCCTCTCTATGCACAACTCTTATTTTGGCTCCTTAAAAACATAGAGCCTCTTTTACCATTGATTGCCAAGGACAATGCCATCACTCCTCATGATTGTCAAAGCATCTATTTTTCTGTCAACGCCTGAGGCGAAGTTGTTCATGCTCAAGCTTGAGATATTTATGCCTCAAGTAAGGGCAACAAAGCCCATGAACAATATGTTTAGCACCCTACTCTCTTCTTGTCATCACTAATGGTGTTGCTGTCCAAGCTGGCACTGTCTTTGCACAGAAAAGACCACTGATATGGTAATTTATACTACCAATGCTGCTGCTCCCACCGTCAGCACCATGGCAGTGTGATGTCGTCAATGACATTGAAAATACTTTTTAAGTATAAAAAATGTAAATTACTGCAAGTCCTCACTTAACAATGTTGATAGATTCTTGAAAGCTACAACTGTAAGAGTAACGGCATATGATAAAACCTTTTACCTTGCTAATGATATAAGCAAGGGTTAGTTTCCTATGGGGTGTGTGTGTGTGTGTGTGTGTGTGTGTGTGTGTGTGTGTGTGTTTATTCACAAAATCATCACCAAGCCTCTAAATAAAGATCCAAAGTACTTCCAATATTAGGCATTGAAATAAATGTGAACTGTAGAAACATTTAAGAAAGATTAATAAACACGAGAATTCTTTCCAGCATGCTTACTCCAGTTCAGGGTTGTGGGTGGCGGGAGCCTCCCCAGGCAGTTCAGAGTACCAAGCAGAACACCCTTCCATGGCAGGGCCACCCCCACTCACACGCACACTCATGTCACACTCAAACTTGGACAATCGAGACACACCAGTTCATCTCACATGGACATCTCTCGATGCAGAAGGAAAGGAGTCACTGGAGAAAATCCACACAGACATGGGGAGAATGTGTAAACTCCGCACAGGCAGCAGCCCTGGCCAGGAATCAGTTTTGTTTTTTTTTTTTTCTCCATCAACATTATATTGGAACAACTTTGAACAAAATAACTTATTTGAGGACCTGCTTTTTTTTCTTTTTTTCTTTTCTTTTTTTAAGTGAGGCAATCCTTGGTTGATCTCACAGATTGCAAGGACCTTGTCAGCATACAATCTCTTATTTTTTTTATGTTTTACGCTTGCAGCACCTGATCTTCCTAGGTGGTCTCCCATCCAACTACTAACAAGGTTCGACCCTGTCTAGCTTCTAAGATCAGACAGGATCCAGCTTGTTCAGCATGGCATGGCTGTAGACTCTACTGAAATTTAAAATTTTATTATTTTGACCAAAAAAAACCCCCACGATTTTTGGTCATCCAGGAATCTTAAACACTTTTTCAAATTTTAGAAACATTTATTTTAAGAATGACTGCTCTATACAGTAAAAGCCAGCAACATATTCCCATTACCCTTGAAGCCAGGCTCAAATATTTGATATGAGCTTTGCAGTTTACATACACGCCATGAGATGTTAATTAGGAGGAGAGGGACATTAATGAGACACTGCCCAGAAACAGCCAGTGTGCATACCTAACAGTGGCCACGGTCCTAGTAGCAATGCTATAGTATTGGCTGACATTCTTGTGCTAAGTAGTAGTCAGAGTAGATTTTGCATTAGTGCAGATGAGTGTTATAATTTGGTCATTATTCTTGGCTATGCAAATGCCTGGCCTGGTTCTACAGCACTGCAGGAGAATTGATGGACCTCTTTGTATTTTAATTAATTTATGTTTTGCTTAAAATAGCTACAGTGGGGTTTTTGATTTTTAATTATGTCCTGATAGATACAATCAGCATACTAAACATTTGAGTAAAGACCTGAATAAAAGCATTTGAATTAAAAGGAAAATTATACGAAAAACAAATTACTTATATTTTAAAGATAAAACTTAAGATAGGTTAGAGTACAGAGCTCTGAAAGTTGAAAAACTATATATTTACAAAAGAGTTTTATAAATATTATTAGTAATGATAGCCACAGTATTTTGGGTGAATGTCTTTTTTTTTCTAGGTTACAAATACTATATAAATTTATATTTAGAATAAAATGTATTTAGAATAAGTATACTGCCATTTATTTCCTTATTTATTCATTTCTTTGTATAAAAATAATGAGAATAATACAGGGTTCTTGGGAATAAAATAAAATTTTAAATTTATTTTTTAAACATTTTTTATCTCCAATTGTCTGAGGTTTTATTCCCTAATAAACAGAATAAATTACAAAAAAATAATCAATATAGTAATAGAAAAAAATGTGAAGTTCAGATTTACCTGTTACACATGGAATACAACATTTCCTTCTTTGTTCTACAGTTTTCTTAACCAGGTCATGAGTGTTATATCTGTTTTAGCATACTTCATGTGATTTTAGTGGGGAAAAAAACTACTATAAGTGTAAAACCCTTATTTTTTATTTGCTGAATTTTGTCTAATAAAAACTAACTTCTGCCATTTTTATCAGTCATTAGAAACAAAATGATAAATTGCTGACATAGCATATGTTCACCAAGGACTGTGTTACTACTCATAATGAATGTCAGATTGATATTTAATAGAATTTGGGATGAAGGAGAAAATGGTGAAAAGTCCAATTAAAATAGATCTGGCCAGAATACATTTTTTTATCCCAGCAAATTTTGCTCCTAGTTTAGCCTAAGCACATTTTAGAAACAGAGCAAAGTAAACTATAATGTATCTTTTTGATAATGTAGATGATAATAATGTAAATTGACTATAAACTTTATTTATAAAGAAACATTCTGTGATTATACTAACAAAGTGGTTTTTATAAAATAAATAAAAACCTACAATATGATATATTTATATATATGTATATCTATGTATAGATATATAAAAACATTTATATATATTTACCTGTATATCTCTCTCTCTCTCTCCACACACACACACACACACACACACACACACACACACAGACACACACACATACACACACACAGAGTAACAGAGAAGTACACATCCTTAAATTGCAAATCTAAAATTCAGAGTTTTGTATTCGAAGTTGGCTTTTCAACAAAGCCTGAGATGAACAGTCATTAGACTCTTTATAGTTTTTTAAAAAAACAAATTATGATTGTTCACACATTTTGCAGCTGAAATAAGGAGATTGATCACAGGTTACTGCCACAGATCCTTCTGGCAGTGTTAGTTTTATAGAATATGCACTACATTTCCTGTTTAAAATTTAAAAATTCTGGAGAAAGATGGAGGACTAGGTAAAAGCAGGATTCAACTCCTCCCAGGTCGACACTGAAATGACAACCCAGTTATAAAATAATCAACGTGGAGAATCACCTGAAGCCCAGCTGATCATAACACGAAGTCTCATACTATAAAGGAGCTACATCAAAGTCAATAGGAGGGGCAAAATAGCAAATTGGGCTGGACCCACAACTGCGAGTGGTGGAGGATCACCAGGAGGGAGAGCAAGGCTGCAGAGGCTCCCCTAAAGTTGAGGAGAGTCCTGGACTCATTCGGGGTCTCACCAGCCTTGGGATCAGGAGTTTCCAGTAACTCTGACTACAGAAAACGGAGGGGATTTGGGCTGCCTGGGTGATATAGAAGGAGAACAAAACCCTAGACACCCCTTTGAAGGGCTCAAAGATAGCCTTTCTAACCTGAGGACACTAACCTGGGATACCAGCTCTGGGTCAGAGGCTGTCTCAAGATTCAAACTGGGAAAGACTGAATTTCCTGACACCAGAAGGAGGGCTGGATAGGCAGTCACCGTTGTGACTTAGTTGGGCCCTCTTATAAGACAATCTACAGACTTCCCCAGCTTGACTGTGCAGACCCCTCCTACAGGGCCATTAGGAAGAGGTGGCCTGAGGAGAGCAGTTCACCACACCCAAACTGTAAATTGCCAGGGTCTTTTGTTGCTGGATGGCTGCCACAACCTGCACTGATTCAGGGCCAAACATTAGCAGCTGGAAGCCAACACTGTGAAAGCACATTTCAGAGACACTTTCAGGCAACACTGTTGCCAACAGGAATTTGGGAGGATCTCAGGGATCTCTGGGCCTATGCCAGACAACATCTGATCTTGCTGTGATCTGGGATTTCATGAGAATGCTCAAATGGTTACTAAAGTTGCAGCTAGACTAAGACTGTATTGATCTGATGGTCATTGTCTCCCTGAGACCATGCCCCACTCAACCCACAAATTGCCCCAGGAGGTCCATTGACAGTCAAACACCACCACTCTGCCCCTTCACCACTGGGATCTCCCTATCTACACAGGTAATAAAGTTTGGCTAGCACAGGATGGGCAAACAGTTGTAGGCAGGGAAATCAGTTGTAGGCAGACCTCTGCTGCCTTCAAGAGCTGCAATATGTGTCCACGGATTTCAGGGGTCTGTGGGACCACCCTAGATGGCAGCTGGTCTCATTGTGATCTGTTACTACAATAGGAATGCCCAGGTATAGAAGTTACAGCAAAACTGAGGCTATGTTATCCTGCGGCCCTTGATTGCACTTCACCCAAACCACAAAGTGCCTGCAGCCCATTGATAGGCAGCCTCCCCTGCCTTGCTTTTTCTGGGGTTGAGCATTCTGTTCAGGCAACAGACTTTGGCTAGCACAGTGAGCGCATTCTGGGAAAACAGTTGTGAGCAGACCACAGCTGCCTGTATGAGCTGCAATATCTCTTGTGGGGATTTCAAGGGTCTACGGGACCATGCCAGCATGAGATACAGTATTGCTTGGGCAAATCTCAAAGGTTTTGTGGGCCCATCATAGATGACAGTTGGTCACACAGTGATATCTGACTTTGGTGGAATCCTGCAGTCCCAGAGCTTGTAGCAAATCTGGTGTTGTGTAGGCCTGATGGTCCCATGACTCACTGAGATGACACCCTACATACCCCACAAATTACCTGTGGCAAGCCTGGTTGCCCAGGCAACCCAGTCCCATCCTGTGCTCTCCTTGGGTCACAAATTCAACAGCTATAACAATATTCAGTTTGTGTGGCCCACATTCATTCATCTGGCAGAAGCATTTGGTGGTGGGCCACAAACTCATGCCCACTACCTTCAATAAGTCTTAAACAGAGATTGAATATTTGCAAGCCAAAGTTGGGCAACAGCTGACCTTGCTGCGATTAGAAACCTGAACAGGGAGCCTTAGAGACAGAACTGGCATGTAAACTGACACTGCAGTGGCAGGGAGAAATTTACTCGATATAGGTCCAGGAGACTCCTGGGGTCCCTGCACCACCCATCAGACATATCACCCAGAGGCTCTTCCAGTTTCAGAGAATTATGGACAACTGACAGGCACTGTCAGGCCTTGAGGAGCACTGGTCTCTCTGCTAAACTGCCCTAAGTCGGGAATGGGGGATAACCAGAACGCTGCCTACAGTATTGTCTCTTCCACTTACCTATAGATCCAGCATAGGCAACAACTATCTGTGGATTGCCTCGTAGCTCCCACCAGGCATCTCTGAGCAATCAAAGGCAGCAGCTGACCTTGTCCTATGGGTGAGCCCCTATCAAGAGTGCACCCAGAGGCTGGCACTAAACCATAACAGAACTACTCCTCACTAGCCCCATTAATGGTGGTCTCAACAAGTACAAAAGCCTCCTAGGGCAAATCCCACTCAGTGGGGTCAGCTCCCACAGAACAACTTTTACCCTCTGGGTGCAGCCAATTCCCATAATTAGTCAGCCTGAGCATACATCCCATCCACTGATGTACTAACACCAATAAAGCCTTAACAACAACAGAAGATCACATGCAACCTGCACAAAGATCATGTCCAGAGCCCCGGCACAGGGAATCAGGGAGAGCGCACCACTGGACCACACAAGACACCTTCCACGTAAGGCCATCTGGCCAAGTCTGAGAGATGAAATAAATATTCCTAACATACAAAAACAAACACAGAGAGACTAATAAAATGAGAAAACAAAGAAATATGCCACATATGAAATAACAGGAGAAAACCCCAGAAAAAAAGCTAAAGGAAATGGAAGTAAGGAACCTACCAGAGACAGAGTTCAAAATAATGGTTATAAGGATGTTCAATGAACTTAGGGAAAGAATGGATGAGCACAATGAGAACCTCAACAGAGAGATAGTAAGCATAAAAAAGGCATAGAAACCATAAAAAATAACCAGATAGAAAAGAAGAATAAAATACTGAAATGAAGAATACACTAGAAGGATTCAATAGTAGATTGGATGAAGCAGAAGATTGAAGCAGTGAACTGGAAGAAAGAGTAGCATACTATGCCCAATCAGAAAAAAAATATGAGGATAGTTTAAAAGACCTCTAGGACAACATTAAGTGTAACAATATCTGAATCATAGGAGTTCCCAAAGGAGAAGAGAGAGAAAGAACAAAGGGTTGAGAATCTATTTGAAGAAATAATGACAGTAAACTACCTTAACCTGGCAAAGGAATTAGACATACAAGTTCAGGAAGCACGAAGAGTCCCAAACAAGAAGAATCCAAACAGACTCACACAAAGACACATCATAATTATAATTTCAAAAGTCAAAGACAAAGAAAGAATCTTAAAAGCAGCAAGAGAAAGGCAGCTAGTTACTCACAAGGATACCTCCAGAAGAGTGTCTGCTGATTTTTCAGGGGAAACTTTGCAGGCCAGAAGGAATTGGCAAGAAATATTTCAAGTTATGAAAAACAAGAATTCACAACCATGAATACTCTACCTAGCAAGGCTTTCGATTAAAATGAAAGGTGAAATAAAGAGCATCCCAGACAGGGAAAAGTTAAGGAATTCATCTCCTACAAGCCAGTATTACAAGAAATGTTAAACAAACTTCTGTAAAAAAAAAAAAGGGGGGGGGTAAAAATAAAATATAAAAAATAAATATGAATAATAACATTGCAGTAACTATGTACCTATCAGTAATCATTTTAAATGTAAATGGATTAAATGCTCCAAACAAAAGATATAGGGTGGCCAAATGCATAAGAAAACAAGACCCATGCATATGCTGTCTACAAGAGACCCACTTTGGATCAAATGACACTTATAAAATGAAAGTAAAGGATGGAAAAAGATATTTCATACAACTGGAAATAAAAAAAAGCCAGGGTAGTGATATTTATGTTAGGTAAAATAGACTTTAAAACAAAGACTATAATAAGAGACAAAAAAGTGCATTATATAATGATAAAGGGATCAATAAATCAAGGGACATGACCTTAGCAAACATATGTGCACCCAATATAGGAGCACCTACATACATAAAGTGATTATTGACTGTCATTAAAGGAAAGATCTATAGTAATACATTAGCAGGAGATTTTAACACTCAATTGACACCAATGGACAGATCTTCCAGACAAAAAATCAACAGAGAAATAATGGGCCTAAAAGATCCACTGGAGCAGATGGATTTAATAGATATTTTCAAAGCGTTTCACCCTAAAGCAGCAAAATACACATTCTTCTCAAGTGCACAGGGAACATTTTTCAGGGTAGGCCACATGTCAGGACACAAAACAAGTCTCAATAAATCTAATAAAATTGAAATTATATCAACCATCTTCTCTGATCATCTGATCACCATGGTATGAAACTAGAAATCAACTACAAGAAAAGAAAATTGGATAATACACAAACACATAGAGGCTAAATAACATGCTACTAAACAATGAATGGATTATCAATGAGATCAAGGAAGACATCAAAAGATTCCTAGAGACAAATGAAATGAAAACACAATGACTCAAAATCTATGGAACATGGCAAAAACAGTCCTAACAGGAAAATTCAAAGTAATATAGATCTACCTCAAGAAATAATAAAAGCTCAAATAAATTATCTAACCTCACACTAGAAAAAGAATAGCAAACAAAGTGACTAAAAGGAAGAAAATAATAAAGATCAAAGCAGAAATAAATAAAACGGAGTCTAGAAAAATATTACAAAAGATTAATGAAACCAGGAGCTGGTTCTTTGAAAAGATGAATAAAATTGACAGACCCTTAACCAGACTCATTAAGAAAAAAAATAGGACTCAAGTAAATAAAATCAGAAATGGAAGAGAGAAAAGAGGAGAATTTGCAGAAATACAAAGGATCATAAGAAAATGCTACAAGCAATTATATGCCAACAATCTGGAAAAAATGGACACATTCCTAGAAACATACAATCTCCCGAGAATGAGTCAACAAGAAACAAAAAATCTGAACTGACTGATTACTGTCAATAAGAATCAGTAATCAAAAACCTCCACAAAAACAAAAGTCCTGGACCAGATGGCTTCATAGGCAAATTTTACCAAATATTCAAAAAAGAATTATCATTTATTCTTCCCAAACTCTTCCAAAACTTTCAAGAAGAAGAGAGTCTCCCTAACTTTCTTTATGAGGCCATCATTACCTTTATTTCAAAACCACGCAAAGACATTACAAAAAAAAAAAAAAAAACTATAGGCTAATATCTCTTATGAACATTGACGCAAATTTTTTCAACAAAATATTAGCAAACCGAATTCAGTAATATATTAAAAATATCAAGCACCATGATCAAGTTGGATTTATTCTAGGATGTAAGGTTGGTACAATATATAAAAATCAATTAATGTTATACACCATGTTAACAAATCGAAAGATAAAAACCATATGATCATGTCAATAGATGAAGAAAAAGTGTTCGACAAAATCCAACATTCATTTATGATAAAAATTCTCAGCAAAGTGGGAATAGAGGGAACATAACTCAACATAATAAAGGCCATATATAACAAACCTGCAGCTAATATCATATTCAATGGGAAAAGGCTAAAAGCATTTTTCTGAAGATCAGGAACAAGACAAGGATGCCCTCTTTCACCACTCCTCTTCAACATTGTATTGGAAGTCTTAGCCACAGCAACAAGACAAGAAAGAGAAATAAAAGGTATCCAAATTGGAAAGGAAGAAATAAAACTCATTATTTGCTGATGATATGACACTATACATAGAGAACCCTAAAGATTTCACCAAAAATTTGTTAGAACTGATTAATGAATTCAGTAAAGTAGCAGGATACAAAATAAATATTCAGAAGTCAGTGGCATTTTTATACACCAATGATGAACTTTCAGAAAGAGAAATTAAGAAAACAATCATCTTTAGAATTGCATCGAAAACAATAAAATACCTGGGAATCAAATTAACCAAGGAGGTGAAGCATCTGTTCTCATAAAATTATGTCATTGACAAAAGAAATTGAAGAAGATACAAATAAATGGAAGCATATACCATGCTCATGTGTAGAAAGAATCAACATCATTAAAATGGCCATACTACCCTGTAGATTCTGTGGCATTAGAGGCATGGATTATAACCATGTGTAATGTATGATTTGCCATATTTATTAATGATTAATGGTATTCTCATGAAAATGCCTCAAATATTTGGGGAAAAAATTTTTGGTATATAATTAAATTGGGTTAATCAAGCCATAATCTCTATAAGGATAATAAATTTGCAATGAACTCATTCCCAGAAACAGATAGCACTTCTCTGAATGTCAGTGCCTCAAGAAGTGTGAAGTGCCAGTGTAACTTGACAACTGACAAACTATATCTATTCACTTTTTTCCACATCATACCAATTCTTCACTTGGAAATTTTCACTTTGTTGCTACAATATCTTGAAACTAAGTGATAGGTTACCTATCAGCAAACTGGAACAGCTATATAGGTGCCCAGACTTATTGCAGGAAATGGATTTACTGATAGTCATTAGCTGGGGACCTTTGAAATCTCAAATAGTTCAAAGTTGAACAAGATAACTTTCAGTCATGAGAATCAGTGTTTCTCCACCTTTCAACAAAAGTTTCAATGTATAAGTTTCAATCTAATAAGTACAATTAAATCTTACTAAATACCTGTTAATGCTGACAACGTTAAATGCAGTATTTAGAATATGGGTGTATAGAAATGACTAATATAAGTTTATGTTACAATGAAAGAGGGGTGAGGAAGGTACAAATTGATTCTGGAGAAACCTAATCACTTGGTACAGAGAGTAATGGGAATGAGAGTGAGGGAGAATTATCCTTTTCTAATTAAAAGTTTTGAGTCAATTCATTTTGACAAATGCCATGAATTTATAGCTTTCAATTAATATTTATACCCTGGTGATACTCATTTTAGAATTGTTTATTACTTTAATAATACCATTTGGCAAATTTTTAAAGTCTCTTTATTTAATGTGTCAAATAGTTTCTACTTATGGAGATTATATGTGTTCTTCATTTTGTTGAAAAAACACATGCACTGAAAAAGTAACTTTGGTTTTAGTTAGTTAATACTGTTAAAACAATAACTAAACTTGTTAGGCATTTTAAGTATGTTCAAATATGTCTTTATAATAAATTAAAACTAAGATGGTCTTCCTCTGACCTCAGGTGCTACAGTGTGATCTGAAAACATTAAAGATCTAGAGTGTTCTAAAGTCACATAACCAACACTTCTGAGAACCTATGATTGGGGTCCAGTGACAGTGGATATATGTGGGGGTGGGAGAGGTTTACAATCATTAGGCCTTATTGAATCAAAGGATGAGCCTATGAAAATCTTTTTATTCTTGATGGATTTTATTAGGAGTATTATCTGCCTTTATATATATTTTTTATTAAAAACATCCATAGTTTCACCTCATAAATAGTTACCAAAAGACTATGATAATAAAAATTAAAATAACACTTTACATTGTATGGTCCTTCATGTTTTCAAAAGATTATTCACACACATTATTTTGTATAACATACAACTGTTCTGTAGAGTATATTGAACAACTATTATTATTAGTTTCAAGTAGGAAATAGAGCAAAGTGTGTTTAATGGCGTTTTATGTGAGGATTAATATTTTAAAATTCTTGGGTGGAAAGCTTTACTGATAATTTGTAAATGTTTGTAGACTGTAGTAGGTGTTAGATGAAGTGAAGAACATCAGAAGGTGAGACATTTTTGAGATTTAATAAAAATCAGTTTAAGCAATCATCACATATAAATTCTATACATCTTTGTTAGTGTTTCTCAACACTAAATTTATTTATACATATTTTAAGCACCTAGTTTTCTTCATCGGTGGTTTTCCTTGTTTTTTTTTTCTTTTAATAGTGAACCATGAGTTGAAGGTATGGAAAAAAATTATTTTTAAATAAATATGTAAAACCAGCCGTTTTTGAAGAACAAAGTGGAAAATTTGTATTTAAAATTGAAGATTCAATCAATATTTTGCTTTGTGGATTGAAAGACAGACAAATGGTAGAAAAAAAAACCCTGAAAAATTACATTATAAAATGAGAAAAAAAGAAGACTGTTGAATAATTTCTTGAATGACTAGAAGTTTGATTTTTTTAAGTCTTCATTCAATGAGCTTTGCCTTCACTAATGACAATTAACTCTGTGTACACAAAGCACATTAATCATAATGTGTGATGAACATTTTATGCTTTGTTATGTATCACATTGCATTTTCTTTTTTTAACCAGTTGATTTATTGTCTCTACTTTTATGTCTCTAAGCTAATTATTGTTTTTTTTTCTGTTACTAACATCTGTTTAAAAAAATTCTAGAATTCTTTCATTTGAATTAATTTTATTAAAAATTATTCTTTTCTCTTGTGTTTTACTGTCATTTAAAGCTTGCAAATCAAAGTGGTTTATGACTCTAGAATTTTAAATCTTTGTAAATTTAGGACCTTCACATACCACTACTGAACTGTCTCAACTGAATTGTGGGAGAAGCAAACATTTGATAACAGAAATTAGAAAAAAAATTTAATTAATGTCACTATTAATCTTACAAAAAGTAATCAACACTTCTTAAAACTTAAGATGTAAATCTATGTTGTTGTTTACAATTTTTCCAATGATTCCCTAAGTCTGTAAGATACCACATACCATCTCTTCTGAAAAGGCATCATGTTGCTCAGTGAAATGAGACAGTGTATTTAAATAATAAATTGTAAATTTTAACCAGTGTAGCTGGTAACGATCTCTGTGTAATGATGTTAATAGCCTGTGCCATAGTTCTTTATCTCTATTTTTAAAAAGTATTTTTAATACCAACCACTACCTGGATGAGTCATCTACTATAGCAGATTCTGAACACTATTTATTTTAGATACCATTTTAAAAATTTCCTATATTTTGAGAAGCTTTTAAAAAGTAGCAGGGGATTTTATTCACCCTTAATCTATTACTTGAATATACAAGATAACCACTTTAGTTGCTAAAGTGGTCAAGTATAAAAAATGAAAAGAAACACCTAAGGCACAAAAAAGCTCATCTAGAAAAAAATTAGACTAGGACTAACATTGACTTTCTCATATGAAATACAGTATTTTGGAACACAGTGAAAAAATATTTCAAAGATCAGAGAAAAATATGTTTGAATCCTAAATTCTAAACCAATTCAGTCATGGGAAAGAACCAAAACTATATTCAATAGGCAAAGAATAAAAGCATTTACCTTTGAAGAACTCTAGCATAGCAAATTCCTCACCAACATACTATATCGAAAGAGATAAACAGATTATGAAAGTGGAATATAAGAGACTCTGAAAACCTTGACTTTATTTAAACAGAGCAGTAAAGGGGTGTCCCAAGTTCAGCTTTGTATCAGACATAAAAATTAATCATTACAGTTTGTAGAGGTAAGATAGTAAGCACATGGAGGGAGATTTCTGGGGGTAAAGAGGACTCATGAAAATAGATGATATGAGATATCTCTTAGAAATAATGATACAGTATAGACAAATTATATGTTAAAAAATAAAATCCAATGGAAACTTAGAAAAATAAAAATTCTGTACAAATAAGGAAATGCAATACTCCCCAAGTTATCTTTTGCAGAATTAAAAAGTAATATAATTAAAGAGTAAATGCCAACTTATATTTGACAAGGAAGCCAGCAATACTTAATGTGGAAAGGATAGTCTATTCCATAAATGGTGTTGATCTAAAAATCCACATGAAAAAGAATAAACTTGGCCCCCTATGTTACATCACTCACAAAAATGTAACTCAAAATGTATTAAAGATTTAAAAGTAAGACCTGAAACCATCCCTAGAAGAAAACATAAGAAAAAATCTTTTCAACTTTGGTCTTGGCAAAAACTTTTTATATATGCACCAAAAATACAAGGAGGAAAAAATAAGCAAACGGGACTAGATCGAACTAAAAAGCTTCTGCACAGCAAAAGAAACAATCAACAAACTACAAATACAACCTAAAAAAAGGGAGAAAATATTTGAAAACCATACATCTAATAAGAGGTTAATATCCAAAATATATAAGGGACTCATACAGCTCAATAGCAAAAACAAAACAAAAAAAAAATCCAATTAGAAAATGGTCTTCTTTGACTGAAAAGACATTTTTCTAAAGAAAACATACAATTCCCAACAGGTTTATGAAAAATGACTCAACATCATTAATCATCATGGAAATGAAAATCAAAATCACAGTGAGATATCACCTCACACCTATTAGGATGACTATTACCAAAAAGACAAGAGATAAGGGTTAGTGAGGATGTAAAGAAAAGAGAACGCTTGTTCATTGCTGTTGGGAATGTAAATTGGTACAGTTTCTATGGAAAATGGTATGGAGGTTCCTCAAGAATTTAAAAGTATGACTACCATATGATCCAGCAACTCCATACCTCGGGATATATCCAAAGGACATAAAATCACTATCTTGAAGTGATATCTGAACCCCATGCTCACTGCAACATTAGTTACAGTATCCAAGACATATAAGTAACCTAAGTGTCCATCTATGAATGAATAAAGAAAATGTGATGAACATATATAATGAAATTTTATTTAGCCATAAGACTAAAATCCTGCCATTGGTGACAACATGAATGAACTTTGAGGCCATCATGCTAACACATCAGAGAAAGGCAAATAATATATGATTCTGTTTACACGTGGAGCCTAAAAGATCCCAACTCATAGAAATAGAGTGAAAGGGTGATTGCTGGGGCTGTGTGGTTTGGGAAATATCACTCAAATGGTAGAAACTTCGAGTTATAGGATGAATATGTTCTAGAGGTCTAATGTACATCACGGTGACTATAGTTGATACTTTCAAGTATTGTATACTTGAAAGTTTCTAAAAGAGTAGATTTTAAAAATTCTCACCACACATGCACAATGGTAGTTAATTGAAGTGATGAATATTTTAACTAATGTTATTGTAGTAATAACTTTGCAATATATTACATTGTGCTCTTTAAACTTACACAATGTTATATGTCAATTATTATCTCAATAAAGCTGAAAAACAACAAAATTGGAAGGCTAAAGGGTATAAATAGATGGCAGCAGTAGTTTTGGGGAAAAAAGTTAACAATTACTGATTTTTAAGTGAATTTGAATGACATGATTATAACGGGGTTGTGATATTTATTACTCAAATACTCATACTAGGTACTGATAAAAAGGCTTCAGCCATAGAATGCTTAGGGAAATAGACTATTTGTTGTCCCGTTTTTATAATCTGTCACATCTCTTTTTTGATGCATCCGATTAAGTATCTTATCAAGTGGTCATGTCATTGTTTGAAGACTGTCATTGTAAATGCAGAGTGCTCAGTCTCTCAGGTTGAAATTGATTCAAGTACCAATTTTAAGAACTGCTTTCATCAAGTTCATTTCATAGCTCTGGTTATTTCTGTTTCTATTTGCTATGCACAGATCTTTGCAAATTCTAAAACTCCAGGAGGTAGAACTCTCCTCCAGTTCTGCTAGTTACAGCTGCTCGTAAATACTGAGAAATGTATGAATCTAAATGCCTGCTGTTGTAGGAGGGCTTATATAAGATTTCCTGGCTCTCTGTAGAGAGAACAGTCTTCCAATTTGAGAAGGAGAGAATTATTCTTCTCTCTATTTTATACAGCTACAATTTACTTGGAAGTCATTTGCACTATAATATTTTCTGTGGTTGGGGTTATGAACATTATTTTACTTTCTCTTGATTTTTGCAGCTGAAATGTCTCAAGCATATTTGCAATCTATTACCCTAACATCAACATTTTCTAAAGATCTTGGAATATCTAAAAATCACAGTCATTTTTAAATAAGAAAAATGGATTCTCCTAAAAGGTTTTAAATTATATTATGTAGAAGAAGTACACTGAAAATATTCAGTACTTTATTTAGTCTGTTGTTTATTTTATTATCTCGTATCATCTTTATTTTTGGTTTGAAGCCTGATTTATTGTTTTTCTAGTGACTGTTATTTATTCTACCAGCCATAAACAGATAAATGCAGAGATTTTACTCGTTAGAAAATAAATATGTTTGAATAGCTAGCAATATCTACTGTGCTATTTCTGGATCCAGTCATAATCTTTGAGAAAATCACAGTTTTTTTTTTTGTGCGTGTGGATGGGTTTCAGATTAAAATGTGATATGTTACCACAGAAATGTATTCAGATAGCTGTAGGTATCCAGGAGATAAAATATCTAACTGCTGAGTAGGTATGGAGAAGAGAATAAAACTGTGTTTTGGGTGTTATAGTATCTATAAATTGAGCTATAGCATTGATATATACAAGTCTATTTTCATAAAAGCAAAAATGAACCTTAAAAAAACACAAAACAGAATGCAATACTATAAGTCAAGTGATATTGTCTCAGCGAGTGCATAAAATTGGAAAACCAACAAAGAAACCAATGTCTATGAAGCAGAGAAAAATTTGCTAAACCTTTTGCCCGTTAGCTATTTTACATATAGTGGTGATCTCGTGAAATTCCAAAAGGAGTGAAGCATCCCAAACGAAACTAAAGGGATTACAGTTATTTTACATCCTGACATCAATGGCAACAGATATGGTCATTTTTCAGTTACTATTTTAAGCAAGTTGTACAGAAAAGAGTCAAATAGAAGGTCTTATCTTTTGGAAGATGTGCTTAGAAGGGCCCTTGGCTAGCATCTGGGAACTTGGATTTTAAGAAGTTTCCTAACATTAATTGATAAGAGTGTCTTGCTGTACCTAACTCTTTAAACAAATAGTATGGCTTATGATAAACACTTGCTTTCCTTCTGGGAGTCTGAAATTAAGGTACCAGCCAGGCAGGGGGTGCTTATATAATCAGCCTCCAATAAAAAATGGGCACTGAATCTCTAACAAACTTTATGTATATGTGCTCACTCTTATCATATGGATAATTGTGTCCTGTGGATTCCATTGGGAGAGAATCATTGAAAGTTTGCTCCTATTTTTACCAAATATGTATATATTTGATATTGTTTCACTTAGAAAATGGTAGCTGTGAATATGACTGTATGTTGAGTCCTATGAGTCCTACAGAATCATCAAACCTGGGGATAATCTTTGAGACTGCTAACAAATAAAATATATATTAAACTGAAATAGTTGCATTTTGATAGTCTTTCTGAATTTTTGCTAATGTAAACCCATAATACAGAAATCTACATGCAATAGAAGAGAAAAAGCTCTTGCCTCAGAGAACATGAAGGATTTCAACTAATGGTTTTGCAATAGTAGCTAGTTTTCTGGCAAAGCCCAGTATTTAAATTAGATATACACATAGCACATTAATTTACATAAATCATATATACACATAGAAGTTGCACATTTATATATTAATATGTATGTGTGTGCCACCTTTGAGCTACTAACTCATAAAGAAAATATACCAGTCTGACTAAATCATAGTTAATAAAATGTAAACTCTTCACTCACGGGGATTATCGTCTCCTTTAGTCCCAATACTGCCATTAACCTATTAAATGAACTAGAACACGTTACTTAATTATTTTGAGTAAAGTCACTCATTTCACCTGCTTGTTTATGCTAAAATTTAAGGTGCAAGAATAGATAATTTCTGGGATGTCTTTTGTTTCTGAAATTCTAGTTGTTGTATGAGTAACGGGTGTCCTTGTCATTGATTCCATTTTTGTTTGACCCTAAGAATTGATTTGACTGCCTCAGCTGACAAGTGGGTGATCATATACTCCTTCAAAGTATTATGTATGTCCTATCAAGGATGAAGAATATCTCATTTAGATGAAGGGGCAATCTGCTTTTGGTGATGTACCAATCTGGGTTTAGAGAGAGCAATTAGAGGTAACAGCAACAAAATAAAACAGTTTAATAAAAGAATCATGGCTTGCACATATGTGGGAAGAGCTGAGAGTGGAACTATGGGAGCAATGGCTTGGGAAGTACCAACAAATAGATAGCAAGACATGAAGGACATCAGTCTGAAGTACAGGAGAGAGTAGATAAGGTACCACAACTGTGAAGTGGAAGCTTGTCAGAGGGCTGTGAAGCACTGCATCTGGCCACCATCATCTCCTCAGAGGGATGGCTTCTGCTTCATTCTCTCCCATTGTCAAGCTCTAATGATGATTCAAATAAGGAAGAGAATTATACATTAGTTTCAACTCTTAGAAGAAGTGTTGAGGTGCCTCATTGACAAAAGACCACCTAACACAGGTAGCATGCTTATCATTGGGAATCCCAACAAGACTGCACAAAAAAGGCTTCTAAAAACATAAAAGTTGTTATATGTTTTATTATATTTTTAAAATAAAATTTTAGAACACAGTAGAATATTAATTCATTGTTCAGTAATATCTGTGATATTTTCAATTTTAAGAAAAAAAGAAAGAAAAGATTGATTCTCTAAGATTTATTCAAAAACTTTAAAAACATAGAATTAATATTTTATTTGACCAGAATGAATACTTTAAGTGCTAGCCTATTCTCTATTGTACAAGACAAAGATTGTGACATATTTAGTTACCTTAAAAATGATTTGGAAATTTATATAATTATTGCCACAGTTCAAATTGAACTGTCACTTATTCAGGGTGAGTATAGCAAAATGCTGATATTATGAAATTATGCCACTATTATAGTTAGCTAACATTTAGATATTCTTGCCCTCTGAGAAGCTTATTTGACACATAAATTTTCTTCAGTTTTTCTCATATTTAGCAGTTATAAGCTAATAGATGAATAATCTGTATGTTATAGAATTGTGGTACCAAATTTAGGGAAATCCTATTTTTAAGTCCTAATTGAAAATTAGTTTTCCATGAATGATTTCCATAGTTTCCAGAATTATACATCTCAACATATGCTTTATTATATTTATCAATATGTATTTGGGGGAAAAAAGTATAATTTGTCCAAACATTAAATTTCTCACAGTACAAAGATGTTATGGACTGAACAATATCAGCATGCCAAACAAAACTGTTAAATAAAATGAGCAACTGATAATCTACATCAAATAACCTAAGGGAAAAAATATCAAGGTCTGGATTTGTAATATGATGAATACAGCAAATGTAGGAATACTTGAAATTAAGTTTGTTATGCCCAAAGTCAGAAACACAGTAAATAGGAGTCAATAACCAACCATGTGATAACAACCTGTTCTAGCATGCAAGCTAAGTAAAGATAATCAAAAGGACAGTCCAAAAGAGTGAATGCCTGTATATGCTAATACACTTTGAAACCTTAAGTTGTCCTCAGTTTACTTTGGTTCTCTGGTTAAATACTTCTGAGCATCATGCATAATTTTCTTTTTGTTTTCAACGTTCTGACCCTTATTGATGTACTTCTTTATTTCTTGGATCTTAACTAGATTTTTATTTAAATAGCTCATCCCTCAAAAGAAGTTAGCATGCCTTTCTGTTGATGTGTGTGATATTGTCAGTATTTAGTCAATATTATAATATTCTGCTACCTGATAATAAGAGTTTCCTAATCAGATTACGATTTTCTATTAATTTTTGAAGGGTTGTCTAGTCAATCTGAAAGATAATCCTGCTAAAATACAATAGTTTTATTAAATGTTATGTATGTAAAAGAGATTAAGGGAGCATTGCAAGGGGATATGTAACATAAGGTAGAAAAGAACACATCAGGTAACATTTCCTAAAAAGGGTGACATTTACTATGAATCTTGAATCACAAAGTAATGAGGCATGTGCCATGCAAAGAAAAGGAAGATGCCAAGTATAGAGCTATCAGAGTGTGGAGCATTCAGTCTTGTACAAGTAAATTAAATTTGTCAGAACAATGGCAGAAGAAGTGTCAGGAAATGACCCTCAGTACTAAAGAAAGAGACGAGTCATAAAAAGTTTTGACTTTTATTTTGAGAAGTTTAGATTTCTTCTTTAAAATGATGGAAAGCCACTTAAGGATATATTATAAAAATATAATTATTACAATATTTATGTTTGAAAATAATCTAATCATTTTACTGAGAATACATTTAAAATTAGAAAAAAATATTAAAATACTGTCAGATTAATCCTAGTGAAAATGTTACTATGAATGTAAACTAAATAAGAAGAGGAGATACAGTTAATATTTAGGATGGGAAATAAACAGAGTTTGATTAGGTTGGAAAGGGGAGAAAAATGAACGATGCATATTAAGTTAATCTCAGATTCTTGTTTGATTTACTAGATAGATCATGGTATTACCACAAATATCCAGGTTAGGAATAAATCTAAAAAAGAAGATGAGGATGCTTTGGTGTGATAAATTTTAGATATCCAATTGGAAAGAATTACATAGTAGTTCTAGAACTCAAGAATATTTTTCTTGGAGAATGTTGATTTGGGAATCGTTATATTAGTTAAGTAATGATTCTACACAATCAGGCTTCAACAATATATTTCATAACTTCCTGAATAAACAGCAACAATTTTTATACCTGTTCACAATCCAGTAAAAATTATAGCCCTTCTACATTAACTCATATTCAAGCATATGTTCAATAAGTACATATCTCACCCACACATCAAAATTCATATCACACCGTATAATATATATGACTTTCAAGAGTTAGGTAAAATTCATATGCCAATAGCACATTTTGTTCTTAAAATTTCCCTTTTTTGAAAAAATAAGACAAAGTGCTTAAGATCTCAAATTTACAAAGACCAAAATGTCAAAAGGCAAAGAGGTATAATGTCAAAAGGCAAAGAGGTATAATTTCAATTAAAAGGTATATAAGGTCATGGGATACTGATGACAGATATGAGTTCCACAAAAAGGAAGTTATTTAATAAGAGGTTTTAAATTTTCTCATATAAAGTGAAGTGACTGGATTAGTTCAACTATAAGGATCCTTCTTACCATAAAATTCCAAGGTTAATTAGAAAATTATTTAAATAATTCATTTTTATTATAACAAAAGTACTATTAATGTCAATTTTGAATAATATATGGTATTTTTCTTACCATAAAATTCCAAGGTTAATTAGAAAATTATTTAAATAATTCATTTTTATTATAATAAAAGTATTATTAATGTCAATTTTGAATAATATATGGGTATTTTTCTGGATTAGATTTATAGACATAATATATAGACATAACTTCCTAAACATAGCAATGTGCAGAAATTGACTTACTAAAACATATGGAAATAATAATTCTAATTATTGTTAAATTAATCAAATCTAGATTTTTATGGCAGTACATTATATATATGGATAGCGCTTATTCTGTCATATTTTCAATAATGTTCGAGCAAGCATTTTCATTTTACTGCAATAGAAAACTGTGAACGTGCATCATAAACTGATAGAAATGCTTTAGAAATTGAATTGAAATATTTTTACGAGTTTAAATCAATACTCTGCACTTTGAATTCAGCCACTATTTATTTTATAACAGGTATATGACCTAAAAATGTATTTGATCTTAAAACTAAAATTTATGTTCAATAAACATTGTAGCAAAATACATAGTCATAATACATTTCCACTAAAAATAGCATGTATTCATTGGACATACATTTGGTTTCATTCAACATTATCACAGTTGCTTGAAATTGGTTTTACTTAAATTAAGTTCAGACTCACATAAACTCTCATATATTTACACATATTCTCAACACACATGTGTACAACTAATACATATGCACACACACACTTGTATTTATGTATCCTTTCACACACACACACACACACAGACACACACACACACACACACTCACACTGATTTGGGGTTTTCTTCTCCCTGCTGCACCCAATCTTCTGAATGTAACATTTTTGGAAATGTTCTCAATATGAAAGATTATTAAATAGAAACAGCCACTGCCTTCTATCCTTAAAACTTTTTTTATGCTGGAAAAATGGACTTAACCAAAAAAAAAAAAAAAAAATACACAACCTCTTTAGCTATTTATAAATTGTTGACTAATATCAAATGATTTACAAATACTTGCTTCAATCCCAGAGTCCAGTTTCACCACTTCCAGCATTACACAATCCAAGTAATTACAAAATAAAAGGTACTTTGAAACTAAAATATGTCTATAGAACATTGTCTCAATAAGCCATTCAGAATATCCCATGCATACTCTCTCAATTTGTTAAAAATTTATGTAGCCACTTTTACTTAATGAAGGCAGAAACTTCATAAAAATACATTTAAAATACTTTATAATCTTTAAAATGTATATCTATATTAGTAATAAAAATTAGTCTAAATTTAGGCCTGCCCTACATCAATGGAACAATTCCTATTGGTGCCTTAAGTGACTCCTTATCATTAGTGACCTTACACATAGTTGTTTCTTAATAATTTTAAGCTGTTTTTATCACTACTTCACAGAACTGCCATGAACACACTTGTTCTGCCTTATCAGACTGCATCATCACTACAGATACTTTTTTTTCAGAAGCAGTTCCTGCTATCTGCCTATTCTTATGGATTTATAAATTTAGACTAATCCTTTCTCCCTAAATTCGCACATCAGAGCATAAACTCAAGTTCCATTTATCTCAGAACTATGACTATTGGTTAATACTAAAGCATCCCTTCTCCAGACCCAGTTCCCTATTGACACCATGGTCCCACATCTCACTCACTGAGGAATTTTAGTTTCTCTCTATTTGATGGGTACTGTTTTCAGAATAGCTTCAAACTAATCCTATTTAATCTCCATCATTAATTAATTTCTGAACAGGAAAAACTACAAATAGAAAATATGCTCAGGTTTTCAGGCCTGGGTTCTATGGCCTTAGATTCTGATGCTTCAAATAAATGTTTTAGTTTCTCTTTAATTTCCTGTGATAACAGCAGATCCAGAAGTAATCAAAGCAAGTAGTAGAAAAATGAGCTTCTACCAAACACCTCAATTTTTCTGCACCAAAATTTATTGTTTGCTTTTGAGAGCTGATTCATCTCAGTAATGCACATGTAGGATCATCAGATGTGAAATGCCAGTCCTCTTAATCAATCATAAATAAGAAATTTTAAAAAGTAATACTAGTTTGTTCCCAATTTTCTGTTGTAACAGTACTATATATTTCTTAAGAGAAAAGAACTTGATTTATCTCTAGAATTTACCACTCTATTTTAGCAGCAGAAGATATAGTTTATAAGTCCAAGACTTAATTCATAAACTCCTAGGATCTTTACCACAGAAATCACTGCCCTGCACTGCCTATTATCCAATGTCTAAAAATTTGTGCTTCATATGCTTTATTTAGTTTGCTATTTGTTTGAAGTGGGAATAATGTAACAACAACCACAAGAGTTTCAAGACTTGTTCACCAACACTTTAATGAATACCTAATGAATGTTAAAATATATCATGTTCATTGGCTGGAAACATAAACATTGTTAAGATGATTATCTTCCACAAGTTGATCTATGGATCAATGTCATTCATATAAGAATGAGAGGAAAGACTTGGACATTACACAAAAGAAAATATACAAATTTCCAGTTAGTCCATGAAAAGATGATCAACTTCATAGCCATTAGAAAAATGAATATTTAACCACTTTGAGTTAAAATGCCACGCCAGTTAGAATGGCTAAAATAAAAATGGCTGATAGAATCAAATGTGGATGAAGTTGTGGAGCAACTGGAACTCTCATACATGGCCGTTCAGAGTGAAAAAAGAGTACAATTTGAAAACCTTTCAACGCTATAATACCTAAAACTCCCCTTCTAGGTATTTTTCAAAAGAATTAAAACATATGACCACAATATACTTATATGAAATGTACATAAAAGACTAAAGATGGAAAATAAATATTCCTTAGCAGGTAAACAGATTCACAAATCATAATATATTGTTACATGGTGAACTATGAGCAATATAAACAATAAACTATAAACATTCTCAATAGCATAAATACATCTTAAAATAAGAAGGCTTAGTTATAGAGGTGAGAGAGAAAAGAATATACTTTTTAAAAATGCCATTTATATCATGTTTTGAAACAGACAAAACTAAGCTATGGTTATAAAAATCAAATCATGTTTGCCTTGGGAGTCCATTGACTAGAAAGGGGCATAAGCGAACTTAGAAAGGTGTGGAGATTCTCTATATTTTACTTGGGGTGGTAGTTTTATACATGCTAATTTGTTGAAACATACAATTGTACATTTAAAATCTGTGATTTTATTATAAGTACATTATACTTTATTTCTCAAATGATTTTGTTATAGCTAAGATACTATATAATATCTTATTTTATGATAAGTTGAATACCCTTTATTAAGAAGCCAGGGACAATGCTGAGATTCTCCAAACAAAGGAATATTGTCAAAAATATGGGAAATGATACTAAGGAAAGGCAAGACTGGCTTTTGTCAAAAAGTAAATAAAGTCACCTTCCTGATAACTCTATCCTCCTCATATTTAATTCCATCACATATTTTTCTTCCTGCTATCTAGTGTTTTCTCTTTTATCTTAGTCATACCAAAATCTATTCAAAGGAAAAGATCTACTCAATTATTTGATATTATTGTCAGATGAATTTATGTACTCTCTCAGAAACATGCAGCCTTTACCCCTCTCTCATTTTGCAATTAAAACAGACTTCTGTCAATGGATATTTGTCAGCATTGAAAAATTGTTGGATTGGGCTATATTTTAAGGAGTAGGCAACTGTGTCTTCTAAGTGATTAATTATGAGTAAAAATATATCAAAGTACCTTTTTCTTCTTAGGTGGATGTCATGATAATACTAAGAACTTTAGACATTATCAACTGTTTAGGCTAATAAGTGGCAGATTACTGAAAGAAGTATCATAGTCCTTAAGGATAAAATTATAACTGCCCTTACCTTCAATGAATTTTAGTCTAATCACTTAATACAATCTCATAAACAAGTGCAGACATTTTTAAAAAATGATAAATTCTTTTTTATATATTATTTTTCTGCCAATCCATTAATTATCCATAGAATGAAAATAGATTACTTTAATATTGCCTTTAGCATAACATATTCTATGTATGTTTTAAAAGCTGGCTGATAATATTTGTACAAACTTATTAAAATATTGTCTCCTGAGTTCCTCTCAACATTTCTGATTTCCTTAGTCCCAGAACTCTGTCTTTTGGTTTGGACTTCTGCTTCTAAATACTGCTGAATGCAGTTTAAAAACCCTTTACTTAAAAGTAATTATTAGCTTTATAATAGAATATGAAAACTAGAAAATATGGTAGAAATTTTTCATCAATCCGTTCATTATGAATTATTAGCTTACTTATATAAAATCTTTTACACTTGAAGTATTTGAGCATCCTATTTTTGGTGCAGATTGTTTAATTTATAACTTAGCTTTGGTACTTTTGGTAATTGGCCAATTCTGCTCGCCCTGTGAGTCTATCCCCTCTTGAAAAAAATAAGTGTTCACTAATTAAAATTTAGGCTCAAGAGAACATTACCTTAGGTATTGCATTCAAGATTTAGCTCATATCCATTGAGAACTGAATTCTAGAAAAAGCATATTAACCCAGCAGAATATTGCTAATGCTTTTCTTTTGTTCAGGAGGGAAGACAGTGTGTCTGTGTAATGTGTTTTTTAATTATGATAACTATTAATAAGCAACTGAAAACAGCTTTATTTTTCTAAGTGGATAGAAAAACTACTCTCATTAAAAATGTCATCTACTGAGTATTCATGAAATAAAATTTTAGTAATTTTGAAATAGCAGAGTGTATTCTAAATATATTATGCCAAAGACAGTTACTTAAATTGGTTAACTTATAACTGAAAGTCCTAGGCTTTCCTTAGTTTTAGGAATCTAGATGTAAGAAAATTATTTTAAATAATCTCAAAGAATCCAAATTGTTTCAACATTTACAAATAAATAATTCAATTCTCCCAAACAGTGTGTATTAAAATTATAAATAATCTGAAGGGGTTAAAAATTGATCTTAGTTTTTTAGCGTGGCTTCTTGTATTTTATTTTTTATATTTCATTATCATGAACATTAATCTATAAGCTGAAATATGTAAATGTAAGACTTAAATTAAAAAATTATTTAAAAATAGAAAAATGGTCTGTACTCAAGATCTTATTGCCAGATATGATTTAAATTATTTTGACCATCAGATTAAGTAATAAAAATTAAAATGGCGTTTATCCTAAAATAGTCAGCCTTTAGAGGAAGAAAATAAAATATTGCTTCTCTAATTTTCAGTAATAGAAAGTACTTGGTATAACCTTGTGAATATCTAAATCTTTAGTGTAAACAGAACAAATGTTCAAAAGATCTGTAATAATAATAATAAAGGCAGAGGAAATTCACCAGTGACTTAGATGAAATATTTGATCTTTGAGTTAAAATGACTTGATCAGAGAGATTTGTAATCAAAAGTAACTTTGTTCAAATTCTAGAAGAGCAAAGAATTTACGAGTTCATCAGTTCCAAACCATTAACTTTGCAGTTTTTTAGACAAAATATTATTTATATGGCTATGTGAAAAGCTGTCATTTTGAAGATTATTTGAACTAATTATTAACTCCAAGTCTTTTTTATACCATTGCCCAGTAAGCTCTCTGGCCAATAAGACCTTAAGGCATGCTATTCAACTTTAATATTATTGAAAACAGAAATATGGTAAATTTGATGAAAGGAATAATTCTGTGTATAAATTAAAATATATAAAACAATTTGTTTTCCTCTTGGAATGCATACATTGTAGTATTATTAATATAAATTAGTATTCAACAACTTTCTAACCACTCATTTTTTTCAGATGTGTTAAAGAAAAACAGATTAGAGATGTATATGCTGTTACATTCCTATAAATCCACATGATACAAAATTTTTATTCAGTCACAGGTTTAGCAATAGGAAAAGAGGTTGTAGGTAATTTGTATGTGTGTGTGTGTGTGTGTGTGTGTGTGTGTGTGTGTGTGTGTGTGAAGTGATTAATATGCAAAGTGGAATTCACCTGATTGTCAACATATAGGACTAGTTAGGGAATTTCTGTCTTGAGAACCTAAACCATCTTACTTTTGGATATAAAGAATCAAGGAAAAACTATGAAATAATCCAAGTTTGTTGTGGGAACATTATTATTTGCAATACTTCTTTTTACTAATATTTTGCTTGTTGCTTTGATTTTATTTATAGTGGTTTTATTTATAATAGTTACAGATTGGAAGCAATCCAGTTATCTGTCAATGCATGAGCAGTTAAATAAATAATGGTACATAACACAGCAGTTAAAAAGAGCAAACTATTGATATAGGTGACAATGTGATTGAATCTCTAGAGTACCATACTGGGTAAAAATGTTAATACCAAAGATTACATAACTTTGATTCTATTTACCTAACATCTAGAATTGAAAAAATTATAAGAATGGAGAACAGATTAGTGGTTGACAGGGTTTAAGGACTTGAGGGCATAAAGGAAGATAGTGTGGCTATAAAAGGGAAACAGGAATTCTTGTGGTGGTGGACATGTTTTGTATTCTGACTATCTCTGTCAATATCCTGGTTGTAATTATTCATCATAGTTTTTCAAAATGTTATTATTAAAGAAACTTGAGTTAAAGGTATTTTATATCTCTCTATTATTCCTTTCAACTGTATATGAATCTACAATCATTTAAAAAAGAAAAAGTTTAATTTAAAAAATCATATTAATTAGGATACCCAAATTGTTGATGGTGGAAGCAATATATTAATTTACATTTTGACATGTTCTTTATATTCAGAGGAACTGCCTCTTGAATCTTTTCAGATACTATATGTGGAGCTCTTAGCATTAATGTTTACATTCTTTTCTATTTTTATCTCAGATTTAAAATTTCTAATAGCTAGTCTTCTTACTTAGTCTCTGCTGATTATACAATTTCATTTTGTTACTTGATAAAAATACTAACAATTGTATAGTTTCTGATATTTCAATGGATTTTACATGTTTATTATCTCATTTTATTCTCTCAATAAACCTGGAAGACAGGTTGTACAGTCCTTATATCAACATTTGAGATGTAATAAATTTATAGATTGCTTTTAACTCTCACTTACATTCATATTGAGAAGTCTCTTATGAGCTTACGAGAGAAGAGGAAGAGGCCCAAGGGCAGTTTGTAGATGTGGTGGCTTGGTGTACAGGTGTAAACAAAAATGTATTGCTACTTCGTTACATATTCAATCAGAAGTGGCTCTAAAACGTAATGCTGAGGTGAAACCCTCTCACCATGTTGAGTTTTAGGTGCTGTACCTAGTCATGAAAATTTGCTGCCTAGAAGTAGCTAATAGTAAGTGTATACACAAAATAAAAGAGGATGGTAAATGGCTTAGCTAAGTGAACAGGGGCCTTAAAGAAGGATGACAGATGGTAAAAGTTAATGAAGAATGATGAAAAAATATGTGATGGTCACAGGTGCTAAAAACTATAATAATCTTGGTTAAGATGTTAACAGAGCAAAGAGTATCCAACATGGAAGAGGCACTACAAAGCTATGTAGGCACAGTAATTTATCTAATTGATGTTAACCTATCCCTTTTTTCAACTTTCTGAGTAGAACAGATTCATAAATACAATATTCATGGTCACCTGAGGTGGAATCTATGCATATATTAAACTGCTTAGCTTTCCATTCTTCAAGATGGATTTAGCAATTATTGCCAAAAGTCAAAACTTACAGAAACAGAAACCAAAGCCTAATCCAACTGCATCCTTTGAGGCTAACTAGACTTAAGTGGTTAATTGATTACATCAGATAATTTACACCCTAGGAATGCAATAATTCTTATTGACTTGGATACACATGACATATATTTCAGGTATGGATTAGCCTTTTCTACTAATAGAGTCATTGGTGGAACCACTAAGGTCTTATGAAATATTTGATTTAGCAAGATATCATACCCCATAACATTACCTCTGGTGAAAGAAGTTACTTTATGGCAAAAAATAAATGGTGGTTGGCACATGGCCTTGGGCCCAGGAGTTGTATAACATCTGATTATCTGCCAGAAACTACTGGCTTGATAGGCTAATAAAAGATTTCCAACCTCTGCGCTATAGACGTTTTGGGCCAGATAGTTCTTTATCGTGTGAAGGCTCTATGGTGCCTTATGAGTATATTTATTAGCATTGCTCTATGGCTGGACTCTATGAAATAGATGCAAGTGCCACCACAAGCCAGCTATGAAAACCAAAAACAATGTTTCCAGGCACTGCAAAATATTCTTTGAGTGGGAAGTGGTACAAAATCACTCCCAGTTTAGAACCGCTGAGCTAATGGAGTAGCCTTTTGAAAGGACAGCTGTGTTACTAGCTTAAAGATGATAACCCTCTCACTACAGAATGTTATCCTTCAGGATGTACTATCATCTACCTATCTATCTATCTATATCTATCTATCCATCCATCTATCTATCTATCTATCTATCTATCTATCATCTATTTATTCATCTAATCAATCATCTATCATCTATCTATCATCTGTCATCTATATATTTTATATCAATGAGTATTATATGGTGTTCTGCCCTTAACAGATAGGATATGTGTATCCAGGAACCAAGGGGTATAAAAAGCAGTGGCCTCACCATCATTTTTATTAATCCACTTGAGATTCTAGACTCTGGGTTTCCTTGAAGTAAAAAATACTTCTAATAGAGGATATAGTGACAGGCCCCTGAAAGCATAACTTTAACTATAGTTATCCTGGTTACATTGAATTTCTTGTGGCTAAGAGACCAATAGGAAAGAAACAGACCTACCATAGTGAAAGGGATAATTAACTTTGACCATTAGGAGGAAATAGGACTGTTTCACAAACCAGGAACAGAGAAAGATGTGTTCTGTACTTATTTGATCTATATGATATCTCTCGGTAATCTTTAACTCCATTTTAATAGTAAAAAGATAAATTTAGTAGGGAATGGTTACCAGGACTTCAGACCCCCTAGAGATGAGCATTTAAGTCACTGTACAAAGTAAGCCACCTAGCCTAGCAGAAGTGTGAACCAAGAGTGAGGGTAAGATGATGAATGTCCACTGTGGCTTTGAGAAAAGGGTGATGAATGACCACTGTGGCTTTGAGAACAGCTATAGTGGCAGGCCTCAAACTCATTTCATTAATCTTTCTCTAATATATTTCTTGGGAGTAGAAATTGAGAATCTTAAATGAGCCTTTCCCACAGATCTTTTAAACTTACTATATGAAGCTGTTGCTATGAGAAGCACATGTGGTAACCTGCGGTGGATGAGGTGGAACACCACCCAGATCTCCCCTTCAGGACTGAGGCACTCAAGCTCTGGAGTTTGGGAATTGCACTTAGCCAAAGGGAGCTGATTTACCCTAGTCTTCTCTTTCCAGGGAAAAACCACATCCAATACTTGGTAAATGTGGGGATACAAAGACCTGTCTCCCTTGCTTTAATTTGGGACAAATCTTAAGAGCTCTCCCAGCTCCACAGCTTCTCATAATAAAGGCTGTGTTCTCTCTTCTGAATGCACTGGTGTTCAACTTCTGCCTGATTCTTCCCTTACTCCTTTGTAAAAGTTTTTTCCAAGAGCACTCTCCAATAAACTCCTTGCATAAAATCTCCTCTTCAAAGCCTTTTTCATGAAAAATGCGACCTAAGACACAAAGAGATATCAGAGTACATCTCTCAAGTTGCATTGACTAGTGTGTCCAAGTGGATTTAAAAGAAACAAATTTATGTATATAAAAAAATTGGAATTGGTCTCCAATGTTCAAACTATTAATATATTAAAGTTATAATTAAGGTTTCTTAATAAAAAATTTAATAATATTTTTATAACTTTATCATTTGACATAAAATAGTATATATATATATATATATCATAAAGTTTAAAGATAGAGTGTTTATTAACATAATTTCCCTCTGAAATCCAATGAAATGAGATGGAAACTGCAAATTATTGATTTTACTAAAATTGCATTCCTTGAATCATGCCTCTTAGGTACTGACTCAATTTCTCCTTTATGTGGAACCCCTGGAAAAAGGAATATTAAACTGAAGTATAACTAAGGAAAAGTGAGGAATTTTTCTTGTGTCAATAGCAGAGTCTCTTCTTTGGGCATTTATATGCAATTTTTATTACATTAAATATGTAATATTCCTGTGATGCTTGAAAACATATAAAGTCACTAGAGATAAATCAATATTTTCAGGAAAAAATCATTTTTTTTTATTATGAGAAAAAGGTCTGTTATTCAAACTTTAAGTTGAATTTTGAAGTATGTATCTCTCCTCCAGATCTCTGGTATGAAATATTTCATGCTTGGAAAATAAATTTTGAAACCTGTGGATAATTTGAAACTTATTTTTCTTATACTGATTTTAAAGATGGATGACTGAGTTCTTTGATGTTAGCTCAATACAAAAATTTTTAATTACTGGTAATGTGACTCAGAATTATTTGAATAAATTTAATTTCCCAGCAGATAATTGACCTACGTAATTTTGGAAGTAGCTGTAACCTAAATGAATGAAGAAAACACTGTATTTTCACAAATAAATAATATGTGGAACATGTTTATATGTGACAATGGAATGTTCCAAATTAATTTCAATAAGAGTTTATTAGGTCTAAAAGATTATTTCAACATTTTTTCAAATTTTTTAAAAAATTTATTTAGAGTAAAGAGGGAAAGTTAAATGCAATTGTACAGAAATACACACTCAAAGAAGTAACTGAGCATAGCAGAACTTAGCATATTATCTGAAGTTGGCAAGGATATTTCATTTCATACATCATTTAGAGACTAATTTGCCACAATGATTCTGTAAATTTAGTAGCTCTTCAGATGTTAGTGGAATGAGGGGGGTAAAAAAAAAAAACACATTTGTTTTCAACAAATGTCTATGCCAACATTCACAGAGCTGGTGAACCTCCAGTTCTATCGAGAATATATTCACATTTGACTGAACTAATATGCTTGACTTTTTGTAAGCACAAAAATGAGATAAATCAAACAACCAAATATTATTTATTTCAAAACAGTGAGTTAATTTAGTTTTAAGTCTCCATAATATATTTAATGCATACAAATTAGATGCATTATGAATCATTCCTTGCCAACATTTTAATTTATAATAACATTAGCTTTTCAGCCAATTTAGAGATAAAGTAAATGGAAAAAAAAATGGGTCCATGTGTCATAGAAAGATAAGTCTGTATTAAATCCTGGTTACAAACCTGAACTTGCAAATTACTTACGAGATATAAGAAAAGAATAAGCTATGAAGTTTAATAATTTATTCTCACAATTTTGGACAAAGTACCCAGATGCCCATGTGTTTTTCAAATGTATCAATGTCTATTATTAAAGAGGGTGCTTATCAAGAAATTTTTATATCAACCAGGACCCTAGCGAGATACAAAAGAAGTAAAAATGCAAGTTTTTGTTTTAAAATGTTTATAATTTAAATAAAAAACAAAACTATTAAATATTTAAAAATTGTAGATAAATAAATGTAGATATGGTAGATGATAGGTGAGATAGATGATAGATAGATGATGGATGATAGATGATAGATAGATAGATAGATAGATAGATAGATGATAGATAGATGATAGATAGATAGATGATAGATTAGATAGAGAGATAGAGAGATAGAGAGAGAGAGAGATGATAGATGATAGATGATAGATAGATAGATGATAGATAGATAGATAGATAGATAGATAGATAGATAGATAGATGATAGATGATAGATAGATGATAAATGATAGTGATAGATACATAGATAGATGGGTAAAGGGATGGAAGGATAGAGCAACAGGTATGGATATTACTGAATACATAGATTTTTTTTAGGCAACTGTCCAAGTAATATAAATCTTTAATTTATTGCATCCTCATAAAATCCTGTGTTTTGGCTAGGCTATTACTATTATTTAATAAAGAAGCTGAGATTTTAAAGAGTTAATGCATTTGATGAAATTCCAACAGTTAAGAAATAATGAATATAAAAATCCAATACATGCTTGCCTGGCTTCAAAACAAGGACTCAGCCATGATACTTACTACTTTTCTTCACTATAAATAGAGCATTATATTTAGGACATTCCATATCAAACGATAAAATTATTTGAAAAAAGCCTTAAATCATTTCTCGGAGATCATTATTGTGCACCCAGATTCTGAGTAGGTCAGGGGTGTTGTATAGGAGTTTTCAGGCTCTGTAATCACACATTTGTTATAGGTGGTCCATCATCCACATTATGAAAACACTTACAGAACTCACCTTGTGGCTATAATTTAAGGCAAATGTCAAGTATTCATTATTAAGAGAACATAAATAAACACGACAGAAAATTATTTTTATTTTTGTTTGTCACTTAAACAGAGAAAATAAAGAAGAGCAATTTAATTGATATAATCCATGAAATCAGAAGCTATCTTTCCATAAATTTTCTCACTGACGTAATTCACATGTAATTATTCAGTCTGCTTTCACCTTCTCTTTTGATGTGAGCAGCTAATGCTTTTTAATTTTTAATGTTGAAAAAAGTATAGATTTACATGCAGTCAAAAGAGATAATACAAAGAAAAGTCATATAACTTTCACAGTTTTCCCCAATTGTAACACCTTGCATAACTGTGGTACAAGATCACAACCATAAAATTTATATCAATATAATTTACTGATATTATTCAGATGTCATCTATTTTATAGGCATTTATTTTTCTGTTTGTTTTTATACTTAGTTCTATCAAGTTTTATCTCATGCATGGATTTTTGTGTATGTGTGCCCAGCATCACAGCCACAGAGTAGTTTCATCACAAGGATCACACATGAAACACTTTCCAAGCCCCAGCCTTCTCTTTCTCTACCCGCTTCCACAATACCTAGCAATCACTACTTTGTTCTCTATCTCCATTAGTTGTTTTCATAATGTTATATGAAAAGATAGCAATTATATATGTGCTACATAAATTCATAATGCTATATAAATCAAAGAGTATGTTACCTTTTATGATCGCCTTTTTTCACTCAGTATTAATTCCCTTACATTTATATTCATCCAGGTTGCTTGCATCAATGGCTTCTTTTTTTTTTATTGCTTGAGTAGTATACTATGGTTTGAATGTACCACATTTTGTTAACTATTCATTCACCTATTGAAGGATTTTGGAATACTGTCAGTTTGGAGCTCAAATCAAATTCCTGGAGACATTTTTGATTCATTCAATTATTAATTCTTATTAATACTTCCTGCAAATTACATCTCAAATCTATCCACTTTTATCCATCTTCATTTAACACATAGTCTAAGTCATCATTATCTCTTTCCTGAAATGCAGCCATGAGTCTATTAGTTGACAATGTTTGCCTTTTTATAATATAGTCATTAAAGGCAGTCTTTATGTAGATAGAGTTTCTCCATGACCTGGTGTCTGCCAATCTCTCTCTCATCTCTTACCAACTGCACCTTATTAAGATTCAGCCATATGGCTTGTTTTTTTTTTATCAAGCTCATATTTTGAGGGTCATTGCAAGTTTTGCTCCTCTACCTAAAGCACCTTCCAGCCTTATTTGTACATGGTGAACTCAAATGTCACCTCCTCAGATTGACCTTTTAACCTCCCTAACTAATGTTGACTACATCCATCTCACTTGTTTGCTGTCCTGGGAGCTTGTTTCAATTTTTCTCTAAGATGTATTACTACTAAAATAACATGTTTATTGTGAATAATCCACATAAGAATATTAGCCACTGCTGTATTTATAAAACCTAAATGGTATGGTACCCAGAGTATAGTCGATACTTACTAAACATTGGTTTAAAAAATACATCTATTTATCATCTATTATCTGTCTGTCTTTCATCTATCATCTATCTATCTATCTATCTATCTATCTATCTATCTATCTATCTATCTATCATCATCTATCTCTTCTATCACCTATCAAATGTTTTTTAAAATATGAGCCAAATTAATTTGATGGTCTCTTTTCTTATGACAAAATTATGTATTTTATGCCTCAAACAGAATATTTTATTTTTACCTAAATATACTATGCACTTCCCCATTTTTTTCTCATAGAACATATTATTCCCCCAGCCCCACAGAAATTCGTTGTTTGAGATATTCTTACTTAAAATATCTTGTGCTGAATCAGCAGAAACATTCCCTAATCTTGTACAACAAGGTTCTAAATGCTTATCAGAAAGAAGTGACTTTTGGCTTTTTTAGCAATCAGTATTTCAGCTGTTTTGCTACCTGGGAGTCAAAAAGTACACCTATGATATAGTAATGTTCATCAGGCTGAGATTTTTTTGTTATCTTGTGACATGTCTTTCAGAGACATATTTGAAAAAAATTCAAATATTAGGATTGGTTGAAAAAGGGGTAAAGGCACAAGGGAGCTTCCAAACTCTGAAGTTCTTCATCACTGTTTATTGTTTTTAACCTCATTTCTCACTCAGCATATATTTGTGTTACCCTCCCTCTTTTTATTTCACCAACGTGCTAGCCAGCTCTTGCAGCATCGGTTAAAATAGGGTGCCACTTTCCACGCAGTAGGGACTTTAACTTAGAAAAAACATTCTCTGTTAATCTTAAATATCACTAGTAGAGAGAATAAGATATTTATAGGAACGGATAAGGAGGCCCAAAAAATGAGTGTTAAAAAATCCCTAAGTATATAAATATATTCTTGATAGCAGGACACCTTATGTCAGCAGTCTGCTTTACTTAGAGGAAGCTTTTGACAGTCTTCATGCTTTGGTTGCCTAATAGTATTCTGTCAGGAGTAAATTGGGTTTCTGGTAACACATTTGCTCTAAAATAGCATAAAAACTAATGACCGTGTCAAGCTATGTACACTGCCGGCAGCTGTAGCATGCCAGGATAATTGCTTAAATTTGGATTTCTGATACCCTGGCTCAGTCAAAAGCTGTGTTTTGAATATTGGCAGGCCAGACAATGAACTCACTGTGCATTTTATAGATATAAACTCAGAAATAGACTTCTGTCCCTTCAGAGCTAAGATTATTTCATTATAATAATGTCACCTCGATTTTCCAACCTGGCTCTCTGTTACAGAGCACAAACCCATTCAAACTACAGAAAAAAAGATGCTAAATAAAAGACAGCTTGAGGATGACTTTTTAGGATAAGAGACTTCTTATATGCTTGCTAGATCTAGTCCAACTTTTAAATAAAAATTGTTGTTTTAGGGAGAAAATTATACTCCAATGCTAGTAGATGATAACGTGTGGTCTTATTTGATCTCACTTCCTATAAAGGTATGCTTTCTTTTCTTGCAATTATTCATAGGTTTATTTTTTAATACTTGCTTTGTACCTTCTCTTAGTTTTCCCTATTCTCTCCCTTTTTTTATTCTGTGCCATTATTCAGTAAACATTTATACTTGGCATTGAATATACATTTACAAAGTATGATAGACAAAAATAAAGGAGAGATACTTTCCTAAATAAACAAAAATTGAAGGACTGTGTCCCAATTAAACCTAGCCTACAAGAATTGCCAAAGGGAGCTCTTCAGTTGAAACAAATAGATGCTAAACAGCCACACAAAAGTATATAAAATTATAAAGTCACTGATAAAGGTAAATATATGGACAAACACAGAATATTGCAATACTGTAATGGTGGCATGTAGTGACTTTTAATCCTATTTTAGAAGTTAAAAGAAAAAAGACGTTAAGATTAACTATAAATACAATAATGTGTTAAAAGATACAGAATCTATAAAAAAGTAAACTCCAACATCTATAACAAAGTGTGGGAGGTAAAAGGAAAAGTGTAAAACTTTTGTATGTGATTGAAATTAAGTTGTTATCAGCTTAAAATAAACCATCATAACTTTGACAGGCTTGATACAAACCTCATGGTAACCACAAGGAAAAACCTACAGCAGATATACAGAAGATAAAGAGAAAGAAATCAAATCATGTCACCACAAAATAATTATTAAACCACACAGGAAGGCAGCAAGAGAAGGGACAAGAGAAATATATATCTGACATAAAACAGTTAATAAAATGGCAATAGGAAGGCCTCACCTATCAACAATTATTTTAAATGTAAATGGATTAAATTTATCAATCAGAAGACATAGAGTAGCTGAATGAATTGATAATAATAATTAAAGACTCATCTATGTGCTGTCTATAAGAGACTAACTGTAGATTTAAAGATATATGTAAGATAGAAGCGAAGTCATGGTTTTTATTTTAGAAAACCATATTTAAAGACCTGTTAAAGGTGTTAAGAGAACTCTCAATTTCAGTTGTCATTGAGCTTCTATATTTTTCCTTCTATGCTTAACATCTCACAGAAATTCTTTCTTCACCTGGGTTTTAAATATGACTTATAAATCTACAAGTGCAATTTCATATCCCCCAAATTTCTCTTCACTTGGTTGACCTCAAATCATTCAAAGTCTACACTTATTAGTTACCAGCTCCTCCTCCTCATACCTAGGCATTCTGCCACCTTTTTTCATTATGCTGATCTAAACAATGTTGCTGTTTTTTAATTTACCTCTGTTATATAATCACCTACCATCTATATTTTAATGACCATTTTTTTTGATAGTTTTACTTTGCTTTCATTTTCAGAAGTTTCACAATAGGGAGCAGAAACATTTTCTTAGATAAAAGAATGTAGAAAGAGAAAATGAAAACAATTACAGCTGAGTGACATTCACAGAGGTTCTTTCAAGAAAACAATTTAGAAACTCGGCAACTTACATCTAGATCCCTGCAATAATTAGCTTCGTATTCATCTTTTCTTATTTATTTAATCTTTATATTTTAGAAGAACAACATTTTTAGACATGTCATAGAATAAAGAATATGGCTCACAAGGACCAAAGGGCTTGCTTGTCTCCAAAATTTGCAGATTCAAAACTCACTCTCTTAATGTATCTAGAATTTGTTTTGAAAATGACGCTTATTAGAACATGGTTCCATAGTGTAGCAGTTAGTATATCTGCTTTATACCCAGAAGGTCCTGGGTTCATGCCCCAGTTGAGCCACAGTCCATGGTCTATGGCTGTGCCACCCTGAAAAATTCTGATATCTGATCTCAGAAGCTAAGCAGGGTTAGGACCAGTTAGTACTTGGATGTCAGACCATCTACGAAGACCAGGTGCTGTATGCACAAGCAATAATAATAATAAAAAAAGATGCTTATTAAATGAAAACTAGTGCATTTATGAAACCCAAAGATTTATCGATTTATGAAAGCCAGGTATCAGCTAGTTTGCCCTATGTCACTTATTATTTTATTAGCTCTTGCTGAACTACTGAATTCAAAGCTTGTAAATTTTCCTTTTACATTATTTTACTGACTTTTATATGCTATTCTACCTTCTTAAGAATGTGAGTATTGACTTTATTCTACCTATATTTGTCTAAAAAGTTACCAAAATGCAACTTCACATGCTTGGCACTTTGAAAGGCCAAATATCAAAATGTTAAAGTTTGGAGTAAGAAAAGATTTATTGATTGAAAAGATGCCAACTGAGAAGGTAAGAGACCTAATGGTACCTCAAATCCATCTTGCTTACTGGCCTACGTTAAAAGGTTTTTAAGGGTCTAGTGAGAACAGGTATTTGGAGTGATGGGACAACTTTTAATAGAAGGACTCTGAACTTTGCCATTTATGGTAAAGGGGCATCGACATCAGATCTTCCTGGACAATGGACCTTTGGCTTCTGAAAGGGTTTTTGTGTTCAAGTTCCAATTTTGTCTTGGTCCTTTGGTTGCGTGTGTGTGTAGCAGAAAGGCACAGTGAAACTTTGGTCCCTGGTATAGCTGGAGGTAAATTCTCTCCTCTGCACATGCTTTGACTACACGATTTGTGGATTTGGTCTGTTGTCTCTGAAAAGCCACTCAATATCTCATTAAACAGGATAGGACCATTTTGAGCTGGTTCTGCAATTGCAGATCTTAGTCACCATTTCCACAGATAATTCCAAAAGTCTGAGGCTTTGGTAACTTCAATGAAGATGTGGTCTCTGTGTGTGAGTGTGTATACATGAGCACACATGCCAAGTTGAAGCGAGTTGAAGTCATGAGGAAGACATGTGGACTTTAGAAATTTCCCCATCTCTGTGGTTTCACCTCTCCCTTCTTATTTTCTCTATTGGTCCCTCATGGCTTCCTCATGGTCCAGCCTAAGGCCTGAGTTGTTATCAATGTATGTTTGTGCAAAGATTTTCTAACTTCTCACAAAAACTTTGGTAAAGGTGAATGCATCTTGACAAAATATAATTTGAAAAAAAAAGAGAGAATTTGAAGACCTTGAAAAATTTTTTGTTGCAGCAGATCAGTCTCACAAATGCCTTTCCTTGATGACCAGCACACACGTCTAATAGCATTTCTCTCCCTTTGCCAGTTTTCTTGAAGAACTGACACATTTAGTTTTTGATTGTGTAAAATGTGTACATATCTCAGCTAATGCTTCCACCTCTCTTTCTCTTGACACATTTCTCTCCAGAAACACTAAGGTGTGTACCAGTCCTGAGGATATAGTTTTCATCGTGATATTTTTCAGGTCTCTTCAGGTACACAGTTACAGACTTTGTTTTGTAATTGATGGATTATAAAAATAGCAATTCCTCTGTTATATATTATCATTTATTTATTTTTAATCTCTAAAGCAAATTTTATTAATTCTTTCTATTCTGACTATACAATAGGATCTTCAGTAATTATTTTTTTTTTTAGCCCACAAAAAGCCCTAGTTAGTGGCTTTTGATAGTATTTTATATCAATTCACAGTACTATGGACCCACTATGATAATATGAAGAATATGTTTCAGTAAATATTTTCCCAAGAGAATATAATGAGAAAGTACCTGATATTAGTTAGCACCACAGGGAAAAAATATTACTGTCATATAATTAAATGGCTATTTTACATATATAAATATGAATTATATATCATGTATTTATAGTACACCTTACTTTTCCTAAACTGAATCTATGTGTACCATGGAAAAAGATAAGCTTTTCTTATTTGTTTATCTTTAGCTTTGGGAAGAAAGGTTATAAAGGTCTATATCATGGATTCATTCTGCCAATTTTAGACCATCAAATGTTCTACCAGAAAAACAATAGGAATCTGTGAGGGCATAAAAAATAACTTTCCTTTCAGATTTCTAAGTTCTTCTGTCTGGGCTTATAATTAAGTTAACATGATGCAGATTAATAAAAGAAAATGACAAAATTTATCACAGATGTTTCATAATATGAGACCCAAGGATGCATTTGACCATTGAGGTTTAAATGCCATTCTAGACTAGGGAGAAGAAGGTTAAGATCTAGGATTCCAAAAGGAAAGTACGTAATTTGCAAATAGATGAGAAAGAACACATATATGATAAATGAATTCTTGGTGGGTCACCCAGAAACAATGGACACAGAGGACAGTCCAATAAACAGGATTTGCTAGATGTCCCCATCTGCCACACTTAATTCATGTATGCTAAAGCAAATATGCTAATGTTCCCTATTAGAAAGCTTTTTTTTTTAAATCTGAATTACCTTTAGATAGGTAAAGGATGTGAGTCAATATTTCTTCCTGAGTCTGGTTTCTTAAAAATAACCAGCTTAAAAATCAATATCCCAAAAGGCATATTTTGAAGTGGCAAACTCTTGTCCCATCTAGTCCAATTCCTATTTTCTAATTTTTCTTTGGATCTCTACTTGGTATCTGAAGCTTCCTTTTAAATGGATGTAAGAAATATAAAGGTTAAGAGAGACAGAAAACCTCATGCTTTAAAGTTCACTTATCATTTATCCAACGTAAGTTCTCAATGGAAAAGTGTTCACTGTGTGCTTTGCAGTCCTTCCTATTGTTTGACATCTTGACACCCAATTAATTGGGCTTCAGGAGTTTAGCTCAACTTCAACAAGAAAAAAAAAAAACTCCTTTATTATTTTTTACACTACCCTATAAAGGTCTATTTTATAATATCTTATTTATGCATTTTTTTAAACTCTCCTTTTTATTAGTTTTGTGGAAATTACATGTTTAAACGGATGTCATCTAGTAATACTCATAGTAGCCTTAAGATAAAAACAAGGTAGGGATTTTCCTCTGCCATCTGAAAGTTGAATATTTGAAGGGAATTAAAGTTTTCCCTCCAGGAAGCAGCCTTTTGGGATATCGATTGGAAGTTGGTTATTAAGAAACAAAAGACTTGGAAAAAACCTTTGACCCTCCTTCATTTTCTAAGAAATTCAGATTAAAAAAACAAACAAACAAACAAACAAAAACCAAACATGTTCAGGAAGGAAATCTTAGGATGTTTCTCTTAGCTTAAATTGAATTAAGTGTTAGGAGGGCTTTAGGCAGGGGCCTGTTAGCTAGATACCCCTGTGTCCCATTGTTTTTGAGTTGCCTAGCAAGTAGTCAACTGCCATGTGTGTTCCCTTCTTCTTCAACTAACTGTAAATCATCCATTCTCACTTCTGAAATCTAATACCCACACTACCCCTTTCCTCTGTGTTCAAAATATCATATATGCCCAATATTGCCTCACTGTGCTTATTATTTTCATGTATATGTGAATTCCCCTCGTGCGTATGTTAATATGTGATTTTTCTCCTGCTAGTCTATCTCTGTTAATTTGATTATTAGCTTAGCCAGAATAACTTAGAAGGAAGGTGGGAGGAAAAATATTAATTTTTTTAGTTCCCACATGATCCTATGAAATGGCACAAAGTGGAAAAGCAATTAACATTAACTGGTACAGAGATTTTTTGAACATTCTCAGGCCCCCAGAAAACAACTTATAGGATCATACCAAATATCTTTAATCATGTTCCAAATTTACACTAAGTGTAACACCCTTATCAGCTCTCTTAGGCTTTTCTGATACCTTAGGACACATCTTGCTAATGAATGCACAGTATAAATCAGGATAAACCACAGATGTTTACAGACAGTTTAAAGCTATGGAAGCTTAATGCTGAGGTTCTGATTGTAGTTCCCAGGGAAGGGGATAGGCTGGTGTCATTATCACTGCTTGGGGTGCTCACAACCTCTATAACAACAGATTGCTGCAAAACAAATGCAGAACACAATTTTCAGTGTTTGACTTTTCTTATGAAGCAAAAATCCTGTTTGGATTTCTTTGGTTAGCAAAAACAGGTGCTAATGCAGGTCTTTCGTAAAAGTGATGTGACATAACATGAACTTTCAAAAAGCAAGGGATACCTGAATTTGAAACAGAGGTCAGTCTGGACAAACAGCTGGGGTAAGTTCAATTACTAAAATCTCTAGTGCCATGAACCTCAAGGCCTATTTAATATTAACGAGAAATAAATATTTCCTGGCAATTCAGTGTCTTGAAATAATTCATGCTATTAAAGCTACTAAGAAAGAGTAACCTCAGATGAAGTAATGGATTAAGGGGCCACAGTGTCAGTTTTTAATATCCGACACAATTAATTAAGGAGTCATATAGATGTTGAGCAAAACTGTTAAACAGTTAGGTAGCCATGAGTGACAGGAGCAAAAGCCCAAATCTAAAACCGAAGGAATTAAAATGACAGCCCAACCCAAAGTCCACCCGCAAGACCTCCCAGAAATGCCATTTTTCAATTAACAATAGTCTTACATCCAGAAGCACAAGGAAATAGAAAGCTACAACATAACAGCTGGTTTAGGCCAGCCGCAAACAGTGAAGACTACACTGACCTTCTTTTCACCTCAGCCTCATTATACCATCATTATAATGTCATGCATATGCCCGAAGTTCATGACTATAATTATAACAGACTGAATTCTGGGTAAGCACATGAGGAGCAGACAAAAGGTTATGTAACAGCCAACTATTGATCAAAATGACCTCACATGCCAATCAGCTAGTACCAGCCTTGTAACCTCCCATCAAGGCCTAGATATGACAGACCTCTCACCTCTACAAGGCTACAGCCCCCTCTGGTTTAGCCCATTTCTCTCTTGAAACGTATTTCAGTAAATCTTACTTTTCCTAAATGTCACTGATCTGTAATTCTTCATTGTGTTGCGGGAAAGAACCGAGGTCTCCTTAGCACCACCAGGGCAATGACGGATTTAAACCGTCCCCAGCTGTAACAAAATGACTAGGTGAAGTAGAATAAGTTGGAATGTTTGTATTAATATAGTTTATTTGCTTTGGAATTTCACATATTTCCTGTGCACATGCCAGGATTTTTTTCTCCTATTTTATTTATTCTATTTGTCCAGTGATATTGCTGGCCTCATCACAGACATACCATTTTCAGTAGGTTTGCAGCCATATTGTCAGGGAAGATACATGAAACATGACACATGCCCATACATAGTTTATTTAAGGATATTTTTTATTTTCCAGTTTTTAGTGATTTTTTTTTTCACTAGTACATTTTTTGTGCCAGGAAATGATAGCCCTAACTTGACTTAAATCTGTGCTAGTTCTATGCTGTTACTGTTCCCTGAGACTAAATATATCAACACAGATTCTGCACATTACTGTAACATTATCAGTGTCCTCTGATCCTTCTTGTGTCCCAGAAAAAACATCCAACCACAATCCTAGAGTTCATACTAATTTATGTATTGAATCCAAAGGAATCCTGATCCAAAGGAATAGCATAAAATTCACACCAATGTTTTTTATTCTCTAGCTCCCAAAACATTCATATAAATTTAAGCTTTAATCATTATGAGGGTGTACTGACATATGTGGTTAAAATTTTGAATAGAAATTTTTGAGTTGGAATGCTTATTTCATAAAGAACACTAGGATAGAAAATCAAGTAATCTGACATAGCACATAGATATTTGGTGGTAATTATATTAAATTTATATTAAAGAAATATAGAATAGTGTTGGGTAATTGTCCTTTAAAAGCATTTTAGCAGATGAAAAGCATTTTCTTATAAAGCCATTTTTCTGGTAGCTAGTCAGACATGAGTGGCAGGGGAACAAAATAGAGGCCCAACCTAGAGACCACTCTACGAACACCCTACTGATAGCTAGAGAATTCCTCCTGCATCCCCAATGAAAAAGGACAGGAGGACCATTATCTCTATCTAGCTGGTTTAATCTGGCCACAGACTCCTGAGCCAAAGGTATTACTCTAACCTGCCCACAATCTCAGCCTCATTTTATCATCATTATTATACCATATTTATACCCAGAAGTTCATGATTCTTATTATAACAGACTGAATTCCAGGTAAGTGCATGCACACTAGGGAAAGTATTAGATAGCAGCCAAATGTCAATCAAAATGAACTCACATGCCTTTGTAACCACCCATCACACCCCCTAAGATAAGGCAGACCTCTCCTTCCCTGATCCCCAGGGTTACAGTTCTCTATCTTCCCTGGCTGTTACCCCTTACTCTATCCCTACATTGGGGTATGTATCCTCACTTCTTTGTGGTCAGCCAGCTTGACCTGTCTCCTCTCTCAAAATGTGCCTTTAATAAATAATACTTCTCATAATTGTCACTTGAGTGGAAATTCACTTCTTCATCAGTGATAAGGACCTAGACCTGTGTGTTACTGGAATTCTAATCACATCAATGGCAACAATAGTTTTGAGACCAACAAATAAAATAGTAAATTGCAAATATAAATTTCAAAATTTAATGGTATTTTTTTACATTTTTGTTTTCTATAATATTTGAGGCTAATTACTTCTTTTATAACTAAATATCAGAATAAAATATCTTAATTTAAGATTAGTGGAAAAAATGCTCATACTAAAATTAGTTATTGGTACAAAGAATAAAAAACAAATTGCCAAAAAATTTTTACAAATTAAGATTTAACTTGGATGGTTAATATTTTAAAGTTGTCAACCTTACATATTAAAATATGTTAAAGATCTTAAATTTCAATTATGTTTAATCCTTCAATATTTATTTATCAGTCAATATTCCAAGTAATAAAGATATAATTATTAACACTGAAGAAATTTAAATATAATATTTAACAAGTAAGATACTGTTAAAGAGAAAACCATAGCCCCAAAATGGCTTTACTTATGCTAAAAGCTCACTTCATTAAATCTAGATTTGTGGCAGTCAAAGGTTTGTGTGCTCGGCATGTCAAATATTTAATATTTAATAGATCGAAGTTTGGAATAAAGAAAGGTTTATTTATCAAGATATAGCTGTCCTGAGAAAATGGAAATTTTCTACATTTTCTCAAATCTATCTTAAGCCTGTGCTCAAGCCCAAGGGTCTTTTATTACAAGGGGAGGGAGGGAGGTAGAAGGGAGAGGCGGGATTCAAGAGAGTGTGAAATCTCCAGATTGTCCCTAGTGGGTTTTATCTTTGATAAACATTCATTGCTTTACATACATTTCCCACCTCTTCAGCAAAGACTCCTTCTGACAAAAGGGCTGTTTAAGAATACTCAAGTCTCTGCAAAACTCCTCCAGGCGATTTACATATCTATAGCAGGAGCGTTTAGCCTGGAGGCCAGAGGAGAAATACAGGCTAGAATTAAGATAGAGTGGAGGGGAGCACTTAATTCTTTACTTGATCTAACTGCAATTTTAATCTCTCCCAGAAATGTAACCTTAATCAACTAATCTGGAATTTCCTGATTAACTCCTATAAAGTTATCTATCATGTGTGCACTCACTGTTCATCCCCCATACAAAGAAGAGACAATATGCATGATAAAAACCTTTGCCATTCCCTTTCTCCCAGAAGATGTCCTGCTCTAAAAATCCTCATTTTTTATTTTTATTTTTTGTTAATATCTCCCTTGCCCCACCCTTCTTCCTATAAAAACCTTCCATTTGCACAACCCATGGAGTACTCTTTTAGTTGCTAGATGAGATACTGCCCGATTCAGCAATCACTATATAGAGCCAATTAAATAATCAAATTTACTTGATTGAATTTTGCTTTCCAACAATACTTCATCTTGAAGGGCCAGTTTAAACAATTTAAGAGACACACATATCCATTTTAGAATTGTGTACCTCTTCTGACTCAGAAAGTGAAATTTTACTTTCTGGTTCTCATTATCTTTGAGGGTCACCTCTGACTACAGTCTTGGGAATTCTACTGTTTAAGTAGTTAGTCAGGCATGAGTTACTGCAGAGAAGGCCCAGCTCTGTAACCATAGAAACTTGCCTTGAAGACTTCCTTAAGGACCTCCCAGAAACACCTCCATTTTAAGGTTATAAATTACCCCAAATCCTAGAGAACAAAAGCCATGAAAGCTGCTGGCTAAACCAGCTACAAATGCATGCATAGAAAGTACTCCCCATAATTTCGGCCTCATTATACCATCACTATAATATCATGACTATGCCTGGAAGTTCATGAACCTAATTATAACAGACTGATTTCTGGGTAAGGGCATGCACAGTAAGTAAAGTGTTACGTAGCAGCCAACTATTGGACAACTATTGGTCAACCTCACATACAGATCATCTAGGACCTCCCATCACTGCCCAAATAAATATAAACAACCCACTTCTGCTTTGTTATAGCTCAACTTGCTGAAAACCCCCGTTCCTCCCTTGGGGCGTACTCTGTCTTATCTCTTCACCTCCCAAATTCCACAGGACTCCAGTATTTCTTAGAGTGGCCTGTCTCCTAAAATGTACTTTCAATAAATCTTACTTTTTCTAAATTTCGCAGATCTGTATAATTCTTTGCTGCACCATCAGGGAAGAACCAAGGGACACCGCACACCACCACTGTCCTTCCCCATGCCACTGGAGGGACAACAGATTTCACATCACCCTAGAGATAACAATTTCAACAAAGAGCTGTAATCAAGTGCTGTAACAGCAATAACAACCAACCAAGGACGACAAAGACCATGAAGAAAGTGGGTATATCTGCCTTATTTTGGGGCAGTGATTGGTGGTTCCAAAAGCATTCCTAGGTGATTGGCAAGTTGAGGTCCTTTGGATTGACACTTGATTGCTCTATAACACTTTGCCTAGTGTGCATGCGCTTAGCCAGAATTCTAGTACCATTGGGGTGTTCTTTGGGTAGTCTCTAATTGGGGCCCCTATTCCTTTGTCCTCCTGTCACTCATGTCTGACTAGCTACCTAAGACCTGGTCCACCCTCAAGATATTTTAATCTAAGGTTGGCTTTTGCTGTTGTACTTCTCAATATTTACCACTGACTTGGCACTGAGTACTAAAAGGGTACAAAATTTGCTACCCCAAAATATGTCTCTTTAGGCTAAGGATAGTTTAGACTAATCATTTCTAAGAAACATTAGACATAGGAAAAGTTTTAAAAATTGAGAAGTTACCCTTTAGTGAAAGATATTTACATTTGTACATTGGCCAGGGTGACTAAATCTCTAGAAACTCTTACCAATAAAGAAGGAATTGATTTAAAACTCCATAACAACTTACCTTTGTTTTCTGTGCTTTTCCTGATAGCCTTTCAAAACTGGCTCCCAACCTTAAACATCTTTTGTCATTAGCTAAAAATGGTATTTAAGATGGTGTCTTAGGTTGTAAAAGGCTGTTTTACACCTTGTCCCTAGCCCTTGTCCCTAGGCCTTTAAGATAATCCCCCTATAGGAATTTTCCATTTCACCCTGCAGCTAACACCTGGCCTAGCCCCTGGCCTAGCCAGCAGCCCGCAAGGGACAATAAGAGAAGTTACCCAACAATGCCAGTAACAGTAATAGAAGAAAATGTTAACAGGAAATAGCTCACCCACGTTCCACTTGGCTTAAGCATGTAACTGCAATGACGCACCTGAGTCCCACCGATCAGGGAAAAGGTCACGTAACCACCCCCCGAGAGGGTATAAAACTCAGGGGAGAGGGAGTCTCGGGGCTCTCGCCCTTGGTGGGGGCCTGCGTTCGAATCCGAAAATAAAGCGCTTGCTGTTAACACCTTATCTGGAGGTCTCTGTCCTTCGTGGGGGTCTCGAATCATAGGTCATTTCAGGGACTCAGCTTTCCTGCTATCTTGTATATTCACAAAAGGTAAACATGTTGCTAAATTTATGCTTGTTTTTCTCCTGTTAATCTTTTATTGGGGGCGGGGGTCATCTCAGCCTAGATAGGTAGAGGAAAAATTATTTTTTCTTTCAGAGAGTATCCTCAAACTTCTCTCAAACAACACTTACATTGTTTAGAGTAAAAAGAAGCTTTCTCAGAAGGAAATTTGGAACTTGATTGAGCTATTACTGTTAGGTCGGCGGGGGAAGGGCCAGCCAGGATGCCTGCCTGGAGATTCCCCAGCTGGACACCGGGAATCCAGAACTGAATGGGGCCCACCCTAAAGCCCTAGGCGTCACCACCCTAATCCGGAGGCTCAATTAGCATTGATTAACGATTAACGTTCCCCACCCTATACTCCTACCCTCACAGAACCATAAAAGCCACGCCCTCCCATCCCAGGGCGCGACTTCTCTGGCCCCTCTCCTCTCTGGACCAGAGAACCTCGCCCGGGAGCGCTCTCCCAATGAATGCTGGCTTTTAAAACTTCTGTCGGTGTGTCACGCCTTTACCTTACAATTACCAAAAACGCATATTAGATACAAACATGTGAAAACTAGAAAACTCTGTGAATAATAATCCTGTAGAATGAACCAAGTCTCAGATGTCAAATTTTTGCTAACCATTCACAGAAAAAAATACCATATCTGTCAATTTCTTATTGATCTAACAAATCTTGACTCAATGGAGAAACTGATAAAAGGAAAAAAATGAAGAATGAGATTTACCCATCTTGAACAAAATCCTACATTTTACACAATGACAACTATTTAGTTTTTAGAGGTACACTGGGAAAAGTGCATATACTATGTATGGAAAACATAATGAAAGATAGGTGCTCAGCGAAATAAGCATTTTTCTCATAAACAATTGAAAACACCTCTGGGAGGCAATTTAGCTTATATTAAAGTGCCCCCTTGAGGATAAAAGCATGACTACATGACCAAAAGTATTAGTAAAATACCAAATACTTTAATTAAATTATCAAAAGAAACTTTTTAAATGGTCAGATGTATATAGAACAAATGAAGATATACCTTTTATTTTTCTTTTTGGTAAAGCAAGGGATAATTTGCATGCTTTGTCTCCTAGTTACTGTCTGCTAAAGGGAAAAAAACTCTGCAAGAACAACTACTAAATCTAAGCAGTAGAAACTTTTGTCCACATCATTGTTTAAGAAATAAAACCTTAGTTATTAGAAGAAATATTATTTTCTATAACTTTAAATTTTGACAAAAAAGAACCATGGTTTTATTCTGTTTCAAACTCTCAGGACTTGCCAAGGTATCAGTTGGGGATGAGAGAGGTTGGGGTGTCCTTCATTCTGCAGTTCACACAGGGTATTGCCAAATCACCAGCTTTTCTAGCCAGTGGCCTCTTCTGGGTGGGTAGCTCTCTTATGGTTGCGACACAGTTTTGGTACATTTGATCTCAGTGGGTTTGAAATATTGGCTGCTATGACATTCTGTGAAGAGATCCTTTAAAGTGGTTAATTGCTTCCACAGCACTCTGCCGAAGAATAGTTCATTCTTATTGGCCCTTTTCGTGAGTTTAAGAAAATACCTTTATTCTTCTGCAAAAAATTTTTTTACCTCTTTGTTTTTTCAACATGTTTTAATGTACCTGAAGTTTCCCTTTCCCTCTGAGTTTAATCTCTAAAAATAAACACAAAGACATCTACAAGACTTATTTTTTTTTAATTTCTGCCAATATTTCTTTCTTGTGATCATGAGCATAAGGCTGCCTACCATCATGAAGAAGAAATAAAAGAGAAAATTACAAGGAAGAAACATATTATTTCCTCAGAATAACATTCTGCCATTTCAAACAAAGATTAGGATCCTTAGAATACTAATAAATAGGTAGATAAAACCAATTATGAATATATAGGCAACTATAACTTGTATGTCAAAGATAAATTTTCTATAAAATTCAGATAAGTATTATTTCTCTGTTTTTCAAAGATTTAAATGAATGTTACACCTTTGGAGGTTTGTTTAGAACAAAATGCTAATATGGTAATTCTATTTGATGAAACAGTAATCATCAAATTAGCCCTAGACTATAAATAAGATGTGCTCTCTTTTATGGTTTAAACCTAGGGATAAATTAAGTTTACATTTTTGTAAATGTGTTAAGAATAGGAAACTAACTATGAGGAAGCATAGTTAATGCAAAACTATGGTTAAAACTTGAGAATTAGGAGAGGTAGCAAGAAAAGACTAATGAGCTATGGGGGGAAAGAATGAACAATAAATCAAGGGAAAGAATATCACCTTAGAAAATCTTAACCCCAGAATTGGAGAGAAAATCATTTTAAAAACTAAATGCAGCTTAAAGAGATATTTGCTCTAGGGTAGGATATAGATCTGGTGACAGCTCCTAAACTGAAGAACTAGAAAAGCTATGAAATATACTGAAATTATCTTTTTGAAAGTAATGGTACTTGATTGAGGGCTGAGTTCTATGTACACAGGGGAAATCTATATGATACAGGAATGACCAATATGGCTTGATAACAGAATAACTTGATAACAGAACCAAGACAGTAGAGGTCAAAGAGCCCTGGAGGATATAAAGGACCACACTAACCGGTGTGGAGAGATTTTATTAATACTCTTTGAGATCCCAAGATTCAGCTAAGACAGAAATATTCTATCTTGGGAATAAAGACCATATCCTAGAGTAAGCTTTACCCTAGTCTGCCCACATTTTGATTTTTCCCTCCAAGTCCATAAAGAATTTTATAACATCACATCACATCACATCACATCACATCACATCACATCACATCACATCACATCTAGGGTTCCTTTTATCTTCCAGTCCACCAAAGCTCTATTGTCAGACCTTCTTGCCAGTTCATTGGCTACTACTCAAAAAATGATAAAAAGCTATACCATATTAATATTGTTATCATCTTGTTTATTTGATGCACAAATAATTCAAATCTTAATTTTACTCATTCAGCAGATTTATCATTTTTATCCTCAAATTACAACAATAAATACATTGTAATGCATTTACTCTCAAGCTGTTTTCCTTAAACCTTGCATATTTGGCATCATCTGATAACTGATTATAGGGAGGAGCCCAATTAGCTATGAGGTCAGGAAACTCCCCAAGGAGATCTATTGTAGAGCTCCATGGCACAACAACTACTTATTCATGCATACAATGGACAATTTCAATAATTCCCTGTCATATATTACTAAGTATGTCATTTTATTAAATAAGGAAACGCTTCTGCATCTCTCCTTCCCTGTTGGAATGATGATCTGACATAAACCAAAAAACTTGGACATTTCAGGTCTCAAAATATTTTTTCTCTTTCTTAATAGACTCAGTTGGAACTTATGCACAATAATAGACCAAAAATTGTCTTTCAAAAACTGTTATCTTGCAGCTGTATTAAGTATCTTTCTTGTCTAGAATCTCTAAAGTTGGTTGTCTGTCTAAGACCTTTTCTAAGACCATGAGTCAACATGAATATGGAATAGAAACTCTTCTAATATCACTTGAACATGGCAAATCAGAAGGACCCAGAAGTCTCCACTCTGGTACAGCTCTCTGGGACTTGCATTTTCTGTTCCTCTGAGCTGCACACAAATTTAGTTTTTATTCCCTGATAAATATGTAAATAGGGTTACTAAAAATCACCAGATATGGTCTGTGATTTCTCCAAAGTCTAAACCATTAAATTAGTCTTTGAACTTCTCACTTTGCTTTTTGAACTGGCAAGGACAATAACTTATTTTGGAGTGCCTGAGGGATATCTCTTTATCTCTTGTAGCTTTTAATTAAGTTGTGAATAAGAGTTTCTACATTTTCCCAGATCCAGTCCTTAATTTGGGTTATTCTGACATCTTACATGGTCATAAGACTGTCAAACATTGAACTTTAATTTTAACTGTTTTTAGAGTGAAATATCTACCTTATATCATCAAGAATAATAGTACTTTCCAACTCCATCAAATCTAAATCCCTCTCATCAAGTTTGGAGAATAAGCAGATAATTTATATTTCCTCTTGGGAGACTAATACAGTTGTATTGAAGTCCATCCTACATGAATGCACACTGACCCAATTAGCCAAAGATAGAAGTGGAAAAGACAACATTAAACAAACTGATTAGAGAAAAGTAACATTCTTTACTATGATTCATGGCTTGAATTGTTAATACCATATTAGGCATGGTCAACTGTATTGAGAGGATGCAGGCATTACTTTATTAAGACTCACCAATCTACAGTTTGCCTATTGGATCTGTCGGGTTTTTTTTTTATAGATCATTTTAAACTATAAAAATAAATTTATGAGTATGAACATACATGCATCTTATATATCCTTAAAACCAAAACTTTCTGGTGCTCTCAGAAAATTTAGCCCATGATGTTGTTACAAATCGAGACCTTGAGCGGCCTTAGGTAATTGTAGATATTCCCATCGATCATGCATAATTAAAACAAAAGAGTAAATTTGCACAACATCCCCCCTCCCCCAGAACCCAACGATTTAAGTATGGAAAGAATTTCCATCCCGACATAATGTTCATTCCAATAATACATTTGTCTGGGGTGAAGCAATAATTATACAAAGCTTTTATTATAAATTCCTGCTTTAAGGCATACTTGCAAACTTTCTATGGTTGTTTTGTCGAATCTTGCTTATCTAGCAAGTTTAGGTATATCCATACATCACGTATCAGGATTTAACAAGCCCTTCAGCCACTTCCTGTTACCTACACAAACTCCATGAGTCCTCTGCTAGGGGTACTGCTGAGAGATGTTGGCAACTTGTGTCATGCAGTCATAGTCCTCTTCTTTACCTCAAACTATTTAAACTGGAACTAATTATAAAGGGATTGTGGATTTATCTTTCATATAATAAGAATTGTTAAGCCTCTAAAGCTAGCATAAATTAAATGACACTATATAGTCTTTCTTTTATAGTCTGAGGAGTTTGATAGGACATTCAGTCCATTCAGCCTCTTGAACTAATCCATTGTAATTTTAGTAGCAACTTCGTCTCTCTTTCTCCCCTCCCCTCTCTCTCTTCACGACATTTAAAATCAGGCATCTACTCTTCTATTTAGTTTAATTGTATTATTGCCAATTTTATTCTTTTTCTTTTTTTTTCTGAAAAATTTATATCTTTTCCCCTTATTCATCCCTATTCAGGGAAGTTTGGCAACATTCTTCACTCCTACCCACTCTTTCGACACAAATTCAGTTGGTATAAACTTTCAGTTTTGCAAGATGAATTAGTACTAAAAATCTGCTCTAGAGTACAGGGCCTATGGTCAAAAAACAATTTGTTGTGCACTTAAAACTTTGTTGAAAGGGTAGATCTCATATTAATTGTTTTTACTACAACATGTACACAAACACTTACACAAAAACGGAAACTTTAGGAGGTAATAAATATGTTTATTACATTGTGGTGATGGCTGAATAAGTGTATGCATATGCCCAGATCCATAAAATTGTATATATTAAATATGGGCAGATTTTGCTAATCAATTATACCTCAATAGAGCTGTTAAAAACAGAGAAAATGTCAGAGAAGTATTTTCTTAATTCTTTTAACATACTCTATGTTTATATACATTTTATTGTATTTAAAAAGCAATGTCACGATTTCCTATATTTTACTTAATGTGTTTAGAATTTCTGCACGATTATATAGGCATGAGGATGTAACTAGCATTTATAATATAGTTTTTAAGTGGAAAAATATGTTCTGAATGCCAAATAATTGATCTGTAAATACTTTTGGTACAAAAATCTACATTAGGGAGATAACTTGAATTTCTTAATTCATCTGATTTATGGAATTCTAGGTTATAAAAACATTTGAAAAACTGATGCCATGGTGATGAATATATAAACTTATAAATGATAGGTAATACGAAAATCAATCAATCAATCAATCAGTCAGTCTCATAAAGAGCTGGAGTCAGTTTTAGCACAGCATCAGTAATCACTTCTGAAAAGAAAAAAAAAACATGGATAAGAAGGAACTTTAGCACTGTCATAAAACTAGTTATATGTTGGTAGCAGTCAGAAGATTTTAGCAGGCTTCCAAAAAATTTTCTTTAACATCTAAGGATTGAGTTGTATAATTTTCTTTTTCAGAATGTGTATTTCTACTTTCTTATGTACTTCTAATTATACTATAGCTAGAATTATTGAGGATGTCAAAATTTAACTATAAAATTTGATATCATCTGCTACTCTTTACGTTTCTCATTCATTGAGTCACCAAATTCTTGTGATTCGACATCATAAATTCTCTTAGTCCTCATACTCACTTTTCAATTTCCACTGCCTGGGCTTCCATTCAGAAAATATTTTCAACACAAGTAAACCACACTGTGGCTATCATCAGTGTCAAATTATTTTTGCTTTTTCTATCTTTGTTTTAATCTGTTTCTAGAATTATCCTCTTATAATACAGAGTATCATTCTGTATTACTCTCTTCTCAATCATATGTTTAAATTTTACCTTTGCAATTTAAAAAAATTATTCTGCTTGCTTTGTACTTCCTGTAGAAGCACGTAAGGGTAAACCTTTATTTTCTTGGATAGGTTATTATACAATTAGGTCTATGATTATTTAAGGCACTAGGAAAAGCTCCTTTGCTCTCATTTCATTTATTTTTGGCAACAAAGCACATACAAAGAGTTTGATATCTTCGAAATGAAGAGAATTTGAAAACATCTTAAAATTTTGTTCCTTTTTAGGCTTCACTGGTATTTTAAGCCATGTAATACAGTGCAAAATATACGTAGGTAGAAAACTATAGTCATCTCCCTTAGCCACAGAGGATATGTTCCGAGACCTCCAGTGAATGCCTAACACCTTAAATAGTACCAAATCCTACATATACTATTTTTTTTTCTATCATAGATAACTTTTCACTGAAAGAAAGCACTTTACAGCTTCTCTGGCATGTCCAAATTGCCAGCATTATTACTCTTGCTTAAGGGTTTCTTGAACACAAGCACTTTGATATCACAGCAATTGATCTGATAACCCAGATGGCTACTAAGTGACTAATGAATAGGTGGGGAGCATGTGTGGTATGGAGACACTGGACTCAGGGATGATTCACATCCAAACCAGAATGGAGTAGGAAGGTACAAGGTTTCATCGTATTACTAGCATAGCATGCAATTTAAGACTTATGAATTGTTTGTTTTTTGAATTTTCCATTTAGTATTTTCAGACTTTGGTTGACCACGGGTAACTGAAACCACAGAAGAAAAAATCTTCGGATAAGAGGGTACTACTGTATAGGCAAAAGTGCAGGGCAACATCAGTAGATCTTGGACAGATATTGCTATTATGTCCATATAGCCCTAGAACATGTAATATCTGCTCTTTTAGAAATGTATAATTCATTAAAGTAATATTTGGAACCAAGCATATTAAAAATTAAGAGAATTTGTTTTTTTCCCCAAAGAGATAAGAAAATCTTAAATAATTGTTTTCATTTTTAATATTTTTTCACATTGTGGAAGAGGAAAAACTAACCATATCAGAAATCCCATAATTATGTACACATATTATACATGGACTTGATGTATGTAAAGCACACTCATTGTAATAAAAAACAAAAACAGGCCACTGGCCTTTTAGAAGAAAGATTGGTTACCATGCCATTTGTAACTCACTTTTAATTCATCCAGGTCCTGACCCTCCCCAGAATATCTAAATATAGCTGACTTTAGTTCCAGTTTGTAGAAGAAATTACTTATTTATTCACATGGAGAGCATAATTCCTAATGTTGTTTTCTTTATTCTTACAATAATGAATATATGCAGGAAAAAGGGCATTCATTGTCATGTAATAACAACTGCATATAAATTGCATAGCCAAGAAATTATTTCATTAATATGTGCCTGTAAAACATCTGTAGGTTATAAATGACAAATCTGAATTTATATAAAAATCACTGTTGCAATATTTCTGTACTTATATTAAAAATCCCCCTACACCCACTCTTCCTAAATAAATAGAGATATGTTCCAGTTAAAAATCGATACAATGAATAGTTATTTCATAAAGGTCATACAGTTTGCATATATTTTTAATTGCACATTATAGAAAAAAAAGTATTGTTGTGACATGCAAAAAAAAGCAACATTATCACAGATACATTTTAATTACCCTTACAGTAGAAAGCCAACAATATATAGATAGAGCCTAGCATTTAAAAATCAGAAGTATGGATTTAAGTCAAAGGTCAGTTCATTGACATGTTTTGAATATCAATTGACTCATTTGTAAAACAGAGATAATAAACTATGATTAAACATGAGGATATGAATGAAAAACTTATGATAGTTGAATCAGACAGTCCTGCTTTTAAATCCTAGCTTTATCATTTACTAACTTTATGACCTTGAGCAAAATTCATTTATTAAAAATTATATCTGTTAAATAACTATTAGTGTATGAAAAATATAATAAGAACCACATAAAAGGTAATATTTATTAGAAATCCTCATCTGGAAAATATTCATTCTCTTTTCCTTTCTTGATACAATATGCTTATAATAATTAATACGTTTGCTCTATGGTTGTGAAGACAAAATGCAACAATGCGTGTTGGTATTTTAGAAAACATAAAGAAACATACACATTTAGAATTTTTTTCATGACTTGTAGTTTTAGATTCGGTCAGTGATCTGTGGACACATACTCAAAAGTTCTACAGAGATGTGGCCTTAATTTATTTAGTGTAAAATTTTAAAGTATTTTCTATGTGAAAAGCACCTTATTAGCAAATGGAGGATATATTTGCTTAAATGCGCTTCCTAATTTCTGTGCTAATATTTTAAACTTTTCATAAAACTTCAAAACACAAATCTTGCGCAGCTGGGCCCATGTGCTTTCTTAATTTCTGAGCTATCTTAAAAGTTAAGAAGTTTAAGTATAGTCTAAAAGTGTAAATTGAATAATAAAAACAGTTTTTTTATGTGTGTTATCTGCTTTTCTTTGCTACCATAACAATTAAGAGAGCTGAGAGTAACTTATAACCTGCAGTAACCAAATAGGTAAATTTTAACTATTTTTGGTGATATCAATGATGTAGAAATGGCTACCCTATATATAAGCTAATTAAATCTACTTGCTAAGTCTTAAGGATTATTTCTCATAACTACAGTGTTTTTCATGTGTCTTGGAAGATATTACAGAAATCACTAAAAGTACAATATTAGATTTAGAAGAACATCTATGACATTTGTCCATAACTTTAGAGGTGCCAAAATAATTTTACATTTTCATGAAGAAGCCTAATCAATATGTTCAGAGAACAAGCTTCTATATGGGATAATTTTCTAGCTGATTTAAGCTTAATTTTTAAATTTATTTTAAAAAATAGCATTTATAGATTTCCTGAGTATAATATTTGACCCTTATCTACTTAAATATACTGAATGAATACAAGTAAGTTTTGTCTTGCCCAGATAGGGTATCATTAAAAAGAATCATTATAATGAATGGCAAAAGAGCAAAGGCCTAAATGGAGAGTAAACTCTTTGAAATATGTTAAAAATATTATTCTTTTGCCTTTCAATAGAATTACCTGTTTTGTGTGGTTTTATTTTTGTAATTATTCATTTTTGTTTACAGTTAAGATACCCTTTTCTAGATGATGAACTTTTAAAGAGCAAGACTGTCTAGTTAATCATCCTAGATCTCCCTTGCTTCACTCAGGAACATGTCTTTGATCATTCTGCCACCAGCAGCTATCGAGTTTTTCCTGATCCATTTTACTTATTTACTATTTATAAGCTTCTTTGGGCTGGGACACTGTCTTAACAAACTTGCAAGAACTTTCACAAAATCAGACTAAACTCTGAAATGGTATCTGAGATATTTTTATAGCACATGGACCTTCAGACCTCAATACTGACTTCCAAATTCCTAAAAGCCTCCTGGATAGTCGAAGTTGCCACAATAATAAATGCATTTGTGTTCAGGCAGTTTGAGTCATATGGGTTAGTTGCAAACATACCTGGTGTATGATAGTTTAGATGTTACAGACACTTTATTAATTAAATAATGCTGTCCTGGTTGTCTGAGTTTTAAGATATTGTCTTTGAAATCTAGTTTGAATAAAAGCAATAAATAATCTAGATAGAACTAGAATCTTTTATTTCTATAACAAGATTGCATATCTTTATTTATAAAATACTTCCACAACTACTTAATTTTGTAATGATTTGCAACACTCCTTCTGATTTTTTTAAAAGGACATGTAACCAAAGAATGATAGGCTCATGCTTGCAGGTTTTCATATAGCTTTACTGTACCGTATTGAAGAATCCTTGGTAATCAATTGCCCCATTCCCTTATTAGACATAGATTTAATATGCCACATGAGAAGGTGAAAATTGCCATTGCTTCCTCACTGTTCAGACTAAGATATATATGGCACTATTGATTATCATCTCTATTTACACAAGCATTCGTCTTCAATGCTGAGATAATTAGAATATTTCCTTCTTGGATAAAGTTTTAGCATATAGCAAGTACATATTATACTGGAAGATAGTGTAGAATATATATAGTGTGTGTGTCTGTGTATATATCTAGTGATATACGCATATATGTGTAAATATATACATATCCTATTTTATAAAAAACAATCTATGTGTTTTATGAGTAACATTGTTCAGTCACATGCTGACATTAAAGATGTATGTTTTTCTACCTGACTCAATTTTTCAAACCTATTTTCTGTAAGATTTTTTCAAAACATCCATATCTTCAGCACCTCTGTAAGACTAAATTGGCATACAGATACATTTAAAATGCATTAGCAATTTTTTTCATACCTGCTGAGATAATTAATCCACAAATTCTATAGAAATAAAGCAGTGAATTCTGTAGTTGCTGCTAGTACCAAAGCCTTCATCACCAGCTAAATAAGAGATCAAAGGTATCTGGGGATGTTTAGGTAATAGCAAGTACAATGGCTGCGCCTGCTTTTTCTGGAAGGACAGTTCAGTATCTTACTCAAGTGCTGGTCCATGTGATCTAGGAGTCTGTGGTTTGTTCACTTCCAAATTATATATTGAGTTCAGCTTTACACTTTCTATACAAAATCAAAGCATTATGACCACAATATAGTGAGCAGCATGAAGAGAGATGACTATAAGAAAAACAAACAGAGGAAGACAGCCTTAGGAAGACTTGATGTGATTACTTCATTTTAAATTTGTGTTTACAGAGAAACTGTAACACCACAGTCTTGATGTGATAAAACTTTCTTTATCACTCTTCTTCAAAAAACTAAAGACTTTCTCTATTTGAAAGAAGGAGATAGAGGCAAATATTGATTTGAGATATGCAAATATACAAATAGTCTTTATACATCTATATGAAACCCTTACACATTTATACTAGAAAAAATAATTAAGAATGTATACAGTAGAACTTTCATAACCAAAAACTATACATATATATGTATATTATATATGAAATACATAAAATATATGTCATAGATATGGCACACAATTATGGATAGTAAAGTGGTTCCCACTAAATAGAAAGCAGGGTTAAGTTACAGAATCACATTAGAAAGAATGTTCTTGCTAATTTAAACTCATGCACACACAAATATAAATATGCAAACAATAGGGCATTAAATACTCTGTCATGAACCAAAAGATGATGAATTTAATTATAAACACCTTTATTCAGCAATTTGTAAATTATTTTTATCAATTCTCTAATATTTACTAAATCCATTCTCTTTTCCAAATTTTTTCTTAAAAGTTCATCTTTACTTAACACTTAAGGAATTGGTCATTGGAGTAGTTTATTTTGAACAAATAAAATGGATATTTTTCAATTTTAATAAGTCAAGAAGAAGAAAATATATTAAACCAAAACAAAAAAAAAACAAACCAAAAAAACACCTGAGTCTATAATGAGTGGTTGTTTGAAGTTGCTTTTTACTTTTATTTTTTTCTCCCCCCTCCTTCTCTTCACCTCTATATCCACCTGTTTGTATTTTTATGCTGGCAGAATGAAAAAGTCACAAATGAAATGTAAAAACAATAGGACACCCACACTGATGACTTTTTATTAATATTGTCTGGCTTCTTGTTCTTGTACTTTTTATACTTTCCACTAGTTTCACTTAACTTGATGAATAGGAGGTTCAGCTATAGCGCAGAAAGCATACATAGCATAAAACTTTGCTAAGTGTCAAGTGGATATTTTTGTTTCATCAATTCCCATCTTCCATTCCTACTGTTATATTTGAGAATTTCCATTACTATAACTTCACGCTGATTTAATCTCTTGCTTCTGAATTTCTTTCTCGTAAAGATTAGGTCACTAATACTTGCCACTTTTCCTCTCCATTATCAGTACACCTTCAGCACATCCACATTCAATTTCTCCATACATCTATTCCAATAGGTGATTTATTGTACACTGGCAATCATGTCATCCCTTATTTCATTGTTTTAGAAGTATTTTTGAAGTCACATTCTTTTTTGTGTCTTTCTCCTATGATAGCTTCTTTAAGTACCCTTTTACTTTTATTCTCTTTGCTTCTGTCTCTGTTTACTGCTATCATATCTGGATACCTGTTAAAGTTTTTTATTTTCTTTAGTGTGTCTGGTCTCAAAATCAACAGAGCCTTACTCTACTGTAATTTATATATATATATATATACATATATATATATGTGTGTGTGTATATATATATACACACACACACATATATATATGTATATATATATACACACATACATATATATATATATCATTTATATATATATAAATCATTTATATATATACACACACACACACACACACACACACACACACACATATACAGCAGAGCAGGATATTTATTTTGAAGAAATTTTAAGTAAGTGTATGGCTTATTTAGGGTTATATCTAAAATTTTAATTATGTTAATAAATACTAAGAACCCTAAAAAATTCTGTATACTTATCTTAAGTAATGAATCTTAAAATTGATAATACTTCATTAGAAAGGAAATCATATTATTATTTAATAATAATTTCACAATTCTCACAACCTCCTGCTAAGTTAGTTATCCAAATTTTAAAAAATAGTACTTTCAAAGTTATTTTTATCTAATGCTTACTTGTAGTGATAATGCTATAAAAATGAGGCAGGCATAATTTTGTTTTTATATTATCCATTTATGAACATGGGATTTGTTTCATACAGTAAAGTAGTAAACATTTTACATACATTTAGATATCTTTTATATTAAGAAAAATAAATATTTGGCTACAGATTGGTCTAGGGCCAATATGTGCAAACTGCTTGGTTGGATTCTTGGATAAATAAAAAGGTCATAACTAATAAAATGTGTTCTTACTAAATATTAGACAAGTTGCAATATCGCTAACAGTTTTGTTAACAATTATGTAAACATCTCAAATTTTAAATATTTAATAATCAAAAGATTTAAAACTTCTAGTTTTGATTTAGTCATAAATTTGCCTTTTGAAAGGAAAAGCGGAATATTTATTTCAAATATCCTAATTTAGCACTCAAACAACACCCCTAGTTATTTATTTAGATTATGCTCTATCTACTGCTAACCACTGCTACCTTTCCTCTTTACTCACATATAAGAGATCTGTTAATTTTTGGTGTAGGGAACTCATTTGAACATTCTCCAAGACTCATGCATTTTGCCCTAAATGGCATACATACTATGAATCAATACATGCATTTCTCCCCCACCCCACCCACACTTATTTTCAAAACAGAGAAATGTTCCCATGGCTGGGTCTCGAATTCTTGTTTTTTTTTTTTTTCTCTTAGTAGTTGTCTGTACTTGTTATTCCAATGTCTTTAACTTCTGGTGTCATCGATGTAAATAATGTCAGTTTCATTCTTTGCATTTTTTTTAAGAAAAAATTTGAAAAAAATTTGCAAAATATTTTTTTCATACAGAGGTTTAGGAATCATTATGTTATGTATCTAGATGTATTTCTTTTTTTTCCTAAAATTTGGGGACAATTTTTATTCTGCAAGTTCAAGTCTTCAGTCCATAGAAATATCATTTTTAACTTGTTTAATTATTTTTTATGTATTTGCTTCTTATGTTTTATTTGCATCTTTTGCATTTGTCCTCTAGGACATTAACTTTTTCTCCTAAGTGCAACATCTTTAATTCTTATTGTGTATAAAGATGTTTCATTTATTTGATTGTCAGTCCACAAGCTCAAATCTCAGTAACGGCGATACCATTATTCAATTCATCTACTGATTTCTTAAGTAAAATTATTTTTGAAATATATTTTTTATATATTGCAATTGAATCCCCTTTTAATATTTTATATTTCTCTCAATTTTCTATGTATTTCATTTCATCTGTCCTTGGGATGGCTTTGTCTTCTTTTCTTCTGTTGGTTCCCATGAGGTATCCACTTATGGCTCTGTAAATCCTTGAGGTTCAAGTTAAAATGCTAGTATACCTTACTGAAAATAATTCTATAAGGGAGGAAAGGCTAAACAGTAAATTTTTTCACTCATTTATCAAACAACTGGAAGAAGCCTACTGTTACCTGCCATGTCACTTCAAAGTATAGCCCTCTTTCCCTCAAAGGTATGAAAAATTTATGATCATGAGTTGAGGTCAGGAAGAGTAGCAAGTATACCAAAAAACACTCATAAAAGCTGATGAAACCTTTCCAATGATCTCCATCATAGTTAACATTGTAAAAATTGGGTTTTCTAAAACTCTATATTTGGTCCCCTCCTACTCACAAGCAGAGAATGCAAGTTTTGCTTCAGCTTTCTCCACTGGGAGAACTCTCACTGAGTCAGCAGTTTTAGACACATCTCATACTTAAGTCACCATCAGTAGCTTAAGAGAGTGTTCTATTAAGAGACATAGATGATATTTGTAATAGAGTTGGAGACATTAAATAAATTTTTTAAATTCCACATTTCCCAAATAAGCAAAGTACTTACAATTCACTAACATTAATACTCCAAAAGAAATTGACATCTTTAGCCTTGACTTCTCCACTGAGTTACAAATCTGTAAAGGATGTCATTGAAATTTCCACTTGGATGTCTAATGGTTTTCTCAAAATTAAATGTCCAAAACTGACTCTCATTTTAAATATTTACTTGTCTACTTATTTATTTTTGCTTCCCCCCATGGGATGTAAGCTCTATGAAACCACAACGTTGATTTGTCTTATTGACCTTGTATCCCATGCTTAGTAGAATGTCAACCTATACAGTAGCTGCACAATAAATATCTGTTAAATGCATAGATTAATATGGCAATAGAACACAATATAAGTAAGGTCTTCACAGAAGAGCAAAAGCAATACATCTGAAAGAAGTCATCAGTGATAAACATTAAACACAAAAATTAAATGTAAAAATACCAATTTTTACTCTTTAGTTTGAAATGATGAAAAAGCAAATAGTTGAGTATAGGACACAAATTTATCTACTAAATGTTTCTTGAATAAATAAATACTGAAATTGATTTGGTACAATAGACAGTATTTGGTCATGGTTATTATCCTCAAGGAGCAAGAACTTTATAAGAATTTACACTCTTCACATAATTATTTCAAAGCACAGTATGTAACCTAAGGGATACATAAAGTATATATTTATGTACAAAAATATGAAGATTATGTGTAATACTATTTGTTTCAGTTTTACTTTGCAAAATATAAAAATAAGTCTAAATTTGCAATAGGAGAATGATTAAATAAGTTGATGTATATAAATATATATATAATAAAATTTAGTCATTAAAAATGTTTTCCTAACCTAACCTGACAATTTATTTCATATAATTTCTATAGGGAAAAATTAAATATTTAAAATATAAAATCATTTATCATGTTCATTGAAAAAATAGAGATGAAGAAAGGAAAGTAGGAAAGAAGAAAGGAGAAAAAGAAAAATAATAAAAAGAAAAAAATAATGAGAAGAGAATAAATATTACTAGATAAAAATAAATAAAATAGATTTTATCATACCACAAAATACTTTGAAAATTTTTCAAATAATAGATTAGAGCTACACCAATTGAGAAATATTATCAATGTGGAGTTATATAAAAAAAGCAAGATAGAGTATATATTACATGATCCTAGTGTATAAACCAAAAAAATGAATAAAAATCCTCAAAACTATGTGTGTTCATGTATCAGTATGCATATATAAAGTATGATGATGAAACATATGGACAAATGCATAGAAGTGGTTAAGTTACTTGGTAGGACTGAGGCAGGAGCTGGAGAAAAAGATAGAGTAAGCAGAATGTCAAATGGAGAAAAGAAAAGGAGACTGCTCATTTTAAAAAAAGAAACAAAAACATTTAAAATAATATTTAATCTTAGGGAAGAATAATGTAATGTTAAATAAATAGCAATGTAAAAACTCTTCATATGTTGGTTGAGCAAAATTTTATTTAAGATATTTAAATAAACATATATGTGTTTAAATACATAGATATACCTGTATATGAAGATGATAGTTTGTTGGGAGTCAATTGTATGTAAAATGTATTTCAGAAAACATTTTATATATAACACATATAAAGTATCAGTGAAACAAAAATTAAAGGACATCTACAATGATGTTCTGATAGTAATATCATGGTGGTATTTATTTTCTGATACATAACATTTTTCTTGTATGCATTTTTATAATTTTGAAGTATGGTAAAATACATAATAAGATGAATTTAACAGAGCACAAGATAAAAAATACTATGAAAAGAAAAAGAAGTTAGAGAATCTGAAGTTCAAATTTTACTTGGCAGTGTGAACATGAGCAAAATTTTTACTTCCTAAAGCCCCACTATTCATGACTATAAAATAGATGTAATAATAATAACAATATGTAAATCATTAAAACTCAACCCAACAATTTAAAAAAATGTTTGAATCATTTAAACAGGGGTCACACTGATTATTACCTCTAGGGATTTTTTTCAAGCCTGTTTTTGACTTAGGGATATTCTGACTGAAAAGTAGCACATCAAAATAGATTTATAATTCAAACTAACACTGTAGTTATGCCTATTCCTATTCTAAATACATTTCTATGTAAATAGCACCATGAAGAAAGAAGAAGGTGGAATGAGAGGAACCTACTTTGTTAGCCCACAATCACGCCTATTTGTTTAAAAATTTCTTATTGGTTTGTAATCATTGTGAAAATAAACTTCAGACCTCATTAGATACTACATAAGTAGAAGATATCTTTAAAACACCTTAATTTTTTCAGTTAAATGTATCACGTCTGTTTTAAGGTCTATAAATATTAATCATGCCAATGAACTCTATGCAATGCTTTATTTTATCTTGTCAAAATTTAACAATATTCATTATAGTTTAGCTCAGTAATGCTTCACTGAAGAAGCTAACAACTGGTGGAGATTATATGTAGATGATACAGGATCTTGTTTACAAGTGAAGCTTCTAAAATTCTTGAGGAAGAAAAACTAGATTGAAAAATTAATTAGATATAAGTTGCACAACATAAATCGCTTCACGATCTAACAATTTAGACGTAATTTCTGTGAGAAGGGACCTCCTTTAGTATCTTCTTCCAGCATTGTGATTATAAGCCCTTCTTAAATGGCAAGAAACAAAGCCATACTGTTGATATTTTATATATTATTCCTGGTTGTGTACAAACTATTGAATCACAAGTTGTCTATAGACAGAATATGCAAAACAAAGGACTGTTTTATTTGCTAAGGAATTAGTCATATATTGCCTTGAAATGTCTTTTTTATTGTTTTAATGTTTAATTTCTGTTTTATCTTGAATTGTATGAGCCTTGAAAGTTAAAGTTAATTCTTTGTGTCACCCAAAGCAAGTAACATATTTTCAACACTGGCATTTTAAATTTTTTCATGTTAAAAGGAAATCTCATAATATTAATATATGGTATGAATCTCTATTAAACTCCTAATTTTAGAAACAAAACTGAAAGCCCAGAGGTAGGTATAGAGATTTGAAATGTAGAGTCAATGCAAAATAAATGGATTAAATAATCTTCCAAAATATTAGAGCATTTGACATGTTCATATCTTATACATAGGACTGCCACTTTATGAAACTCCAAGAAATACTGTTGATATTGTATTTTATATGAACAGCCACCTTGAAGTTTGTGTAGCAGATAGCTCTGTATAATGTGATAGTAAAAAAGAAATAAATTTTTAAAATTATTTTTATGACAAAGATGATTGATAAAAAATAAAATGATCTCATGGTATTTTATCCAGATATTCAATAATATGAGGAAGATACATTAAAACAAATCCATGTTACTTTTATTTAATTTTCCTTTTAAGTAAATTGCTTATGTGGTATTTCTATTTAAATAACTTAGAAATAATTTGCTCTAATTTTAAATTAAGACCCATTCAGTGATTGAATTTCATATCAACCCTTTTTCATGCATGTCTTCCTTTGAACACCATACCAAATTAAATCTATTCTAAATTTATCCTCAAAAACTTACTTTTATGTAGATTCTGATTGTTTCATGAGTTTGAAAACCTCCTTTAGATAGAGCAATGGAAGCCAGAAGAAGTAATGAAATATATAACAATGTTTACAAGGCATCCAAAATCAATGATACATTAATCACCCTTCTTTTAACAGATTCTATTATCCTTATTCTGACAGTTCATCACTTTTACTGCTGTTCCTAGATAGAAATTACAAAAAAAGCTTGTCTTTGCTCTATTAAAGTTGTAATGATACTTTATATTTATATTTAAAAGTAGAAAAACAATATGACAGCATAAATCCTTTGGGTAGTCAGGACTAGTTATTCAATTCAGGGTTTCTATTCATCTCTTCCTTTTCCAGAAATGTACATTGCAACTTCTTATTTCTACACAAATTCAATATAGTACATAATGAAAAATAATCCTCAGATTATGAAATATGAATATTGATAGTTATATTTTTATTATCTAACTTCATTTGTATATTTATGAAAGTAACAGTAAGAATGTGGCTGGTTATGCGAATTTGTTTAATTTCTTTAAGAAGTTTTTAAATTTTTACTCTGGAGGGTATACACACATTACATATTTTAGTATAGTTCACACAGTAGATATACATATTAATAAATATTTGATAAATAAGTTTAAGTTGGAATCTACTGGCTATATATATATCACATCTACTAGCTATATTGAGCAAATACAAATTATCCACAGATCATTCATTTCTCTAATTGCATTCAGATTTTACTTTAGAAACATCCCTGTCCCATTAGTAGTCATGGACTTTGCATGGGGTTGACAACATTTAAAGCTCCAGAGATAAATTTTTTTTTGACAAATTATCTGAAAAATTTTAATCCCCTCCAAAGATAATTAAAATTTAAATGTGACCTAAATGGACTCAGAGTGAAAATGAGCATTTTTATTATATGGTTGGGTGAATGATTCTTTTGCTCTCACAATTAAGTGAGTAGTCCTGGAGAGATTAGACAATAATAATTTGACCAAAAAGGAAACTACCTTTAGGATTAAGGAGGTATAGTAGAGGGCTTACTTTGAGTCTGTACTAACAATATTTATTCACTATATTAAACTGATCCTGAAGACTACTTCATCTAAGACTTTCCAGCTATGTCAGTTAATTTTTTTCTTGCTTTCTGTTTCTTATTTTTCTATAATTATTACTAACTCCAAGGCATTGAACAAGCTACTTAATATCCTTGAATCTTAGTCTCTCCTATACAATATAGAAATTCCTATTTTCTGTAGAAAATAGGAGATTAATAAAGAAAATAAGACTTCACAATTTTATTTCAAAAAATTCTTTAAAGTATAGATGTTGGCATAATGTGAAAGTACCAATAGAAAATATTTCCATTTACAGGACAATGTTGATGACAACTAGGTACTACTGTCAATAATTTATATGCCTATTATTCACTGAAATGCAAAGCTGTATAACTAAGGGATTTTCAAATGTAATTTTTTTTTTATTGCAGCCCTCTATATTCTAGGTCTAGTTAAGTACTTAACATTAATCAAAGCAGCCAAACATATTTGTAAACAGCATTGCATAGGGCAAATTAAAATGACTTTTGTTTCATGATATTGAGCAGTTAATGTTTGATGATTCACTTCTTTCCTTACTTGCTGTGAAGAATAGTGATAACTTAAAGAATTAAGATGGTATTATCCTCTAAAACCATTTGGTGTACTTCTCATAAATAATTAATGGGTTTATTTTTTCAAATTAAATGAATAAATATTTATCAAATACTTTCCACATACAAATTGTCTGCTAGATGGTATGAAAAACTAGTTATACAAATTATACAAAATCACATGAAAATATGATTAATACATCATTTAAATAATGGTTTACAGAAAGAGAATATAGATTATATTTGATAGAAATTACTTAGTAGTACCAAACAAAATTATGAGTTTATTTTCTTGAATATACCAAAAATTGTTTCAAAGATAACGAATGTAAAATATTAAAAGAATTTTGTTCTATACAAAGACAAAAATATTTTTAATGACAAAGTCATATTTGTTTCCAATATTTGATTCTTTTGTGCTCTCTAAAATATCTAAATAAATCCAATATTTAAAATATAAAATTTATATAAATATAAATATAATTACTAAAAGTAATATTGTCATTGTTATACACCCCAAAAGTATTAATTTTTGACATCTTATTTTTGTAAAACTTCATTGCATTTTCTATATGTCATTCACAAAACTATATAGTTAACTTTTAAACTATATAGTTAAATCTTTAACCCTTATTGGAATTAGGTATTTTGATGACATTTGTTTTACTACAGTTTAATTACCTAGTTTTCTTTTTTTGGAGAGGGGAAGAGTAATTTCCATCAATACTTTTAATTCTACTCTTCTCCAGGGACCTATGATATCTCATTAGTATATAATAACTTATTTTTATGTTATTCTATATAAATTGTTTGACAGTGTCTTTTCTTAAATTTAGTGAATTTTGAAATCAATTGGTGAAGTCTAACATTCTTATTCATTTTCTCTTTTTTATTTTTTATTTTAAGGCTAATAGGTCAATATTCTTCCTGAATGTTAGGTAATGTAAAAACAAGGTTTCATCTATAAATTATGGCAGTTTGTATTCTATGTTGCTGATAGTTTTCTAAGATAGTGTTTTATAATAAAGAGGAATTTACAATAAGGATAAAACTAAAGAAAAAGCAATATTTTTATTAATTGTTTTGGGTTTGTAAAACTATAAAGGAAAAATAGAAACTAAAGGTGAATTAAATCACCCATAATTATTGATATATCTGTAATTAGATAAGAAATTTAACACTTTTATTTTCCATAAAATATCAAGAAGGAATAAATTATTCATATATGCTTCTATTTAAGGTATATAAATATAGGAATGCAGATCCAATTGTCAAAATTGTTGAAATAAATATAAATTTCACACCTCTCTCAAGTTACTTCTACAATGTCTTTAATATTGGGTCATCACTCTTCACATCATCCTTTCCCCTCCTTTTGAAATCCCAGCTATTCTAGGATATTATATTACATTTTAAATTACTAATGTGGAGATTAACAGGAAGTGGGAAGGCATAGTTATGTAATGGAACTGTTAAGCCTACTTACAGTTCCTAAAAATACTCTACATCTTAATAAGGCTAAGCTGGATCAGAACTTCTCACCATTCAGTGAGAAATACAGCACTGCACTTTTTTATATCAAAATTATCCAGCAAAGCAATGTAAACATGATGACTATAGTTAGCACTGCTGTATCTTATATAAGAAAGATGTTAAGAGAATTAATCCTTCTGGCCTGCAAAGTTTCTGTAGAGAAATCAGCTAAGAGTCTTATGGGAGTTAACTAATTGCCTCTTGCCACTTTTAAGATACTGTCATTTTTAATGTTTGGCATTATAATTATGATGTGCCTTGAGGTGTGCCTGTTTAGATTCATTTTGTTTGACACTCTCTGTACTTCCTGGGTTTGTATGTCTATTTTCTTCACCAGGTTGGGGAAATTTTCTGCCATTATTTCTTCAAATGGGTTTTTAATTCCTTGCTCTCTTTTTCTGGTACCCTATGATGCAAATGATGGTATGTTTGATGGTGTCTTAGAGGTCCCTTAAACTATCTTCAGTTTTTTTTTGATGTTTTGATTGGGTGTTTTCTACTGTCTTCTCTTCCAAATCACTGATTCAGTCCTCTGCTTCATTGAATCTGCTGTTGGTCCCTTGTGGTATTTTCTTCATTTTAGTTATTGTATTCTTCATTTCTGACTGGTCTTTCTAATACTTTCTGTCTCCTCTTTTCCATGTTTTCTATATTTTTGTTGATGTTCTCACTGAGACTATTGTTCATTGAGCATCCTTATAACAACTTTTTTGAAGTCTGCTTCTGGTAGATTGCGTGCTTTCATTTTGTCCAGTTGTTTGAAGTTTTGTCCTGTTCTTTCACTTGGAACATGTTTCTTTATTTCCTCATTTTTGGCTGCTTCTCTGTATTTGCTTCTATGTTATTAGATAGATCTGCTATGTCTCTCAGTCTTGGCAGAGTGGCTGTATGTAGCATGTATCTTATGGGGCCCAGTGGTACAGTCTCCTTGTTCACTTGTGTCCCATTTGTCCACATGTGTCTCTTTTGTGGGTTGTGTGTAGCTTCTCATTGTAGTTGAAACTTGATTACTTTTAGCATATCACTAGGTGGGATTGACATTCAGGCTGACTGGCAGTGAGGACTGGCCATTACTACAGCAGACAAGCTGACCCTATGAAGTGGGATTTTTTTTAGTGGGACTCTCATGTCTGCTGAATCTACCCTTTGGGTGTATTGTTTGTTGCACCAGTTGGATGATGCTCTGGTGTTGTCTGAAGCTGGCCACCAAATATGTTGGTTCTGGGGCTTCTTGGGAGGGGTTCTGGTGCACACCAAGTTTAGCTGCTGCCTAGGTCCAGCCTGGGACCAACTGGTAGGAGCTATAAAGTGATCTGCAGTTGGTAGCTATCTGTGCTGGCTTTGGAGAAGCCAGGGAGTGGTTGGCACAAAAGAATCAAAGTAATAAAAAACAAGGACCTGCAACCAAGAACTCTATCTCGCAAAGCTATCGTTTAGAATCAAAGGACAAAGAGGTTCCTAGACAAGAAAAACTGAAGAAGTTCTTCACCACAAAACCAGTATTACAAAAAAATATTAAAGGGACTTTTTTAAGAGGAAGAAGAAAAAGTCAAAAATATGAAAGTATTGCATTGCAAGAAAAAATTCTCAATGACAAAAGCAGTGAATCAATCAACACTAGTACAAAGCTACTACAAAGGTTAAAGGCAAAAGTAGGAAAATGTGTGTAATTACAACAGTAAATTAGGAGATATACACAAACACATATATAAACAAAGTAGACTGCTATAAACATAGTATATTTGAAGCACATTGTAACCACAAACCAAAAATATACAAGAAATATACAAGAAATAAAAAGGAATCCAAACACAATACTACAGAGTCAACAACATAAAAAAGGGAGCAAGAAAATAAATAAGTTACAGAGAAGACTTAAAAATAATCAAAAACAAATTAATAACATATAGCAATAACTACATACCAACAATAATTACTTTAAATGTAAATGGATTAAATGGTTCAATCAAAGGACTAATGACTAAAGAAGATATTGCACATAGATACAATGCAATATTACTTGATCATAAAAAAGAATGAAGTCATCATTTGCAACAACATGGACGGACTTAGAGGGTAAAGTACTCAGTGAAACAGGTCAGAAAGAGAAAGACAAATACCGTATGATTTCACTTATATGTGAAATTTTAAAAACAAAATAAATAAGCAAGACAGAAACAAACTAATAGAAAACAACTGATGATTGCCAGATGAGAGAGGCATTGAGGAGTGAAAAAGGTGAAGGAATTAAGAAGTGCAGGTTGGCAGTTACAATACAGTTATAGAGATGTAAAGTTCAGCTTAAGAAATATGGTTAATAACATTGTAATAACTGTACATGGTATCAGGTGGGTGCAAGACCTATCAGTGTATCACTTTGTAAGTTACATAAATGCCTAACCACTGTGCTGTACACCCGAAACTAATTTAATATTGAATGTCAACTGTAATTAAAATATAAAATTAAAAACCATTTTTAAAAGAGAGTAAATAGATCCTAAGAGTTCTCATTACAAGGAAAAAATATTTTTCTGTATTTGTATAAAATGATGGGTGTTAATTAATTGTAATAATTTCACAATCATTTGAAGTCATATTATTATGCTGTACACTTTAAACTCATACAGTGCTGTATGTCAATTGAATCTCCACAAAACTGGAAAAAAGACAAAATTACATAAAGTTAAAATAATTGCAACTCACCCCAAAAACTACCCAGTAAAACCTTACCTCATTTTGATAAATAAATGAAGTTGTCTAATTTTCAGAGGGTTTTTAAAATTTTAATTTTAAATTAATTTAAATTAAAAAAATTTATTTAGGTTGTCTTTGATATTAGTAAATATCAATGCATTTTATTTATATTATGCAAAAATATTAAGCATATAAATAAAAGATGATTTGCTTTAGCAATAATATGAGAGAATTTAAATTTATAAGGTAAATATACTAAATATCATTAAATATACAGTGTTTTTCCTTTGTGTTGATTAGCTCAAATACAACTTGTATTTGTAGATATTAGCTCTCTTCACATCCATCAATGTACAGAAGCAAATGGACTTATATTCAATTAATCATTAATAATTAGTTCTTGTGTTTATTATAGGTATATATCAAAAAAGGTAGTTATTGGATCATAAGAAAGAATAAGCAAGAAAGAATGCTATGTCCCCACATACACACACATCACACACACTTTTTTCTCATTCATCCTCAGCTTACTGTATGAAATGTTTAAGCAATGCTCACAATACCTCAAGAACAAGTATGCACATATCCTAGCTTCTTTTTAATCACATTTCCATTCCATCACAATACGCCACAGTGCATCCTACCTTAAACTACTGTTGCATAGCTTAAAAAACTTTACATATGTAAGAGGATACTGCATATTTAGTTGTGTTCAGTCAGAAACAATAAAAAAAAAGTAAACGAAACACATTATTTGCCTGGAGGACAGGCCTGCTTATCTGTTTCTTGTTAATTAACCCACAGATATACTTTTGGCTTCCTGGATAGAGGGTATTGAGTTAAATATTTGTAACATCAAATTGTAATTTACAATGCTGAATGTTCTAAAATGAATAAAACTGTCTTAATTTGTCCCAAAGCTATGAAACTCTTACAATGAAATTAACCCAGACTTTTCTCTATCTGAAAACTGATTGCATTTATTTATTCATTTCTTCAGTCATTGTGTGTATTAGTGCCTAACATTGTTTTCTATGTACTAGAATTTAGCAGTAAATAAAAGAGTAAAAAAATTGTATATTTTCCTAAAGCTTGGATTCTGGACAGTGGAGACAAGACAACAAAAACAAAAGAGTAATAGATATAGTATGTTAAATAGTGATAAGCACTGTGAAAGAAGATAAAGCAGAGAGAGAATAATGAAAATCTAGGGAGAAATGAGAATATTATAGATTGCTAGAAAAAAATCTCTGTTTAAGATAATGTTTAAATACCATCATAGAAGAAGAAGAAAGGAACCCGAGGGTGCTGACTCAAGAAAGAGCAGCTCAGGCAAATGAACTAGTAAGGACAAGTGATAGAAGCATTTGTGGTGTGTTCAAAGAAGTAAATGGAGGCCAGAATGTTGGGGGATAAAACAGTGAAGAAATGAAATTGTAAGTGACATCTGGGAGGTATTGTGGGAGGCGGGATGTGTAGGGCTCTGTAGGCCACTAAAAATTTTGGCTTTTCCACAGAGTGAAATGGGAGTCACTGGACGTTTTACTATGTAACATGATTAAACTGATGTTTGAAAGAATTACTTTGGCTAATTATCAGAGCTAAAATTATGGAGGAAGGAATGAATGGCAAAGGATTAAAATGTGGAGAGGCCAGGAGTCTATTGCAGGTATTTGAGTTATATTTGAAAATTGCCAGTGACTATGGGATATGATAAAAGAGAGGAGTGGAGGTTTAGGAATTTTGCAGCATGAAGATGTGAATTATCAGCATCTGAAATGAAAAATACAGGAAGGGAAAGATGTGAGGGAAGAAGTTAATTTCAGTTTTCTTTTTCTCCCTCTTTTTGATTGCCCCATCCCCCCCACAAAACTACCATCCCTGACCTATGGATATCGCCGCTTCCTCTTAAGAACTGGTCTCTGAAGGTGGGACACTCCGGGCCTCTCAGCATGCACCAGGGCCTGGTGCACCCCGGGCCTGGCCCATGGCTCCACCTGGGAGCATAAAACCAGGACCTTCTGCATATAAAGCAGACACGCTAACCACTATACTATGGAGCCACCCCTGAGTTCATGTGCATTGTGAACTATCTATTACATATGTGAGTGGAAATGTAGCTTAAGCTATGTGATGTGTGAGTATGAGTTTTAGGAAAGACCCCAGAACAGAGATGGAGATTTGGGTAGACTGAGTTTATAGATAGAATTTAAAATACTTCGGCATTGTCCTCTTACGTACAAATAAATAGATGTGGCAGATAATCAAAGAGAAAATTCTAGAAACTCATTACAGTCAGTTCTAAGGATATCTGTGGATCTCATTTCTTATAAAATTATTTCCAAAATTCTCCATTGTTATATTATTAGCATAGAAGTGTGTTTTTTGTGTGTGTGACCCTGTTAGTCATTGTGTTAAATTTGAACCAGGTGGGCTCCTAACAACTAGAGGTAATAAGAAATTTGGCAATTTTTGTGGCTGTTAATGGGTTCTAAGTATCAGAAAGGTTTAATAAAATAAGGGCATGATCTTATCTTTTAACACAATATAGTCAATTTAGTAACAATTTTTATAAAGCTATTAACATGTGCCTATAAATAGCTCATTGATTTTAGTATTGATTATATTGCCTTCAAGTTTGACTAAAGATGAAAGAACAAAATATTGTAAGATAGACAGGATGTTACTCTTCGAGGTTGCAAGAGTGCTAAGTGCATAGTAAATGCTGAACAATTACTAGCTAATTAATTGTTAATAAAATGATAAATAATAATCTAATACAGAACAAAATTCAGGTGTCAAATTAAGATAATTGAGGATGAATTAAAATGTATTTAATAATGATATGGAATGCAAACTAATCAAAATTGTAGCTAGAAGTACTTACTACACTGGTTGAATAATAAAAAACATGTGGAAGTTAATAAGAAAAATTACTAACAATTACTTTCAATTTTGAATGTCAAGGTCTTGAATTCATCAACACAGTTTCTAATATATAAGCAATGTAGATGTGAACAGTGAAGAGTGGATTGAGTTTTAGTATAAGCAATTATTTATTCACATATATACTTAGCATATATTTCAGTGCATTTGAAAATTAAGGCTATTAAAAATTAAGTAAATTATTTACCTTTTTGTAGCTTAGAAATAAAGTCTTAATAAATATTCCTATTAAATATTACATATAATACATTTTCCAGTAATATTAGATACAATTTTGGATAATTTATTAATATTCCTCACAAAGCCAGTATTTTATCTTTTAAATGTTGACACTTGAGGCACATTTTAAATCTCATATTGTGAAAATGATACAAATTTTTAAATAATATTTTATAAATTAAAGATATATAAACTGAAGGGGTAAAATTTCTATTTGGTGACACTAGGTGGTGGTAGAACACTTTATAAAGGGTTGAGCACAGACTAAATCATAAGGGCCTCAAAGATCAATATAAATAAAATGGAAACAAAATGCCCAATGAGTAAATGTCTATTAATTTTAAATCAGTATTAAGTTGCTTAATTTATTATGAGCCTCTGGCAAAATAACTCCTTAGGTTTAAAGTAAATTCCAATACTGATCACAGCTCATGAGCCTTATACTCATTTCTCCTCCTACTAGTAGTCACTTTCTAGAAAGTGGACACCGAGGACATTTTGTATTATCGAAGTTTTATTATAAATATAAGATTTAGAAACCCTTGCTAAGAATAAATTTATAATGTTTTTGTGATATTATATTCACAAAAGAAACATTAATTAGGATAATCAACACATTTACAATGTAGGAAGATATGTTTATGCTATGATAAGAGTATGATTTTATTTTGACAAAGTACATCATAATAAAAATTATCATTGAATCAGTCCAAACTATTTGACTACACACAAATATTTGGAAAATAATATTCATCTTATTTTTTAAAAGTGAGCCAACCAAAGATTTTAATAAACTTTTGGAATTGTAGTTACCTCATAACAAGTAAAAATTTCTTAGAACATTCTTATTATGCACATCTTTATAGAGTAAATGATTAGCTCAATATTGCTTAAATTAGAAGTCTTGTCAAGTGTTCCTTCAAATACCATTTCTGACATATTTCCAATTTACTTGCCCTCATGTTATGAGTTATCTTTGATATCCAGCCATTTTTATTGTCCAGGGAAATAAACAGCATAGCCAACATCTGGTTATGTACATTGCAATTCATACTAGAATATTATAAGTACATACTTAACACAAATGTAACTGTCTCCAAGGTACAGCCACTATTCAGTGGTCCACATCAGCATAGGTCTGAGACATATCACTTACTTTTGCAAAATTGCATGGCAGTACAGAGTACTTGACTTATTGTTAATGATTCCTCTTTGTTTTAAATATTAGCATACAGTGTTAAAATGAGCGAGACAATATTGTGGTCTGAAAAAAAAATTAAGATTGAAGAATTAAATGACTATATTCAAAGAATAATTAGAAATATATTCCTGATGTCTCAGATACATTCACTGCAAAGTCAGGAAGAAATTTCAAATGGGGCATGTTCTTTTTGATCATCACTGTTAATACAACTTTTCATTGATAGCATCACATAGACTTTCCTGTAATTGCTACCTCTCTGCCTAGAATCAGTCATTTTCCAAAATTGAAACACTGAAGCTGAGAAAAGTTCTATTAATTAGAGTTTTGCTGCCAAAGTTATGAAAATTCTTCATAATATACAGTGACATGTCCCTACTATATAATTTGTTTGATTCACAATATATATTAGGACATTAAAGAATACCTTTAAGAAACCTGTTGAATTTTTTTCAGTTCAAAATACAATTTATTTAATTCTAGAATTTATCTCCATAGTATACATTTCTGGAAATAATACTCTCATTTTTGTCTCAACATTCAACCTATTATGCTCTCTCTAATCTAAATTGTAGCATCTCCATATTTCCAGCAATATTTTCTGAGAAGTTATTGTTGTTTTTTGTTTTGTTTATTTGTTTGTTTTTTAAGTGAAGCAAGCCTTGATTGACTTCACAGATTGCAAGAAATTTGTCAATTTATAATCCCTTATTTATTTATTTACTTATTTATTATTTATTTTTACATTTACAGCACTAATCCTCCTAGGTTGTCTTCCATCCAAGTACTAATCAGGCCTGACCCTGCTTAGCTTCTGAGATTAGGCAGGATTGGGTTTATCTGGGGTGGCATGGCCATAAACCATTGTTGTTTTTTTTAATCTACTGTCATAATATTCTTGGTGTTTCATTTTTTTTTTTTTTTACATTTCTTCACTATCTCAAGACACAAATTTTAAATGTATACATGAAAACAAAATTTTATCATGATTACAGTCCGTATCTAATATGATTGTGATTTTATGTGATTTAAATGTAGCAGAGATCTTAACATAAGCATAAAAATTGGTAAATTGTATAATGTCAGAAAATATTCAGCCTTTGAAAATGCAGTGGTCTAACAAAACACAGTATAAAAGAACCTATTTTTCAGCAATAAATTTTCTCATACTCTAATCCTGGTTTTGCCAATAAATACATCTCAACACTGTGCACTTTAGACAACAAATCAGAGATAAAAGAAATTATAATCTGAAATCAATTCTCATAGCAAATTCATCATGGCCTTTTTATTTATATTATATTTACTTCAAGAAATTATTTTAGAGAAATTACAATAAAATTCACATATTCAAAACAAATGTTAAAAAAAATCACAAAGATAAAGTTAATTACCTAAGTTTAACATAGATAAATAGTTGCTAATATAATTAAGCATTTTTTTAATTAAAAAAATTCAGAGAAAAAAATTTAAATATTATTATTATTTGTGCACACGTGTGTGTGCGTGTGTTGAGTGGAGTTACAAAGAGAATTTATAACACAGCTCTTCATTTGCTAGGTCAAAATCATCTTAATGGACAATGCATTCAACAATGTTTTTATACCAAGTAGGAAAACCTTCCTTCTTAGCATAAGAAAAATTCATTCTAACTATATCCAATACCTTTCTAAGAATTTTCCAAATCACTGAGGATCTATTTTCTTCAACATCTCTGCAGGATTTAATGTGAATACTATTTTAAGACTCAGCAGTTATAGTACTTTTTATTCCAAACTTAGTGTTTCTTCAGCATTTTAATTCTCCTAAAAACTTTTTGTGTTTCTCATCTATATATTCCCAGTTAGCTCCATATGTCAGTAACCACATCCAAAGCTCCTTTGTAGATATAGATTTAAGATATAATGTATTTTGTTGCTTTTTTCACCCCATTGCTTTCCTTCAACTAAATCTAGGCCATTAAGGCCTACCTGGAACAAAGTGATTATGTGTGGAGGTAAAATCCTTCATCTGATGTTTAACTGCAAGATCAGGTCCTGTAGTTCAATTAAGGAATTTTGTTGGGCCTTTCTTATTTTATCCCTATCTGTTATTTTTGGGTGGAGAAAAGCATTTGGCATTCTAAATTCTGAAAGTTTAACATTTATGGACTTTCTCTGTTCCTTTTTACTTGTACTCACCAACTAGCCAATTATTTTCTGATCTTATCTTTCTGATAATACATTTTATCAAAGGAAGCTTCCAGCAGCCAATAAGTAGGAACACAGGCTAAATAAGCTTATGTTTTGCTTTTCAAATTATTGTAGGTGACAATTTTACCAGGATTTTGTGGACACATAACTGGATCACCACATTCCCAGCCACTATTATAAGTTTCTTTATCCCTACAGTACCCACTTAAAGTTTCCTTTTCTAATTGTTAAATAAATAATTTTCAAGTCCTATAGGTATTACATAATAAAAATTTATTTCTTAGTCAAATAATATTTTAAAATAAGAAGGGATAGAGAAGAAGCTGTTTTCTGCAGAGTTACTCAGAAATTTGGGCTCTATCTCTGTAATATCTCTACTAGTAAAGTTCTTCAATAGATTCTTAGTATCTGGACAACAGAGTTGATGATATATACACAAATATGTGTGTGTGTGTGTGTGTGTGTGTGTGTGTATGTGTGTGTGTAGAGAGAAAGAGAATAGAGGAGGCATCTGGGCTATTAATTGGTCAACCTGCATGTATCACAAATCACTTCAATCACTTCTATTCATATTCCATTGGTAAGAAATATTCACATGGCCTTACTCAGATGCAAAGTTCCTATAAAATATTATATAACCATGTGCTGAGGAAGGGAAGGACAATCAGATATTGGTGAATACCAGAGGGCTCTGTCTCACATTATCAGCATATTGAGGTATGTATTTAATTGTGTCTTTCCCAAAAGATATGTTGAAGTCCTAATCTCTAATCTCTCTGAATGTGATTTTACTTGGAAATAGCCCTTAATCCAATGACTGGTGGCCTTATAATAAAAGGATACAGATACACATAGAAGGGAGAATGCCATGGGAAGATAGAGACATACAGGAAGACTACCATGTGAAGAAAGAGGCAGAGATTGAAGTGATACAAACACAAGCAAGGAACACTAAGGATTTGTGACTGTCTCTAGAAGCCAAGAGACATATATGGAACAGATTGTCCCTCAGAGCCCTTAGAAGGAACAAACCCTGCTGACATCATTATTTCAAATGCCTGTAAGAGAATACATTTCTGTGTTTAAGCTACCCTAGACTATGGTACTTTGTTATAGCAGCTCTAGGAAACTTATATATGAGTTTTAAATTTATGTACTTTTAAGTTTTTAGTAAGGTATTTTTATAATTGATATATATTCATTTCCCATGAAGAGATCTTCAAATTTGCCCATAAAAAAGAGCTGTAAATTTTAAAGGTTGAAATATGATTTGTCACTGAAAACACTGACCTATCTTAAAAGTTTGTCCAATGCTCTCATGATGAAGTTGGTGGAGATAAAAAATGATGTAGCCACCCTAGAAAGTAAGTTGGTAATGTTTGCAAAATAATATATAAATTTATCCTTTGACCTAGAAAAACCACTCCTAGGACTCTGTCCTCAAAAATAAACTGGCACAACTATGAAAATACATAGCACCAGATGATGCATTGCAGCACTAATTTAAAAAGCAACAGACCAAAATGAAACAAACAAAATGTAAATTATTTTCAATAAATAACATTTTTGAATAAATATCTATGTAAGAAGAAACAATACAGACTAGACTAGAACATATCTATAACTTATGTAAGAATCATCAGGATATATTGCAAGGTAAGATGCAAAATGCTACAAAATGGTATTAGCTACTTACCTAACAATTTGGAGGTAATGCCCTATAGATTGGGGAATACAAAATAATTCACATTTTATTAATATATTTTTTCCAACAGGAAGAATACAGAAGAGTACTAATAAAAATGGGTTATAAGAATTGAAACTGGAAGAAAGAGATATAAATAGAATATAGAATTCTCTGAGAAGATCTTGTTCTTTAGGTTTGACTTACCAGTTATTTTTATAGTTATAAAATTAAATTAATTGAAAAGCAAAAAGTAAAAAAAATAAAACCAAAAAAGTTGTTATCATATTGCTGCTTACTGACACAAATTTATTTAAAGTGAATTTAAAGACAACTTTTATCTCTCTAGTGAGATTTTTATGATATATGTATATATACATATATGTATGTTAATCTATTCATATACATATATATACACATAAAGAGAAACAGAGACAGATAGATATAGGATGACATAAAAGCAAAAAAAATTATAATTGCTTTTATAAAATTCGTTATCATTAATCTGAATATATGACATATTTATGAGAATTAGAAAAGTATACTGTTATTAAGAAACTATTTTTATCCCCCCAAAAAAGTATGAATGTAAATCAAATATGTTAATTAGAATTCCAATGAGAAAGAGGACCTGGGAAAGTACATATCTTCTTGACTGAAATAACTAAAAAACAGTAGAAAATACCTGAAGCAATGATTTTGACATGACGCAGATGAGAGAATTAGCAGATAAGGACATTAAAACAAACTATTCAATATGTTCAAGAAGGTAGAGCAAAGATCGAGACACGAAAGACATAAAAAGACAATATCAAATTTTTAGAGGTGGAAATTGCAATGTCTAAAATAAAAAAAAGTGTATATATATATATATATATATATACACACATATATATACATATATATCTTAGATGAGAATAATAGCATATGAGCCATTGCAGAAAAAAATTAGTAAATTAGCATAATTTGCAATAAAAATTATCTAAAATCAAACACAAGGAGCAGAGCTGAAAATACATTGAGCATTAGTAATTTGTGAGCACAAATTCAGACAGCATAATATACATAAAAGTAGATACCCTAAAGAAAAGGGTAAAACTGAGGAAAAAATTGAAAAATAATAGATGAAAATTTTACAAATTTGATAAAAAGTATAAACCCAGACATTGGAGATTAAGCCCAAGCACGTGCATACATGTGCATGCGCGTGCGTGCACACACACACACACATACACACACAGAAAACTGTACTAAGGCATATCATAATTAAAATGTTTTAAAATACAATATAAAGAAAATCACAAGTGGCCAGAGTGAGAAAAAAAATGGTGTTTTCATGCAGATAAACAAAGATAATGACAATGAGAGTTGGCTCTTTATCATAATGATATAATCTGGCACATACTTGAATAACATCCTTAAAATGTAAAAATGATTGTATCCTAGAATTCTGTTAAAAAATAACTGATGAAAATGAACATAAAATTAATACTATTTCAGTTATACAAAAATAAACTAAATTTTTACCAGAATATCTGTATGGAAAAACACGTTTAAAAAATTTATTGACAAAAGAAATTATAATAGATTAAAATCTGGGTTTATACATGGGAATTAAAGAGTACCAGAAATGGTAACTATGTCAATAAATATATAGCAGGTTGGTTTATTTATTAACTATAAAAGTTAGATGACTTGTTTAAAACAAAAACAATAAAATGAATTTTGATTTTAAACATGTATGTAGAAGCAAAGATAATAAAAATAGCACAAATGTCAGGAGAAAAAGGTTAGTGCAGTAAGATTCTTTCATTGCATGTGAAGTGGAATAAGATCCCTTGTCAGCTGACTGCAAAAGTGAAAGATATATACTATAAACCTTAATGCAAGCCCTTGAAAGATCAAAATAGAGGTAAATTTGCTGAGTCAATGAAACAGATAAAATGGGATCTTAAAAAATACATAATTCATGGCATAAAAAGATTTTTTTTAAATGGGACAAATAATAAATAGAAAGATGGTAGATTTGTTCAACTATCCCAATAATCCTGTTAAATGTAAATGGTTTTTAAAGCAGTTAAAATGCAGACATGTTCAGATGGGATAATAAAGCAAGACTGAAATTCATGTTGCCTACAAGAAACTAAATATTAAATCCAAAGTAAGGAAGCAAAAAGAGAAAAAAATAAAGATGAAAGCAAAAATTTGATAAAATAGAAAATAGTAAAACTAGAAAAAATAATATCAAGCTGCTTTTAGAGAAGAATAAAATTGATAAACCTTAATCATAGTGATCATGTAAAAAAGAGAGAAGGCAAAATATCTGGGATGAGAAAGTTAACACCATTACTGGATTTATCCATATTAATGATATTAAAATGATGTCTTCAAGATTTCTCCTATTCTAAACTTATTATTTTCCTTTTCTATTCTCTATTTGCTTGAAGAAAGTCACTAAGTTTTGGTAACTTCAAAACTGAGAAATTACTTGCGCGTATTTCATACATCATCAAGTGTATTAGCTTTGTGTACCAAGGGCTTCAGGCATAAATTGCTTGTGCTACCCAGAAATGATGAACAGGCACTGTTGTGTTTTAAAGTGGCTGAGGATTATCAAAAAAAGGAAAAAAGTATTTTAATGTTGGCAAATATGCTTCACTATATTTACATTCTTTCCCTTTAGGATTACTAATGCATCTCAAAATTACAAATAACTTATTTTAAATTTAATGAGCATGCCTCAAGAGAATAGAAAGCTTATCACATTTAATACACCATTTAGCCTGCCTTAAATATGATACCTTGATGTGAAAACTTTTATGTTTGAATGGGTTTGGTGAACTGAAAACTTCCAATTTAAAGATTATAAAAGGTTTATTGAATAGAGCTACCTTTGTTATCAAATAAGTTTTAAAAAACCTACTCCTTTGATAGATTTATAAAAGGATTTAACTTGACTGAATGGATGCCACACTCAAAAACTGATGGGAGAAATTAGTGACAAAATGTGCTTTAGCTTTTGTAAAACACAACATTTAATCATACAGTTTGTGATAGCCAGCTAAAATTATATTGTGTTGTCTTCATTCTTACTTATCCTGCTTGAGGATTACCTTTCATCTATACAACTACTGAAATTTTGTATTTGATGTGGTGATCCCAAGTGAGCAAAATCTTTTGAGGAGAATTTTGTGGATTTAAATTCTTTCCTGATTCCTCCTCTCATTAGTTCTTCCTACTTGAGTCCAACAACAACAACAAAAAGTCTTCCCACAAAATATTAGAAAAGATATAAGGATCTATTCTTTATATTCTTTATAATAATATAAGAGGAGCTTTCAAGAAGCTCTAAAATTAAAACTGAACAATAGCCACATAAGGCTTTGTTTCAGCCTTCTGTCTCTAGGACAATTTCTCTAAGTTTTATAGACATGAAGATTCACTCCAATAATATTTATTACAGCACCTTGCATTATAGCTAATGTAATTAAGAACTTCCAAAGTAAAATGACTAATTACTGGACTATACTATAAATCAAAAGTTAGTACATCAAAGATGTTTCTTTAATAAGCAAATTAAAATTTATCATTTCTGCCTCAGATCACCAGTATAAACTAGCAATGCAGGTTCTAGCGAGAAAGATGAGAGAAGTTATAGAAAATACAGAAGCCACATTCTTCTTGTGCACTGAAAGTTAAAAGTAGTTTGCTAAATTTCATTCTTCCATAAAGGTTATTTTAGAATATAGGAAGCTCGCGTTGTTGTGCACTTTTGCCTCATCTCTGATCACTTTAAGATTTTTTATTCTTTGAATTTTGAATAAAATTCTGACAAAAATGATGAAAGTAATGCTATTTCAGATACATAAAAGCAAACAAACAAAAACCCAGAAAATTTATGTCAGAAAGCCTGTATGGTAAAAATGCTTAAGAAAGTAAGAAAGTTCTTCAGAAAAATGGAACATAATACTTGATGGAAATCTGTATTTACAGAAGGGAATAAAGAGTACCGGAAATGGTAACTATGTCAGTAAAAATAGCAAATAGTTTTATTTCCTACATTTATCTTAGTTTTTATATTTATGTGATTATATTTTTCAAGTGAATTTTTTCCCCCAAGTTGTACCTCATAGTATCATGCCTTATCTCACTGTATTGTCTAGAGTTTCTAAAGCAGTATTAAATATTAATGTTGCTATTGGCATTCTGCCTTAGAGACGCTTCTAATATTTCACTTTATAGCATGATGTTGTTACGGAGACTGGTATCTTTCAACCAAGTTTAATGTTTGGAAAATGTTTTAAGAATTGGTAATTTTTTTTCTTGATTGGTTGATTATTGGTTTTAGAAACAAATATTTAAATATTGTTTTTTCCAGAAACATTGATATATAGTTTAAAAATAGTGAGTCTATTGACTTTATATAAGATATTAATAATAACTGTTTGAATTTTAGGACAAAACTTATTTGGTAACCAAAAACTTTTTTATTTACCATTTACTATTTTTTTAGAAATTTGCATCTATGTCTTGTTTTAAATTGAGTGCTGTGTGTGTGTGTGTGTGTGTGTGTGTGCATGTGTGCTCATGCATGCGCACTATATATTTCAATATTGGTACTGGGCTTATTGCATTTTTATAAAATTAATTGGGAATCAGTCCATTCTTTTCAATGTTCTGGAAGAAATTAAATATCAAAATTGTTATTAAAAACTGAAAAGAAATCATGCTTGATTTCCTATCCTACATGCTGTTCTGAGCTAGTCTAATCTTCCAGAATTGAAGCAAGAGTAGACTGAACAGGTTCTGAGATCACTCCAAGCTCAGGTCAACTCATTCAAGGCACTAGGGAGAGATACTTTCCTTTTCTCAGTTCTTGCTATCTTCCATGAAGCAATATCAATCAGGAGAACAAGTGAAGTAAATGAATTATATCTTCTTAATTTACTAACTACTCCTCCCTGACCAGAGTCGGTAGAGAAGCAATAGGTCTGCTGTGTCCCACACATTCTCAAACACACATGCCATGTTTTACATGTTTATACAAAGTCTTGAATTCCTCTTTCTCGTGCTTCTTTTGACTCCAACTGTATTTTACATTCAGTATTCCTTTCTGGTTGGTCTCTGGTGCACTCCAGTTTGGCCCACAAGATTGCCTACATCTCTGCTGAAATTTGGATTGAATATGCATCTCATTACAATATGTGAATGCTTTGGTGGCTCCAGTTTACCTCATTTAAAATTGTAAAGTTTTTGTTTTATGATCATCCTAGAGTTAATGTCATATTAAGTTTCTGTTGTAAAATTATATAAAGAACTAGATGTTTACTTTCCATTCTTTGTTATAGTAAACCAGTTAGTGTTAATTTCATTGATCTCATTTTTATTATTATAGTTTTCTGTACATTTTTACTTTTCATTTTTTTTCGGGTGCTGAATGTGAAAGAATGTTTACTCCAGATTTCTAAATCTACCCTTTATGAATATACAATTTAATCTTGAACACACATATTTTATAGTTTTAATTCTAAAAATTCATCTATAAATTTATCTGACATTAGGGACATTTTAGTTATTTAGGACTAGTTTATTTGCAAATCCTAACAATGTACAACTTTCTAATCCCACATATGTTTGGTTTTATTGAAGGTAACTTAATATTCTCCAGTATTGTTTTATCTCCTTTACTTGTAGTTCCCTTTTTGTTCCCCGTCAAGGTTCCTATTTACTTTCTCCTGCTTTCTCTTTCCTTTTCCTCTTCTTCCTTCCACATTTGCTTATTTTGGTCTGTTTGCTTTTGTTTCTTGCCTTTCCCAAGAGAAGACTTAGCAACAAGAAGCAATTTGTTTCTTTTTAATCAATGAACAAATAGAACATTGGAAGAACCAAGCCATTTATGTATGTATGTATGTATGTATGTATGTATGTATGTATGTATGTTGTTGCTTCATAATCTTTAATGTAAGACACTCTATGGCCTTTTTTCCTCCTACCCTTTCCACCTCTTTCATATATGCATTTGAGGCTTTTCAGTTATTTGAAGTATTTTGAAAACTAGACTCCAAGTGTCTGTATTAGCCATATTTATTGTAATATCATCCAAGTGACTAAGGTGATATGTGTAAAAATACAAAATGACAACATTTTTATACTTAAACTAATATTAATACGTATTCTAGTTAAATACACTTTTTATTTTACTCTCAGTATTTCAGAATTGACCTATGACTATTTCTTATTTTGTATGCATTTCTGATTACCACATCTTTTGTGTTTCTACTTGCTTTTCACTTTAATATGACTTTATAAGCAAACATAATCATTGATATGATGTTAAATGTATGTATACATGAATTACATCATTAGGAAATAGCTTAGCAAAGTGATTTTTATGTTCCTGGTCTTTCTCTTCAGTAATATTAAAATACAAATGTAATTTATGGAAATAGATTGGTTTATTTTGACATTTAGATGGAATAACTTCAAATGCTTTTGAGCCAGAAAAAAATCAATGTTTAATAAATGGGCTCAGTGAGATGTTTTCCTGGGGTGGTTTCTCATTTCTAATCATTTATTGCCAACAATTTAAAATACTTAAACCCAGAATGATTCAAGACCTTACATCCATGCTCTTCATTTACAAGAGTACTGTAGCTAAGATTACAACAGATAAAAATTCTAATGTCCATTTAAGCATGTCATAGCTTTTAAAATAATTATATATTTGAAAAACCATTTGGAGCTCATTAAAAATGAAATCGAGGCTATGAAAATTAAAAAAAAAAAAAAAAGCCCATCAAACAAGTGCTCTCACTGACTCATCCAGAACAACTTCCAGTCCTGCAAGCTCCAATCATGGCAAGTGCCATTTTTCTTCTTTTAAACTGCATTTTTATATTACTGTCTCTATGTTTAGATATATTTAGATACACAAACACTTACTATTGTGTTCTAATTGCCTACAGCATTCAGTAATGTGCTCTATAGGTTTGTAATCTAGGAGCAATAGGCTATACCATGTAGCTTAAGTATGTATAGGCTCTACCACTTAGAATTGTGTAAGTGTACTCTGATGTTCTCACAACAATATCATCTAAAGACACATGTCTGAGAATGTATTCCTGCTGTTAAGCAATGTAAGAAGTAATTTATTTCTGAAATAGTTACTAATGTCTTAAAGTTTATAGTGAATTGTGACACAGTACATAGCACATATTGTTACAAGAGTAACTAACATGATGGAAGAGAGAACTTTTGTTTTGTTTTGTTTTGTTTTACATTGTTTTGTCTCTTTCTTTTTTTTTTCACAGAATAATAGTATATAAGAGTTGGAGGGAGTCCAACTCGTTATAGTAACTCCAGTAGCCTGAACTGTTCCTGTGAAACAAAGCATACCATTTTCTGGGAAAGCTCATTTATATGTTAAATTCTACTATTACATATATATCTATATTGAGCAAAAATATGTTGAAATATGATTTTTTTCTAGATACTTTGAGTTAAGCATAATAAGTTAAATCTCTCATTATATTAGTTAAAAGTAATTATTTATCCTCATTATTTCTTCAAATATTACACATAACATTGCAATCTTATAAAGTTCTTTATATGACATAAGAAACAGAACTTTTATCATGTGAAATCCTCAGTTGAATATTGAAGATTATCCATTTAAATACAAGGTAAAATGTATTGTTGTATTCATAAAGTTGTACACCATTAATAAAATATAAATTTGCATTTTATTTGACTGTATGTAATTACCATAATTCATCTGTGTTCTTTAAACAAATTAATTTCATTTTGTGTATATTATATATCAATAAAGTTAATAAATGTATAAACATTTACACAAATATTTATATCTGTGTTACAGCCCCTTTCGCATCCCCATTTACTGTTTTTTTTTTTCATAAGTTAGCTAGAAAATAGTCTAAAATAAAACTGAATTTCTCATTACCTTCATTACTGTACAGTGAAATACAGAGTGGTAGAAAAGGAAGATTAGAATGATAAAATAGATAAGGTTAAAATGTATCAATATCCTAAAAGGTAAGAATAATATCTATTTTCAAGTGTCTAGAATAGTTACAAATATTAAATATAAAATTAGCATATAAGGAAAATGCCACTGGATTTTAAAGAAGAAACAAAGCAACAATAAAGATTATTTTTTAAATAAAGAAAAAATTAATTTTAAACAAATAAGAATATTTAAAACTCCCCTAACTACTGGATAAAACAAGAATAAAAAGAAGAATTTTGAATATTTTAGAATTCTACATTTCAAAATATATAAGATGCATATAAAACTTGCATCAGAAGAAACTTTTAATAATTTATCATTTAATTTTAAATAATTTATCAATCAAAAATAACAAAATAAATATTAGTAAAATAATGTAAAAATTAAAAATAGAAAAGTAGTTTGGCAGAACAAAGAAAAAGCAGAAGACGATAGTTTATAAAACATAAAAATAATAAAATTGGCAAATAAATTCCAGATTTGATTTGGTTTTATTTAGGGGGAATATTATAAAATAGAATTGACATTTTTGAGTAGTTACTACATGAAGAGCTATGTGCCAAATACTATACACATATCATGCATAACAAGGTTATAATAGTATTTTACTTTATTTTCTGAAACAATATAATTTCTGGCATTGAACACTTATCTTTCTGATTCAGAAAACTTAATCTTGTTTTTTCAGTATAAATATAGTCAAATTAAGTCAAAGATTTAGAAACATTCTCTGTCTTCACCTCACTACCATAAAAATGTTGTTCATGTCTTCGTGTTTATCTATGTCAGCTTTATACTGGCATATCATGCAATGTAATTCACCTCAGCTATTTCTCTAATTATCCCGGCCCAATTTAATGACCTAATGTGTAAGCATAGTGTTGTCTCACTTTGGCAGAATATTCTAATCTGTATTCTATGCTGTCAATGTGCTCTGTATCAACTCTAAGACCTCTTGCAGAGTTGTTGGGATTTTTCTCATTCAACTAGTTTATATTCTCTTCCTAGAGCTGAGGAAGGTATTTAGGGTGACATATTTTGTTTCCCCACACATGCTCAACACACAGGGATTCAGGGGACTTGACTAAGGCCTTAGATAACATGTCCTAGATAAGCAATACAGTGGTGAAGACCATAGACACCTAATGAAACTTCTTGGTTTAAATCAGCCAAACTAAAAAACTACCTTCTGCCTCAAAATTCTAGGATTCTATGAACGTTAATAACATTTATTCCTGTTCCATGGCATGTCTTAATATTAAAAAAAAAAAAAAAAACTGCTTCATTGTTTCTTTTTCTTTCTGCTAATTTTTGACTAGTATTTAGTTATTTTATCTACCACATGTATAACATGGAGATATTGAGAGAAATGGAATATGTTAAATGAAATACGATGATTTCAAATAATTCCTGACTTCACTAATTGTAGGATTACAGAAAAAAATGATAACAGATTTAGTTATACTTTAAGAAGAATTAAGGAAATACTATATTTTATATCTAGAGGCCTGAAAAAAAAAGGCCTGAAAAAATACTATTTGAAGGTAAAATACTATAGAAATTTAAGGATCCCCTATGAGGAATGGGAATTCTCATGCTTCTCATAGAGGCACATTGGATAAGGCCCAGTTGCTCATATGTGCTGTATCAACCTATATGTGCCAACCTTTACTTTAAAAAACTCATATATTCTGGTGATTTCATACCTGATATAGACCATAATGAAAATGCAGATATTCTTATGAGCTTATTTTCTGGACATAGTACTTGGAACGTCATAGTGAAATAAAACAATTAAAGCTGGTTTTTAGAAGAAATGGAGATATTGGAGACTACACTTTCTAACTCTGATTTTTTTCAAATACTTTTTGGAAAGTGACAGGGTTTAGATTATAACATAATTTTGTGTTTATTGAGACCTTAGTATATACTTTATATGAAGTCGGTAACACACCTTTAATTTTTCATTAACAGCAAATCAGATTTTTTCTGAGATAAATGGCTTACCTTAGCTTTCTAAACTATTATAATATATCTCATTAGTCATTCTTCAGCCAGCACACAGCTCATTTTCTGATGTTAAAACCCTTTTAAGACGAGTATGAATGCTCTCCTCCTTTCTCCTCTTCTCTCTCTCTCTCTCTCTCTCAACCGCTCTTTGTCTTTTTCTCCCTCTTTCCCTCCCTACCCCTATCCCCACAATGCAGCTGATCTTTAGCTGGTAAAAAAAAAGAAAAATATGTATATTCCTGGGATATTTTAAAGCTGAAGAAAAAAGAAAAGACAAGAAAAGACAAGAAAAAAGAAGAGAAAAGAAAAGAAAAGAAAGAAAGGAAAGGATGAAATCCTCCAAATTAGTGACTTGAAATAGCTAATTAAAGTTAATTAATAGTGTTTTAATACAGTAAAACTTAAAAAAAAACCTCTCATTTTATATAAACAGTGCCAGTACAGCTTTGCAGTAAAGATAATTTTTTATTCAAGAAAAAATATTTTAAATGTTTAGTTGCTCACTAAAACATTTTAACATTTTGACTTGAGTTCCTCTTGGCATATTTCATGCTGATTTGGTCCATTGCATTTTTGTGGGCTGATGAATACTGTGTAATTCTATGTGGATTCTTCTAGTGCATAGGCATTTTGCACTGGAAGAACACTAGATCCAAGCAGGTGTCATTTGGCTTTTATAACTTGTGAGTAATATATAGCTCAACTGGATTCTAGTATATAAATGTGAAAAACAAAGAATGAAAAATATTAATATCAGTTTTGAGTGATAAAATATCTGGACATATGAGCTGTTAGAGCAAAATTATGCAGAAATATAGTTTTAAAGTGATGTGTTTATATAGAAGTCTAAAAATTCAGTAACTTGCATTATCTCGATAAAATTTTCTCTTTTAAATTGAAGTGATATAAGGTAGAAAATATAAAACTTTTTTAGAAGGGTTTCATGAATAGTGGCAATGAGCAATTTATAAATCATTGATGTGTTTCATTTCCATGTCTGAAGAAAATAAGAGCAAAAATATGCTGAAATATAATTTCTGCCTTCTCTATGAAGTGATAGGTAAAGATTATTTGTAGCTTTTGTGTTTTGTCTAAATATTAAGTAATCATTTAAACAAAATTTTCAAATACTTAAAGTTTTAGGAATTGTATTCAGTAATGTAAAGCCCTCCAAAACTGGCCATCATGTTTCAATAAGTTAGTGAATCAAACCATTATGAGGACCTAGGCAATCAATAGGAGAAATGCAAAGTATGAAGTAGAGACATTGAGGTCAAAAGGTAGGTACAGAAAAAACAAGACTACAAAAGAGTCCCTGTCAAGGAGAAAGTGTTCAGATGTGCACCTATGAAAAGCCGTGGCTTGATCTGATCCCGTCTTGCACTAGAGTGGCATAAAGAAAATCTTACCAATCTCAAGAAATACCCGACTATAGGTCCACGTTTTTTGACATCCTGGCATCAGTTAGTGTATTGGATATCCCAGTAATGTTCTCCAGTTATTTTCTCTCTTTAGTCCAAGTGTATAAACTGCCCTTTGTTTCCACACAGTCATTCCACTGTTTGGAACTTCTGGTAACACTAAAGTTCTTCCCCTGTGGTAAGTGATACATCAGTCACACATGCCATTTTCTACCTTTTATACTTCAAGTATCATTGTAGATCAAACATATAGTAAGTAAAAGGATAAATGTGACTGGGGTTTGGAAATGTAAAATTTACTTTACCTTAACCACTCACTTTCCAATTTCCTCTCAAGGCAGACTTTGAAGGTCATATTGAGAGCACTTTTTCTTTTTAATTCCTCTCACAAGAACTCGTTTTCCTGATAAAAAAGGAAGAATGGTTTTTGTAGATTTTTCTCATAGGGAAAGAAAATATAAAATAAAGTAGAATAGGACAAAAAAACCAAAACAAAATATTTCACCATCAGCAATAACAGTAAGTTGGAAAAGTAGCTGTTTAGTAATATTACTAATGAAACAAATACTAATAGAAAATTTATTTTTCAGTAGAAATAATGATAAGTATAACTATTGTCAGGCACTACACTGTTAAATGTATACAAAGAGCTCTGAATTCCCACTTCTGGCTTTTTCTGGGTTAGCTATATGACTAATGTGGACAAAACAAACAGCCTTCAATCACCTTCCCTAGCTACAATATTAAGATAAAAAGAATTTTCTGCTTATCATTAAAGACCACTATGAGAAGGAAATGAGAAGGTGATGCATGTTTTTAGAACCTTCATGTATTATTTAAACATATATTGTTTTTCATATTCTTGATTTTCCTAACTTTATTACCTTAAATAGATATAATAATATAACCTTCATTCATTTATAAATTTTTCAATGAACATTAATTACTTGACTCATGTGAAAAGTTTAAATAAGTGCTTCTACTGATATACTGTTTTCAAAATAGGGGTGAGAAAATTGAACTATTATTTTATGTCAATAATTCTAAGGTTCTGAGAGGGGAAAGTAAGAAACACATAACACCTTATTAGGTTTTGCAAATGAGAAACTCAATTAGCAAAAAATTTTTAAGGAATTAGTTTTGAAAATGAGCTATAACAAAAATAAATGGGAAAGAACAAATGATAAGATGGAGTGGAGGCCTCATATAGGAGTGAAATAGATAATACAGTGAAAAGAATCTGGTACTTTGGCAAAATTTACTAACATTTATATGTGTATGATACTGTTCTATTACCCCTTTTGTCCCAAAGTAACCACCTAATATTTACTAATTTGTCTAAAATAAGTTACATCAAAAGGCACTATGTGAAGTAGTTAAGAACACAAGCTACAGTGCAAGATTATTGATGCTTAAATCTTGGTTCCACACTTATAGTTTTGGGACTTTTAAAGTTACTTAAATTCTCTGTGCTTCCATTTCTTCATCCATAAAATTAGAGTGGCAACAGTACTTATAGGACTATTGTAAGGATAACATGTGGGAAGTAGTCAGAGAGTGCCTAATACATTATAAGTATTATAAAGGTATGAAATATTATCTCCACATGTTTTCTTTAGAGTATCCAAATGAAAAACATGACATATTAATTGACAATAAAATAGATTATTTGTACTGAGGACTATCGAGAAAATTTAAGGAATAGACCATGATAATAACTACCATACACACAGAGAGAGATTAGCTTTTCCTGGCACTGTCCTAAATTTGTTACATGCTATTTTTAGTTATCACCTGAATCATAGATAGTTTCCTATAATTATCCCCATGAATGCATATAAGAAAACTGAGGCATCCTAAGATAAACTAATTTACCCAAGATCATACAACTAGACAATGTTTGAGCTGTGGTTTGAACCAGACACTTTGTCTCCAGAGTTAGCACTGTTAACCCAAAAGTATCATACAGATACAAATATTTATATCTCTGGTAATTCAAAGGTACTTAAAATGTCAAAAAGAACATCCAGTTTCTCTAGTATTATGGATAAACAGAATTTTATTATACAGCTTTAATGCATCACTTAATTTTCTAGTAAACTTTAAATCTTGAGCTGCCTTAATAACCCTGCACCATAAATTGTATTAACAGATTTGCCACAAGATGGCAAACTTCACTAAGAAGTACTAGTATATGTCAGGTGCAAGACTTCATTAGGCACTTTACAATAGAGCCAGGGGAAAAAATGGTAAGTAAGTAGCCTTCTGTATTTTACATAAACAAAAATATTTAACTTTCATTTAGCCATGCTCATTTTTGGCAGAAACATGGATTCATATTATTTAGCTCATATGTGCAAAGTTTACGCCTTTTGTTTCTCTTTATTGAAAGCACTGTGCCCTGTTTTATATTTTTAATATTCTGCTCTCAAGATCAAAATTCTTCGTCTGTCTTTGTGATGTCTAATGAAATATTTTGATTATATAAAGATTATATATCCCCTGGGAAAAAGGCTCTTTCAATGTATCTATCTATATGGGTGCTTTGGATGGAAATAAACATTTGCATTTAAACTGTTCTGTTGCCTGTCAACATCACTATGGCCCATCAACACTGTCAGGGCATTAGCAGGAGACTAAACATTGGGGCAAAAGCCTTGATAAGTTAGACTAACTCTGAACCTAGAAAATGGTTCTTTCTGGGAAGACTCTGAAGGCTCATTTCACTTACAAAATAACTAAAAGTTTGACCTGTTTTACATCTGTAGGTACGCCACTATTAAAAAGTGAAATGAAAACCTGTGAGATACATTACAAGACATAACTTGATTTTATCATAATACAGTCTATTTTTAAAATTAAAGTTCTTGTATAATTCCAGGGCAATGCTTGAACTTGAAAAAGTGGGGCATGATTAAGGAAGATTTTCATGTTTAGGTAACAGCTTCCCATGAGTGAAAGGATCCGCTCAGAGAGTTGTCAGTTCTCTTTAAACTGTGTAGCACAATCCCCAGACAGCTATAGGATGGTCCTCTAAGAGTGCTGGGGTCAATGAAAAGTCATGTATGGCTCAAACTTTCTCACCCCAGAATCTTAGACACTAAATCTGTAGAAATCACAGCTCTGGCTAGCTCTGGAGTGAAAAATGGATTTGAGAGCTTAAACTGAAATTTCTTGTATAGGAAGGCAAGAGACTGTACTGTACTCAGGACTACTGTGCTGGCTGAGTGAGGATGAAGTGCTCACACCAACCCGTGCACAACATGACCTCAGTGCAGAGGTCTCAACCTTAAGATCCCCACCCCTCTTTTTTTTATCCCTTAGGAGGGTAAAGGAAGTTTTAAGATGCAAAGCTTTTTTGTATAAACTTTTAAAAAATTTCTCATCTGTTTGCTTATATATACAAACAGATTCAGTTGAAGCTTTTTTACTAAGTCCTCTTTCTGTGGTCCAATTGTGCTTCCCTCACACTTGGTTCTGTTAAAAATTAATGCATCAAAAGTTTTGCCAGAATTCATAGACAAATGATTGCCTTAGGCCATGCAGTGGCCACCCAGAATAGAGTTTTAGTGATCTATTGTTGTGATAGCTGTTACAATAGGAAGAAGTCAAGATTTCACAGATTTAGTTTTCCTACATAACTTGTGGAGTAGTAAATTAAATAGAACTTTTGGAAATTTCTAATAATAATATTAAGAGTATGCCTGGATGGGATTCAGGTCACCCATGTTCAGCCCTCCCTACCCTCAACCCTGTGATCTCCACAGCAAAACTTCCCTGAAGAGTCAATGAAATGCATCCGTTTCTTATCAGTTTAAGACATTCTAGGATTAATGGGGGAGGGGGGACAGTATTTAGGGAATTTCTACCAAAAATGACCTGTGAGACATATTCATTCAATAAAACCACATTCTGAACAAACTCAATTTGTCTCAGAATTTATATTCAGTATTCATTTCTTCCTTTATAGTTGTTTTAAGATTGGTTTTTATGAAATACTTTACTAATATAAAAGTACAGTGACTGAGATTTATTTTAAAAAATCAGAAAGTATAAATTTAAGACTGGCAATATCAGTAGTAGATTCCTCTCTCTGTAAGCCAAAAAAGAATATTTAGTCCATGATTTGTTTTCTGTATCTCTGGTATGCACTATTATGCCTAATGCTACAGAACTACTGTTACTAAGTATATTGGATTTCTATTTCTGCCACCACAAATTCCTGCAAGCTTGTAATCTGAGATAACAAAATTTGTTGTCTCACAACTCTTGGTCAGCAGTCCAGTGGGATTGGATGGTTTGTCTGCTCTGAGCATCCCAAGGCTAAAATCGAAATGTAGGCAGATGGAGCCACATTTTTTCCTGGGAACTTTAGGGGATGCACAGACTGTTAGCAGATTCACTTCCACGTGGTGGTAGGACTGAGATCCCAGTTCCATTGCTGGCTGTCAACTGAGGGTTGCCTGTAGGTCCTAGAAACCTTTCTTCAGTCTCACGTAACCTCTACAACCACAATCAGCAAGGACAAGTCAAATCCTTTTCAATCATTGTCTCTCTTGATGTCTCTTCTTCTACATCTATCTCTGACTGACTCTTATGCCTTTTCTCTACTATGTAATTACATTGTGCCCACCCAGATAATCTAAGTTCAGCTACTTAGCAAGCAAATTTATATCCATCTACAAAGTTCCTTTTGTCATGCAACATAGTCATAAACAGATTCCAGCGGTTAGGGTATGGACATCTTTGACTGGGGGGGTAATTATTCTGCCTACTACACTAAATTAAATCCTATAGGTTATATCTTGTAAGAAAATTATTCCAACCTCACACAACATGTTTTCATTGCTAAGTCTTTGTTTTCCTTTATTTTGTTTTAATATATGTCTCTATTGTTCTCACATATACCTATTTAAAAATTCTAATTTAGAAAAACCATTTTGAAATCATTGGCATTTAGCTAAGAATTTTCTAAGCATATGTCCTCCAATTATTGTATTTTTAGGTTTCTCAGTGGGAGATTAAGAGATATTCTTAAAATGACTAGCAAAAGAATGGCACATTTTTTTTTTCTAAAGAAAGTGAACCTTTGATATGGTGCAAGTGCAACCAGAACACAGTCAAATGGTTCCTGGACAAATGCCTTAACAATCACCTTTATCTAAGCAACACCTCCATACCTGCAACTCTCAGCACCAGTAGAACTTTGAAACTAATTGCTTCACAGCCCTCTGGAGGAGAAATAGAATTTATAACAAAATTCAGTTTAGCATTTGGTAAAAGTATAATTCAAGAAGCTTAAGTGATTATTTCAAAATCAGGAAGAAACAGGTTTTATGTGGGAAATAGGAAGTTGCGGACTTCAAATTAAGCCAAAAAAAACTGAACAATAATGATTCTGGTAGTAATAATAATAATTGTAATAATAGTAGCAAGTAACTAACTGCTAAAGAGTACAAACATATTGGACATATTTGGCAAAGTTCTCAGTCAAGAAGAGATTGAGTGGGTGGGGTACTAGGTTGGAGATGGGAAAGGAGCAGGTGGAAGGGGGTGAGGTAAGCTTGCTTAACCAAAAGTCAATTGACCAAATAACTGCATATTTAAGGGACACGGGAGAAGCCAAAGTCACTAAAAATACTGAAGTATAAGCTTTCTAGAAATAATAATAGATGTTGGCATTGCAGCGTGAGAAGCCTAGGTGGATGATTTGGAGGACTCCAAGAAACAGAAGTATATATGATTGCATAAGCCATCTCTTGAAAACACTCAGCAGAGCAGCTGCTTTTTGAACTATTTCAAAGGAGACAACATGGCTCACAATCACACTTTTATTGTTGGTGATGATATTGTTTTAAATTTTGTTCCTGAAAACAAAATTACACTTTCCAACAAAAAGGGCAGAAAGCAACTTTATGATTACCAACACTATATATGATCAAAAATCTGCCTGGGCTTACTTAGGTTTTTGTTCTGATTCTCTGAAACTCAAGTTAACTGAGATGAGAAAATTACTGAGGCAGTGGGCCATTGTACAAAAAGCAATGGAATGGGAGCTGGGTCTTTAGTTCTCATATCAGTTTTGTCCCTAGATATTTTTTTTGTTTCTCACACGTGTGTACAGATTTTTCCTCTTCACTGTTTTCAGTGTAGCTATGTCATGCATTTGGAATACAGTTACATTCGTTTTCATCCACATTTCATTCTAGGTTACCCATATATCCTGGTTAATTCTTAATTTGCATGCAATGATATTATTCACTTTTTGTGGCATACTGTTTTACTGGTTTTAGCAAATGCATACAATAACATAGCCACTGTCACACTATCATGTAGAATAGTTCTAACAACCCTGGACATTTTTTCACAATGCCTGTGCTTATCCTACTCTCAATTCCTGGCAACCGCTGATCTCTTTTCTGTTTTTAGACTTTGCTGATCTAAATTGTCATATGAAGGGTATTATACAATATGCAGTCTTTCGGATCAATTTACTCGGTATAAATTCCTAGTAGGATGATTATTGTATCATAGTCTTATTTTATAAAGAAACTATCAAACTGTTTTCCACAATATTGAATTTCTACCAGCAAAGTATGAGACTTCTCATTGTTCCATATCTTCAGTTCACTTGGTATTGTTAGATTTTTTGTTTTTATTAAATTTTATTCATCTTAACACATTTGTAGTAGTACCTAATTTGTGACTGACTGCCTATGTTGATTATTATTCATATGTGTGTTTGCCAACTATATACCAATGCTGAAATGTCTACTTAGAACATCTGCCATTTTTTTTATTGGTTTGTTTGCTTATAGTTGAATGTTAAAAGTTTTTTATATATTCTGGATAAATGTCGTATTTTCAAATATGTTATTTGCAAACATTTTCTTTTATTCTGTAGCTCATCTTTTCAGTCACTTAAGATATTTTCACAGACACATAGGCCAATGGAATAGAATTGAGAACCCAGAGATAGACTCATGCACATAATGCTCAAATACAATGGGAAAAAAAAGTCTCTTTAATAAATGGTAGTGAGAAAATTGGAAAGCTATATACAAAAAAATAAAATTAGACTGCTGTTACCATGCACCAAAAGCAAAACAGATCGAAGACTTTAATATAATACCTGAAACAATAAATTGCAGAAAACATAGATACTACACTCATGGATCTTGGTTTTAGAGTGAGTTTTATGAATTTGACCTCAAAGGAGAGGGTAGTAAAAGCAAAAATAAATGATTGGGATGATATCAAACTAAAAAGCTTCTAAACAGCATAAGAAATCATCAACAGAACAAAGAAGTAACCAACTGAAAGGGAGAAGATATTTGCAAACAATGTCTCCTATAAGAGGCTAATAGCCAAAATTTGCAAAGAATTCATACAAGTCAACAACAACCAAAAAAATAAACAACCCAATTAAAGAATAGGCATAGGACCCAAATAGACACTTCTCCCAAGAAGACATATAAAGACATATGGCCAACAGACATATGAAAGATGCTCAACTTCACTAGCTATAAGGGAAATGTAAATCATAATGACAATGAAATACCATCTCACACCTGTAATAATGGCTATCATTATGACAAGTACCAACAAGTGTTGGAGGGGTTATGAGGAAAATGGAACCCTCACACACTGCTGGTGGGAATGTAAGTTGGTACAGCTGTTATGGAATACAGTATGGAGTTTCCTCAAAAAATTAAGAGTAGAATTACGATATGACCCAGCAATCTCTCTTTTGTGTATATACCTCTCAAATTTGAAAACTTTTATTTATAAAGATATATGTACCCTGATGTTCATAGTAGCATTGTTCATGGTGGCCAAGGCAGGAAAACCACTTAAGTGCCCTTCAATAGATAACTGGACAAAAAAAAAATTTCAATACATAATGAAATATTGCTCAGCTGTAAGAAAAGATGAAATATTGCCATTGCAACAACATGATAGATCTTGAGATAATCATGCTAAGCTTAATAAGTCAGAAAAAATTGAGAACCATATGATTTTACTCTCATGTAGGATATAATACTGAAAGCAACAAACTAACAATAAAAAACTCATAGATACAGAAAACAGTTTAGTGGTTACCAGAGGGAAAGGGGAAATGAGCAGGTAGTAGATAAAGGTAAAAGGAGTCAGATATATGGTGATGGAAGGAGATTTGACTTTGGGTGGTGAACACACAATGAGATATATAGGTAATGTATTATCAAATTTTATGTTTAAAACCTATATAATTGTATTAGCCAATGTCACCTTGATAAATTTAAAATAAATAAATAGATCAAAAGTATTTTCATAAAACATATTCAAAAACATTATAAATAAAAACAGATTTCTCATTTTTTTTCTCTCTTTGATTCCCCACACCCCACTTCCGCCCTTGACCTACAGGTGCTGCTGTCTTCCCTTAAGAACTGGATCTCTGAAGGCAAGGTATCTCCTCCAACGCACTAGGGGTCCTGGAGTGCCTGGGGTATGGTCCATGGCTCTACCTGGGGTGCGAACCTAGGATCTTTTGCATGTAAAGCATACATGTTAACCACAACACTATGGAGCCACTCCACAAATTTGTCAATTTGTACAACTGACTTTATTTATTTTTAGTAACAGTTAAATTTTACAGCAAAATTAAGGGAAAGTACAGAGGTTTCCATATACCATCTACCCCATGCATATACAGCCTTCACCATTCCCAGAGTGGTGCATTTGTTGCAACTGATAACCTACATTGGCACATCATAATCACCCAGTCTGTAGTTTCCATTATAGTTTACTCTTAGTGTTGCACACTCTGTGGGTTTAAACAAACGCATAATAACATGTAGCCATTATTACAGTGTCAAACAGGGACTTACACCGCCCTAAAGAATCACTATGCTTTCCTGTTGATTCCTCCACCTCTCAAACACCCAGCACATGCTGAGCATTTTATGTCTCTATAGTTTTGTCCTTTCCAGAATGTCATGTAGTTAGAATCATACAATATGTCACTTTCTCAGATTGGCTTCTTTCACTTAGTAATATGCTATTAAATTTCTTCCATGTCTGATTTACTTCATCATTGTTTTCTGGGTTCTAACACAGAGTTCCAGAATTTATTTATTTTAAATATAAATATATAAAATAAATGATTTATTATTCACTCATATGCATTTCTTTTATTATTGATGTTATTGTATTTGGGAATATTTTTTTTTTTTGGTTTGGTTGTTTTATTTAAAACCAGTTATTCTTTGCTAGTATATAGAAATATGATTGATTTTTCTGTATGACCATTTATCCTATGACATTGCTAAATACACATTAGTTCTGGCAGCTTTTAACTAGATTTGGGGGAATTTTAAGCAAGAATGCTGAGAATAGGAAAAAAAGATGTTTTCTCTTTTATTCAGTAAGGCTTTTGTATTTGTAACTTGCCTTACTACATGGACTAGGATTTCCAAAACAAAATTGACCAAGAGTGGCTAGAGTAGACTTTTTTGCCTTTTTAGTGACATTAGTAGTAAACAATTCAGTTTCTCAGAATTAAGTATGCTGTAAAATGTAGAATTTTCCTGTTGTTTCACTTTTATAGATATCATATATTAGGTTAAGAAAATTTTCATTCTATTCCTAATTTGTTGAGTATTTACTATGAATTGATATTATATTTTATCAAATGTTTTTATTCCTGCAAATATAAGATATTATTTTTTACTTTAATCTATCAAAAACAGTGAATGATATTATTTGTTTTTTAAATATTGAATCAACCTTGCACTCTTGAGATTAAATCCAGTTTATTGTAATGTTTAATCTTTTTATATATTGCTGGACTCAATTTGTTTAAGAATTTTGCTTATTTGTTCATCACAATGGTTCCATAGTTTTCTTATAAAGTCTTTGTCCAACTTTAGTATGAGTATTACTGGCCTCAGAAAGTGGGTTTGGAGGTATTCCCTCTTCTATTTTCTGGAAGAAATTGTGTATAACTGGTTATTATTTCTTCCTTAAATATTTGGTAGAATTTGTCAATGAAATTGTCCAGTTTGCTTTTCCTGTAGGATTTTTAACAGTAACTTCAATTTCTTAATAGATACAAGACTAATTTTATTAGTCTGTGTCTTTCAAGGAATGATTCACTCATCTAAGTTGCTAAATTTATGAGAATAGAGTTATAGAAACCCCTTATTTTCCTTCAAACGTCTCTGAGTTCCTTCACAATATCCTCTCTTCCATTGCTAATATTAGTAAATTCTGTTTTCTCTTTTTTTCTTATAACAGTCTGGGTATTTATCAAGCTTATTAGTCTTTTTCAACAACTTTGGGGTCATGGGTTTGCTCTCCTGTTTTTCCGTTTTTGACTGCATTTTTTTTTTTTTTGCTCCAATCTTTAGTCTTTCTTTCCTTCTGCCTATTTTGAGTTATATTTGCTGTTTTTTTCCTCTACTTTCTTAAGTTGGAATTTAGGTCACTATGTGAGGCCATCCTTTTCTAATGTAAGCATTTTGTGTTATAAATTTTTTCACCATAAATATTAACCAGATTGATTTGGTTGATAGTGCTATTTAGATCATGTTTATCCTTACTGATATTTTTTTCCTGATTTGTTCTACCAATTGAAAGAGAAATATTTTATGAATTCACATGTAATTATGGATTTGTCTGTCTCTTTTTAGTTCTGTATTTTTTTATTTTGCTTCATGTATATGTATAAACATTAAAAATTATATCTTCATGGAGAACTAAACTCTTTAATTACTATATAGTATACTTTATGGATGATGATAGTCCTTCTGATATCTACATTGTCCAATATTTTTTTAAATTTTACTTTAAATTTTAAAGTTAGACATTTATACAATTTATAAAGTGATCCCCCTGATTACACTAGCATCCATCTGTCACTACATGCAGCCATCACAATAATATTTACTATATACCAATACTACAATCTAAATTCTCATTACTGTTTTGTAACTACTAATTTGTACTTAATTGTCTAATACTACTATTAACTATTTCTGCTTTATTTTGCATGATATATCTTTGTCCATTTGTTTACTTTTATTCTTCTCTTTCACTTTTTTTAAAGTTCTTATGTTCACTATGGTACTATGTTTTTATTTAAAGTGGGTTTTTTATAGACAGCTTATATATTTGAGTTTGTATTGTTTTTATATATCCAAATGGCAATTTCTATTCTTTAACATGTATGTTTATAATATTAATATTTAAGTAATTATTTCTGTTTTAAATTAGTGCATTGTTTCTCCTTTCCTTTCATTTCCCCACATTCTTCTGTATAATTTTATGACTCTAGTTTATCTCATTTATTGATTTATTTACACTGGTGTTTTCTTTCTTGGTTTTACAATATGTATTTATTTTAATTGCTCAGATTCAGCTTCCAAATAATATTATATCACTCCATGTTTAAAGCAAAGACTTTGCAGCCATGTATCTCTCCCATTCCTAAATGCATTTTGCATATGCTATTAACACACAATAAATTTCCATATTTGCTTTATATAGTTATCTTTTAGAAAAATTGTAAAGGAAATACATAAATTTCATTTTTCCTTCATTCATTCCATGACTTTTCTGTACTTTTTTTGTAGATGCAAGTTATTATGTTTTTTTTGCCTAAAAAGCTTTAAAGTTTTTAGATTCAATATACTGGCAACATACGTCTTTGAATTTTTTTTTTTTCCCAGAAAGTCTTTATCTTTTTTGAAGGATATTTTCACTAGGTTTAGAATTCTGACTTGATTACTTTCTTTTCTAGCTCTTCAAATGTTACTTTATTTTGTCCTTGCTTGTCTTTCTCATCCTAGTTCCTGTATATTTGCAGTTTTTTTCCCCCTTGGCTTTGAATAAAATTTTTAAATTTGACTTTATTTTCAGCAGTTTGAAGATAAGTAGATGTGTGTATGTGTGTGTGTGTGTGCATGTGCGTGTGCAAACACATATTTTAACTTATCCTACTTCACATTACCTGAGATTCTGTTGTCGGTGGTTTGGTTTGATTAATTTTGAAAACTCCATTGGTATTATTTCTTAAAATGTTTCATGTGCCTCATATTATCTTCTTAAATTTCAATTATGCATATACAAAACTGATTTTTTATCAGTTTTTAGGTACTCTCTTCTGTTTCATTTTGCTGTTTTGTTTCTTTCCTTTTATGCTCTATTTTTGATTTGTATTTTATTTTGAGTCATTTTAGTGACACCTTAGCTATGTCAAGTCTACCAATAAACTATTGAAGGCATTACTTTTCTCCACTATTTTTTATGTCACTGTTTTTAATTTCTAGTATTTCCATTTAAATATTTTGTTCTAGTATTCATCACTCTGATAAAATTATTTCTCTTACCTTACATGTTATATATATTTTCCATTAGGCTCTTTAACATATTAGTCTTTTAAAAATTTTTCTGTCTTATAAAATATGTACAATTATCATATATATAAGTCTAGTCTAGTCTGATGATTACTCTTTTATTTTTATTTTTATTTTTTGCCTTTTCATTTGCATCGTTTGTTGAAAACTGACACTAGAGGTAAATATGTTCTTAAGTGTGTGGCTTTAAGCAATTCTAGTAGAGAGTTGTAATAGATTTGGGAATTTATTGGTATGGTCACACTTATTCACCATATATAGGTGTCACACACATATATATGTGTCATGCACCAGCCCTTTAGTGGTACAAGGTTTTTTAATTAAGTAGACTACTAGGGCATTTTTGTCAATGACTGTTTCCACATATTGGCTTTGGGCCTCTCCTTTGGACTGTGCTAAGGAATAATATTTCTTACAGACCTCCCAACTGTATTACAGTTAATTATTTTTTACTTGTTATCTTGCAGGTATGAGAAAAGCTGTTCTCTCATATTCTGATTAAGTCACAGTCTTAGGATGGTGTAACGTCCCCATGTCTCAGTCCGTGTGGCCTTTACACACTGCTTTTTCTTCAACTCTAGAGTTAGGAATATATGTATCCCTAGTCATCCTTGGAAATAATGTTTTGTTTTGTTTTGTTTTGTTTTCTAATCCCCTCCATAGCTGGAAAGGTGTTCTACCTGTGCCCTAAGGTAACACTTTTCATTGTACTTCCTCTGCAGGTTAAGGCTTTTATTCTGTAAGGGAAATGCAAATGGATCTGAATAGAGTTTTGGTAATGGTATCTCTAAGACACTCTGGCCCTCACAATAGCCAAGCAAGCTTCACATTAAAAGTTTTCAAGATCCTCCCTGATATTTCTTATAAGTGTGTGGTGACATTTGTGGAGAGAAAAGCTGAAAGAGAGTATAAACCCTTTTGGACCTTCCACCAGAGTCTTTACATTCTCATTAGCCTGCACTCAATCTTTAGCAATTAATTCAAAATGTTTAGCTGTATCTTTTTATATGCTTATATGGAGTCTGGTGTTGTTTGGTTCAGGAAAGTAAATGTTCAGGTACATTTTCTCCCTGACTGTGCTCATCTATCCCCAGATTTCTGGTTACTTGGTTATTCTGTGACTTCAGTTCTCTGGCAACTTAAACAAATTAAGTAATTGATTTTCAGATTGTTTAGCTTTCAGTCTTGTAAAGATTGGAATAATACTATTTCTTAGCTGAAACAGAGGTCCTCTGCTCCTGTGTTTGTGATCTGATTCATTTAGATAAACCCTCCATGCTATGACTTTGCTTGCTGTGACTTCATGTCCTTTTATTAAAATGGGGGATGTCAGATGACCTCTAGGGGACCATCTAACACAAAAATTTTCAGTAAAGGGTATTTCTGCAAACCTACTTCAGGTTGTTTGAGGAGCTTTTTATTCCTCTGTCCCTTTTATACAAAGAAAACAGAGTCCTGACCCTTCAGCATGAGACAAATACATGTAGTGTGGATGTTCATTATTCTATTTGATGCACGTACACATTTGCACACAAATATGTACACACACAGTCATTGGAATTAGAGATTTCAATTGTGTGTCAAGGTAGAACACATGCTAGGGTCATCTGTCACTGTAAAATGTAATATATGAAAATACAATCATATTTACTGAATAAAAAGTGTTCTAGCACTTAACCAGATATATAATGTAAACAGCATAATTTTAGAAGATTAAGCTGTTCTTTATTAATATATTTGAGATTTCAAAAAGGAATTATACTTGTAATTTTCTTAGTCACTCTATTTGTTGCAGAAAGGACCAAATATTTTACTTCAGTCCTACAAGTATATTAAGACTTTATGTTGCTACTGAATCTTTTAAGAAACAGAAAATATATTTAGCAGGAAAATATCAAACACGTCAGTCACTTAGTAAGCCTTCAAATATGTACATTATGTTAAATAACCTGTTTTATCCTTAATGTCCATAAACTGTTAAAGCATTTACAGTTCAAATGATAAACCAACATATAAAGGAAGGTGAGAAATACATTATGAAGTTTCTAAACTTAAAAATTGATCATTTCTCACTATTTTATTAATGTTAAAACTTGGAAATTTTACTTTCAAAAATATTAAGATAAAGAAATTGAAGACTGATTTTAAAATTAGAAAATATGAGTGTCATGCAAATTTGATTGTTTTTTTTTAAGTCTTATATTTTTTGGGGGGAAATATATATATGTGTTATGGCTTGATTAGTGTTTCTTTAAAAGCTAACTAACAACATTAGAGTAAATGTAGGGATATTAAAATCTTTGATGAAAACTTAAAACTGATGCTAATAATTATTTAAGTGCTATCATTATTGGTCTACAATTTAATATAAACACAATTTATTATATAACCTTTCTCACTGTAACAATTGAGAAGCAGTTTCACTTGAGCATAGTGACAAATTAATGCAAATTTTTTAGTGTAAGACTCAATGGTCCAGCCTTTTTGGCTATTAGGATGCCAAGGAAATGTAAGCAGGGGCCCTTTGATGAGGGAAACCACTTTAAAGACTTTCTGATTCAGCTGGTAGGCATTGTTATTGCTCTTGTCCCATCTAACCCCTGCTTTCAAAAACATGGATAAATAGATCTATAGCAGCCTTTTTAGGACCATGATGAAACAGTAAAGAGAAACAGAAAGACTGGGCTTTAATGTCCTAAACTACAGAAACAATGTTAGCAATTGCCTAATTCTGGATTTCTTGTTATATGAGAAAAATAATCCCTTTTATGTGTAGACTACTATAATCAGCTCTCTAATAATAATAGCCAAATGTAATTAGTATCTAAATGTGTGATATCCAGTTATGAATAAAAAGAACATACTTCCTCCATACAATATCTGATATGAGACTATGAACAATTCCTGTTACCTAAGTCAACTCTTAAGATATTTGTTTATACATTTTTCAGTTTTGTTTTTATTGCCTGCATTTCACATGCAAAGTACTCATATCTTTAGTTGGTTATATATTTTCTCTTACTGAATTTAGTCATGACGACCTGTGCTTCATGTGTCAGACCAAATCAAAATCTTTCTTCTTAGATTCATTTACTATTATTAGCTTTTTTTATATCATGCTCCGATTTCCTACTTAAAAGAGCATAGGAGTATTCAGCATATATCAAATTGTAATTAAAGTATGAATATCTCAATAAAACTAATAACGATGCTAATTTAGACAAAGAGTGAGAGGAAAAGTTTATTTTTCCTCTCTCAACAAGGCCCACATTTAACAGTAACTTCATGTGCAGAAATTTTTTGTAAATCTAAAATAAACTGTTCATATTTTCTTGATCAGTGGGAAACTGATCATATTCAATCACTAACTTAACATAATAATCCATAGATAATTATGCCTAAGGGCATATTCATCCTTTTATTAATAATCTATTTCTAAAGCAAGGAAGATATCAAAAATATTAAAATATTTTTTAAAAGTTAGTTAAGATCCTCACAATATAAGGAATATTTATAGGTATGCATTTTATTTTATAGATATGCTTGGTAGGTTTTGTAGATATGCTAGGTGGGTTTTTTATTAAAAATATTTAACATTACATCTCAAGAAATATTTTGAGAATCTATACTTGTTTAAGTAGCTCTATGTCTTGTGTGAAATAAAAATTATATAAGAACTTCCAAATTATAGTGTAGTACTTTCAAGTAATGGTGGTTTTGACAACTTAAAACAGAAATATAGAAAGTCATAGTGGAACAGGTAAATACTGAGCTTATTTTCTTTTATGACCACATCAAAATTACAAAAAAATTATAGAACAACCGTCACTGAAAACCACTGGAAGAGCAGTGGTATAGAAATTCTGTAACTAAGGATATAAAGAAGAAGCCATGACCAGATTGGTAGGTAGTGTAGAGACACTGAATGGGCAAGTCTCATACCCACAGTGTAGCAATTACAAATCAAGAGAGATATCTTAGTTTGGAGATCTCTCCTGAGGAGCAAGGGGCTCCAGCTCACCACTGGGTTCTCCAGACTAGAGCTCTAGTGCCAGGAAGAGGGGTCCTCACAACATCTGGGTGTGATAACCAGCAGTGATTGCATCTGAGTGAGACAAAGGGCTACTGGAGTCCCAGGCATTCCTCCTAAAGGGACCACACATGAACTCACTGGCTCACAGACTCACTCTGAGCTCCAAAACTGGAGCAGCAGCTCAAAAAGCACCAGGAATATGCTGAGAGAAACTGAACTGGGTGAGGGCTAGAGAAGAAGTTGGGGTATCTCTCTTCAGGAGAGAAGGCAGGCAAGCATCCTTGTTCCTTGGTTGAGCCCTTCCTCCACCTAGCCAGCCTGGCATAGGCTGGAATCAAAACTCAGCTGTCCATTAATCTAACATTGTTTGCCCTACCCTGATGGTTCTTGGAGACCCTCTTCCACCCAACTTGTGTGTCCAGCTTGAGTCACTTCCAGGGACTTTTATAAACAAGCTCCCTGTCTCAACTTGTGCTGTAGACTTTACTAAAATTACTCAAAGGTCCACAAACCCAAAACAAGAAGTGTCTTCTGGCCTCGGCATGGACTGTACCTTTTGCTAAGTGGCCCCAAGCCTGGCATAAGCAGCAAATAGTCTGAACTTGCACTGTAACTCCAAGTGAAGCCTGGCATAAGTGAAGCCAGTATTGTCTTGGAATGTAGCTTCAACTAAGTGGTCTCAAACCCAGCACAAATTGCCACCGGCCTCAGCTCATATTGTGTCCCAACATGTCCCAAAGGCAAACTGGTGGTCTCAATAAATTTAAGAATATTGAAATCGTATCAAGCATCCTCTTTGATCACAATAGTATGAAACTAAAAATCAAATATAATAAGACAATCAAAAAACATACACATGGAAGCAAAATAACATTCAATTAAACAATAAATTGCTTCACAATGAGATCAAGGAAGAAACCAAAAAATAACCGTGAGACATCTGAATATGAAATCACAATCTATAGGACACAGACAAAGTAGTTATAAGAGGGAAATTTATAACAATACAGTCAAACCTCAGGAAACTAAAAACCCTCAAACTTTCTAACTTTACACATAATGAACTAGAAAAACAAGAACAGAGTTGTAAGTGGGTAGAAAGAAGAAAATAAAGACCACAGGGCAAATAAATGAAATAAAGTCTATAAGAGCAATAGAAGATATCAATGAAACTAAGAATTGATTTTTTGAAAAGGTAAACAAAATTGATAAACTCCTGTAGCCAGACTCTTCAAGAAAAGAGAGGCTCTAAATAAATAAAATAAAAAATGAAAGAGAACAACTGATGCCACAAAAATACAAAAGATTATAAGGAAAAACTATGAATACATATGCCAACAAATTATACAATCTGGAAAAAATGAATAAATTCCTAGGAACCTACAATTTTCCAAGACTGAATCAGAAAGATAGAAAATTTGAACAGACCAATAACTGTTAATGAAATCAAATTAGCAATCAAAAATCTCCCAATAAAAAACAGCAATGGACCAGATGCCTTCACAGGTGGATTTTACAAAACATTCTAAGAAGAATTGATAATTATCCTTCTCAAATTATTCTATAAAATTGAAGATGAGTGAAGTCTTCAAAACCCATTTTACAAGGCCAGTATTACTTCAATTCTAAAAGAAGAAAAAGACATTACAAAATAAAATTATAGGCCAATATTCCTAAAGAATATAGATGCAAAATCCTCAACAAAATATTAGCAAATTGAATTCAGCAATGTATTAAAAAGATATACACCATGATCAAGTGGGATTTATTACTTAGACAGACAGTTGATTTAATATTAGCAAAATCAATGTGATACACCATATAAACAAAGTGAAAAATAAAAGTCACATAATCATATTAATGGATACAAAAAGCATTTGAAAAAATTCAATATTCATTTATGATAAAAACTCTCAGCAAAGGGGTGACAGAGGCATGTACTGCAACATAATAAAGGCTGTATATAACAAAACCATAGCTAACATCATACTTAATGGTGAAAAACTGAAAGCTTTTATTTAAGATCAGGAACAAAGCAAGAATGTCCACTTTCACCACATTTATTCAACATAGTATTAGGAGTTCTAGCCACAGCAATCAGATAAGAAATTGAAATAAAAGGCATTCAAATTGGGAAGGAAGAAGTAAAACTGTCACTATTTGCAGATGACATGGCACTATGTATAGGGAACCTTAAATAGTCCACCAAAAAAACCTATTAGAAGTAAAAAACAATTTTAATAAAGTAGCAAGATATAAAATTTATATTCGAAAATCAGTTGCATTTTGGTACACTGATAATAAACTATCAGAAAATTAAGAAAACAATTGTAGCAAATAGAATAAAATACCTGAGAATAAATTTGACCAAGGTGAAATATCTGTACTTGGAAAACTGTAAGACATTGAAAAATAAAATGGAAGAATACATAAAAAAATAGAAGAATACAATGGGCTATGGATAGGAAGAATTAACATCATTAAAATGTCCATACTACTCAAAGCAATATACAGATGGAATGCAATTGCTATCAAAATACCAATGGTATTTTTCACAGAACTAGAATAAATAATCCTAAATATTACCTGGAGCCACAAGAGCCCCTGATTATCTAAAGTAATCCTGAAGAAGAACAAAGTTTGATATACCATGATACCCAATATTAAACTATATTACAAGGCTATAGTAATCAAAACAGCATGGTCTTGGCATAAAAACCGACACATTGATCAATAGAATAAAATAGAGAACTCAGAAATAAACCCACACTTATATGGTCAATTAATCTATGACAAAGGGGGCAAGGATATACAATGGGGTAAGGACAATCTCTTTAATAAATGGTGTTTGAAAAACTGAATAGATACATGGAAAAGAATGAAACTAGATTACTTTCTCATACTATATACAAGAATAAGCTCAAAATGGAAAAAGACTTAAATATGTCCCCAAGCTTAGTAGTTACCAGAGTGTAGGGGGGAAGGGAGAGGTAAATGTGGTAAAAAGGGTCAAATATGTGGTGACAGAAATCTAACTATGAGAGGTGAATATACAATGTAAAATTATATATATATACATATACACATATATATGTGTGTTTGTATATGTGTATATATATATAATTACATGCACAGCTGGAACTTACTGAATTTCATTAACCAATGTCACTATAAAAATTATTTTAAGAAGTGGTACAATGTAAATATGAGAAACTAATTTTCTATAATACTTCAATAAAGCTGGGGGCGGAAAACCCTAAGGAGAAAACATAGGCAGTAAATTCTTTGATATTGCTCTTAATAATATTTTTGGGGGAATATGTTCCTTTGGGGAACTGGAAACAAAAGAAAAATAAATAAATAAATGGGTCTATTTACTGAATGGGAGAAGACATTTTACAGTGATACATCCAATAAGGGTTAACATTTAAAATATATAAGGAACTCATATAGCTTAATAGCTCCCCCGCAAAAAAAACAATTTTATTAAAAGTGGCCAGAGTACCTGAATAGACATTTCTCCAAAGAGGACATGCAGGTGGCCAATAGGCATATGAAAATGAACATCACTAATCATCGGGGTATTGCAAAATAAAAACAAAATGAGCTATCACCTCACACTTGACAGAAAGGCTATCATTAGTAAATTAACAAACAAGTGTTGGCAAGGATGTAGAAAAAGTGCACTGTTGTGGGATTGTAAATTGTTGTAAATATTATGAAAAACAGTATGGAGGTTGCTCAAAAAATTAAAAATAGAGCTATCATATAACCCAATAATTTCATTTCTGGGTATTTATCCAAAGAAGCCTAAAACATCAAGTTGTGAAGACATATGCACTTCAATCTTCATTGTAGCATTATTTATAATAGCCAAGATATGGAAGAAACCTGTGTCCATTGACAGGTAATGAACAAAGAACAGGTGCTATATATATATACTATGGAATGTTAATTAGCCATAAAAAAGAGTGAAATCTTGCCATTTTTGACAAAATGGATAGATCTAGAAAGTATTATATCGTGAAGTAAGTCAGAAAAAGCCATATACTACATGATTTTACTTATAAGTAGAATCAATAATATTGTAATGCCAATGTACGGTGTCAGATAGGTGCTAGACTTGTCAAGGTGATCACTCTGTAAGTTATAAAAATGTCTAATCAATATGCTGCACACCTGAAACTAATATAATATTGTATGTCGACTATAAATAAAAAATAAATTTAAAAAAATTATATAAGACAATTTGTAGCTCAAAGAGCATCCAAATGACAGTGTACTAAATAATGATGGTTTTGATGACTTGAAACAGAAATACAGAAAGCTATGGACTTAGTTTGAATTCTAACTCTATTTCTTCAGATATTATAATCATACTATTTCAATATTTATGATGTACAGAATAAAGAACAATGTGGAGACTGCGACTTACTGGTACTCAAAAACAAGTTTTGATATCACCAGCTCTAGGTTTAAATTCTGGTTCTACTTAACAATCTGTAGTAGCAAGGACAAGCCTATTTTCTCATTGATATAATGAAGTACAAAGACTGCTCACCAGTATTCTATAGAGTTAGTGTCTAAGACTAGGCAATATATTAAAAAAATTTAGTACTGTGTCTAGCTCTTATTAAATTTCAAATCTGTGTCACTTATCTTTATTTAATTGTCAACACTAATATTATAGAACTATAAACTACTTGATACTTATAAAAATACTTTCAAGAACATTATCTATTTTAATCATATACTTCTATGAGATACAGAGGAAAACTTGTCTCATCCATGTATGATGGAGAAGTAAACAGGAAAAGGTTAAATGCACTATCAGCTAATTATACAAGTGGTAGATCATCTAATTCTAGGCTGCCTTCTTGATTCTTTCAATATTGCCTTTACACGGTTGCCTTAATGTTCTGCCAAACTATATTTATTCTCACCTATCTTCTGAATCTCATGAAGTCATAGAAGCCAAAATACTATGTGCGTAGTATTGCTCGAAGAGTTTTAGGTAACAATCTTGCCCCAAAGTTTATCATCTATTATAATTCCCTGTCCCCATCCCATTAATACTTTCACCCTGAATCTCAACATAGCTTCTATATGGGTGCTATGGTTTCTCATACTGTGAAATTCCAGCTCATTTATTATTGTGAAACTTTTTAAAAAATAACAACTTTTCTACTTATAAAAATATAGTGGTATCAGATTTTAATTCAACTCTACTTTCCTCATCTGTGAAAGTTGGGTAACTGAAAAAAAAAAAACAAATGAGCTGTTTACATATTTTATTAAGTGAACAGATATATGCAACTAAGAGCATATATATGCGTGTGTATGTATATGTACAATGGATTCATATTAAGCATGACAGATACCACTTCAAATGTCTATGCAGTTATCTAGTGTTTGCACTATGCATTAGTATGTCTCCTAATCACATTCGGTAGAAAGATACATGGGAAACAATGGTTTAACATTTGTGCTCAAAAATTAAAGATGAATTTGAAAAAGTAGAACAACCTAGTGAAAATGACTAACATGGTTTTTATATATTTGTGTGGTTTTTTTTTAGTTTGTTATTAAATTTTATGGCTATCTCTGTGTATCTTTGACTTTTTTTTTAAATAAAGAGATGTTTACTGCCCCAGCTTTTAAAAACAACCATGTTTAAAGTATAAGGAAATGCTTTTGTTGATCAATCTGAGTGAAATCAAGAGAAATGTTGCCAACTAAATAAAATATAAACTTTTAATTAGAGCTTTATTCAAAAAAAGCTACTTTAAAGGCTGTCTAGATATATATTCTCAACATTAAAATGGAGCTACTCTCCATTGCAAAAAGACATTAATTCATAAATATTTATCAAATCAGAAAACTTTAGGCTGGAGTCATCTTCAGTGATAACCTACTTCATTCAAAATACTAATCCCAGGATAAAAGTGATTGGACAAAGTAATAAACCAGAAATTGAAATAGTTTCCTCAAAATCCTGTTTCTCTGATAACTATGATTTGCAAGTGTCTGGACTCACAGGATTTAAAAAAGCCTTTTTTTTTTTTCCTGTTCTTTTTCCTTGGGATTACACAAAAACATATGGGCAAATAATACATTTTGTTTACTCTTTCACTCTAATAGTTTCATTCAACTCTTTACTTATTAGTTAATCAGAAAGTTAATCTAACTGAATGGCCACCACCACCACTGCCAATAACTTGTAGCAAAACTTTTTGCAAACTTTTAGAAAACTACATGGTCTGTTTTCTTTGAAAATAGCTTTCTTCATTTTCTGCTTCCTAACCTGTCTTTAATTAATTTAACTTTGAGTCTTACATTACTTAAGAATATCCTCAAAATAAAATCAAATCAAAGCAAAAGCTTTCATATGAAAGGAAAATATTTGTAACATAGCAAAATAGTCTCAAACTCAAATAATTATGGGCTGTTCATCAGACAAGTCCTTAAAATCTCTCTTTAAACAACACTGACTATTACCACACCTATGGGCTCAGTTTTCAGTAGGAAAATATTACACTGAGCACTTCTGGAAGGAACATCATAAGTGGGTCATCTACCTAACCTAAAAACAGATCTTTGGAAACAAAATTAGAGGATGTAAAAAACATTTTTAAAATTTATTCCTTACAACAAAATACCTAATTGTGGCACTATGATTGGTAAAAACACCAGATATATTTGATGCCCTTCATATTAAATGAAAAAAAAAAAAAAACTGGCATAGAAATAAAGTGATTACAAATACTTGTAACTTTATAAACTCTAGAGTTTAACCCAAATTTTTCTCTCTCTATTCTAGACTTTCTTTCAAAAAACCTTCCTAGAGGCTGAGGAAGGTTATTCAACTAATCCTCATAGAGCCACATGGACTATCATTACTCAACTTTTTTTCTAAGTAGGGGAAAAAATCTACTCTAGTACCTCTCAGATTTACTATTCTATTTTTTCCCATGCTTCTTTCATAGCTAAAGGGAACAAGATTAAGAACATTGTTTTTTTTTTTTGATCCATTATTTTTTTCCTGTATGAGTTGTCAACATAACTTTCTATAGCCATATATGAAACTCTAGCTAGAAATTTTATCTTGAATCATCACTATATGTTTGAAAATCATTAAAATTTATTTCATGTAATCTATAAAGTCTAGGATACAAATATTAGACTTTATTTTGCAAGAAAAGGGGAGCATTAGAGAGATTTGAGGATGACAACATCTTCCAGTTTTTAATTTAAAAATTGTCATGCCAGTGTGAAAGATGGCCTGTAACGAAATGAGATTTGAGGGAGAAAAACCAGTTAGAAAGCTCTCTGGCTAGTCTAAGAGATGTGCTACACACTGAGCTAAGGTAGTGCCAAAGGGAATGGAGAGACAAAGGTGCTCTCAAGTGATCCCTCACACTTTTGTAGTCCTCAGAATCAGAGATTTTGATGTTGGAATGGAGCCTAGGAATATGTATGTCCAAGTTCCCAAGTGATCCTGATGATGCTGGTCCAGGAACACACTCTGAAAACAATTGCACTAAAGCCTTTCTATTCAAAGTGTGGCCTCTGCTCCAGCAGGAACGGCACTCCCTGAAACTTACTAGAAACAAGACCATCAAGACTTACCCTACTCCTACTGTATCCAAATCCGCATTTTTACTAGTTGCATGAATGGCTCCTAAAAAGATTAAGGTTTGAGATGTGATGCACTGGTGGTCTAACGTAAGGAAAGGGTAGGATCCATGGAGTAGGAAAAAATGAGAGAGTTTAGTATGACTGAATTTACTGCCTGGAGAATTAGCTAGATAGTGGTGATGGTGCTTATTAAGCTCCTCCTACTCTTGGATGGAAAGCACGCCTGCTAGTAAGTAACAAAATTTTCACAAATCCCAAAGAGTCAATTCTAATATATGTATGTATGTATGTATGTATGTATGTATGTATGTATGTATATTACATATATACACATCCATGCTTATATAAGACAGGCCAATATATAAGGGTAACCCAAGGATTATATACAAGTCATGAGGCTCCTCTTCTGAAAACTGAGAGCCAGAAACACACTTTCACTACAAAATCCTTGCTCTAAAAATTGGAAAAAGATTTCAATTTCTGGTTCTGATTTAGATTTAAGTCTAATTTGCTGTTTCCATCAGTTCTGATAGGGGACCAAGTTTTAAGCCAGATAGCTAAACTATGTCTTGTCTTCTTGCAGCTATGCCAATTTCTTGTTTGTGTTAACAAAATGGAAAGAAACTACACCCATTTTTTTAAAATGAAAAAAAGGTTAATTCAATTAAACAGAAGATAAAACACAATATAAAATCAGGGCTGCTTCTCTGGTCTATAAATATGTTGCTATTCAGAACTTTCTTTCTTGAGAAAATATTAAATTTGTGCCAACTTACCTTTTTCTGAGACCAGGGTGCCGTGAATGATGTCAGCAACCAAGAACTATAGTTGGAACCATTTTTAAAAGATAAATGGCCAAAGCTATGCTCCACTTACTGGTGGAGCATGGCATGCACTGAGCAAAGAGCCCATATCCAAATCCAGGTTCCTTGCTAAGTGGCTGTGAGACCTTTGGGAATTTACTACATATCTCTAAATCAAAGGCTCTTCATATTAATCTTAACACATGGTTTGTGTGAGAATTAAATGAAGCAATATATAAGAAATCACAATACCTGGAAGTTAATAATTTCTCAGAATTTTAAGGTATGTCCTATTTTATTTTGCCCATTGGCCACAATAATAAATATGCCACATTTTCTTGGCTATTGCAGAAAATCTAGACTGGATTAGAAACAACAGGCCAAAATCATAAGCATTAAGGGGAGACAAGAGTTTTCAACCACTAAATTACATAGTGATATGTCACAGGTTCTTTTACAGATGTGCTACTGCATTGCAATCAAAAAGTATAAAATAGGTTTACTACAAGTTAATGTACATGCTTTTATAGTGGTGATGATTTAACAAAACACTGAAATGAGCAGACTATGCAATGTAATAACACAATAGTGTTATCTGTAAAAGACAAACAACTTTGAGGACACCAAACTGCCACAAAAGACATACTAAGTAATTATTTTTGCATTATGTCAAACTGCCCCATTAATAGTCAAGAAACTACTGTTAGGAAAAAAAAATTCTCCTCAAACAGTGGCATAGCATAGAAGTTGACCCAACAAATATTTCTATATTCATTCTGTATTTATTCAAACTATCAAGCAGTTATATGGTAATAGTGCTAGCATGTTAATTTTTGTAGATATTTTAGTTCTGTTACAAATCTTTTAATTCTTTAACTGACAAGTCAATCATCTATTTTTTAAAGGAAAGAAGTTGAAGAGAGGCCGTTACAAACTAGTTGACTTGTGAGTACAGAGATAGATTTGTTTTCCTTGTCGACATCCAGAACACTGTCTTCCCTTTGGCTAACTTTAATAGGTTTGATTTCATCTGGTTCTCTAATACTAAAAAGCCTCCTGCTGTAGCAAGGTTAGGGAAGGCAGAGAAAATTAGAGAGGCAAGATTATGCCAACATAAATATCCACTGAGAGGACACACCCTTTGACCCATACAGAGAGTTAGATGAAGCAGCTAATCAACGTACCATGAAATGATATGATGGCAAAGGAATACAGAGTTCTTCCTTGCCATTACATTTCTGGAAATAATTTACCTTGAAATATTCCCTGAAGGGTGGTTCTCTTATGGTGCCAGAGGAAAATATAGGTACAGGGAGTATATATTAGAATATAAATGTCTATTAGAGCTAAGAGGTGCAACATTACCTCAGGTTCCTGGTTGCCTCATAAGGTACTTACATTTTCTCCCTCCCAATAAAAATAAATTACCTCTCTGGACTATTGAGCCAGACTCGCAATTCTCTCTCTTGACCCATCAAATTAAAACTATTAGACAAAAGCAGAAAAGTACATGGACTGAAACTGTGACAAATTCTCTTGTGTGTCTGGGTTCTGGTCAGAGTGTGCTCATGAACCTAATGTCTGCCTCTATGGCTAAGATTAGAAAGTTCCCTGCACTTGTCACAGGCTTGGGTATTAGTAACCTCAATCAGAGTATCAGGCGTTCAGAAAATTTCAGCATATGAAAACTAAAATATGGGTGTGACAAAGAATTAACCTAAGAAAGTCAACTTGTGAGAATAAGAAAAACTGTAGATTCTCTTTTGGGGAGATGAAATGGTCTAGCAAGTTAGAGAATAAAAGCAAAAAGGTTTAGAAGCTTGTCCTTACAATGCCTAAATAGAAAAAAAAATCAAAACATTGAAAATCATTTAACTGCGATTTTTTTTTCAATTCTAATTTCAGGGCATCCCTCTTTTTTGACACTGTAATGAGAAAGAGGGTATATGTAATTTTAGATAAAACATCTGCGAAATCCGCTCTTTAACCACAAAATATGTATATATTTTAAAAGAGTCTGTAATTTGTCAAAATCTTTAATTTTTCTTGTTCCAATATGGCAAGGAAAAGCTGAGTAAATTCTCTTTCCTCTCCTCTGCAGTGAATTTCCACTAGCTAACCACAAGTGGGAAAGGAGTTTTCTCTTTATAACCACACAGATTTTTGCCTTTCAAAGAATAAAAGCAGAATGAATGTTTATTGGTTTGTGATGGTGATTCCTCAGGATTCAGTGTATGTTGGCATGCACTGTATTCCTTTATAAACTGTGACGATTTCGCATTAGATAGATGAATGTTGCTTAGGTACATTTTATTTTATTGCTTAGGCAAATGTCCTCTATGTCCATTTTTTTTTAAAGTTGGGACTATTTTTGTCAACAAAATGCAATTTTAACTTGCACTCTGATTTTTAAATTCCCTTTAAGCAGCTTTCTGCAAATATTTGGTTTCTATGGATGTTCCCCCTCAGGCTTTTCATGGAGTTTCGTTGCCAAAGATGAATGAACCAGAAATTTGCTGAGTATATTGGCCAAATGGAATGGTGCATTTTGTCCACGTTATTGATAGTGCCAGGACACATTTATTTGCACAACCCTAAATCATGGCAACATGCCTCACAGCAAATTGGGCTGCAGCAAATTCAATACTGTCTGGTAATATGGAAAAAAATACTTCAATACCAAATTTTCTTTTAACTGTAGTTGTTTGGAAAATAGGCTCATAAAACCACCACAGGATGTGAAGGAGTCTGTTGAAGTGATTGGAAAGCAGAAGATGAATCCTTGGCAATCAGGAAACTGTAAAGTGTTTTTGCTTGGATGGAATAGAGGATAGAAATTGAGGAATAGGAGAAATAAGAAAATTATAGAGAGACTTTTAAAGACAAATTCGTATGTTCTGTAGTAAGCATTTCTACTGTCAATTACAAAATTTGTTTAAATTTAATTAAAGACTAAAAAAATATGTAAAAGTATAGAAAGTTTAGAGAATAACAAAATAATTTAACAATGTATGGATTGTGGGTATATGTCAAAGGTAAATTTTCTGGTTTATTAAGTGAATTAAGGTGGCCAATAAGGAAAAAAGGATGTAGATATAATGGCTCTCTATCATGTTTCATAGTCCCAAGAAAGAAAAATATAATTACAGCAGAGAAGAAAAAGTAAATTAGGAGATAAAGGAAGTTTGCTATGTAGAGTATCAGTTAAACCGTCTTCTCTTATGAGAACTTTGAGATCCTTAACATCACCAGCCTACATATACAAACCATACTGCTAACCATATATACCATAGAACTTCTTTTTATTAATATATGAAAGTTCAAGGTAGAAGAATGTAAAAACAAAACTGATTCACAATAAATTATTTAACTCATAAAGTATATGAAATGTAAAAAATGACTAATAATTATTGAATAATTATTATTGGCACTTACTTAAACTTCCAAGTAATTACATATGGCAGGCAAAATTATAGCCACAGTTTACAAAAAGAACTGAGACCAGAATTGTTTAAGTAAACTAAGTTACGGATTGAATAACATCAGAGCTGATCATCTATTCTTGAAATCATTATGTACTACCATTCCTGTCTTAACTACTTTCTATACTATGCAGAATTAAGTTGCCATTTTCTTAAAAAAAAATCTCATCTTTTTTCATAGGCATTAAAACATTTAAATAATTGGCATAAAGATAGAACAAAATAAAAAATAATGCAGGTATTTCACTTTGAACAACTTGAAAAAAAGTTTTCTCTTTCTTGCCATAATTGATGCACTGAAAAACATTGACCATAATTGAATTTTTATAATATATGTTTAGTCTGGTCTTTTAATGTCAGATATGTGAATTTTTTTTTAGAATTGTCTCTAAATTGTTTCTAAACTAGATGTAAAATGACAACAGAACTTTATACACTTTTCACTAATTACCTCAACACAGATAAAGTTATTGAGAGATAAGAAAATGATTTATAAGGGAAGGAAAAAAGGACTTAGAACGTGAGAAAAATGAATCAATATCAAGAAGAGTAGGGAAGAAAAGTCAATAGTCCCAGAAATGAATTGGTTGTAGAAATACTAGGGTCTATGAGAAGCTGATGATGACCTTGGTTTTTCTTGCTTTGATGTCGGGAGTGAGAAATGGTACTGTTAATAGACACAGGAAAACGAGTCATTCATAATTTTAATTTTATTTTTACTCCTAAATAGCTTAAATAATAATCTCATGCCTATTTATCTTATGTAGTTTTTCTAGAGTACATGATGCTATTGAAAATTTCACCTTTCAAAGCTTTCCCCCCTCAGCTTTCATGGCACCATTTCCTCCTGATTTTTCTCCTCTCTGATTCGTCTATGCGTCCTAATTTTCTCCCTCTTCCATACTCCATAAGTCTTGGTTTCCTCCAGAATTCCAGCAATATATATGAAAGGAAGAACATAGATTTTGAAGTCAGACCAATATGCAATTAATATGCAATTACATTTTCGCTTCTCTATCTTTGCAAACATGTGCAGGCTCTTCATAACCTCCTTGTCCTCCTAAACTGGCTTTACAATGCAGTCCAAGGTCTGGGTCTGCCTCTGGCTTTTTGATCCAACTTTGTCCATTAACACTGCCCACTTCCTTTCTTGTACGATGTCTGTACTCTGGGCTATAATCATTGTTTTTCTGTTTTGTTTTGTTATTCAATTTATCCAATGTAGCACTGCTACTTTTTCTGAGTATTGATACATAGTGTTGCTCCTGTGTGTCACACACCTCCAGCTTTTGGACAAATCTAAATCATAACTTAGGTCTAGCCAGACACTGAGATCCCTTTCTCAGTAACATCTTTCCTGAAACCCCCAGATTAGAGTAGTGCCCCACCTGTGTGTGCCTAATTCTACCCTAGTTATGATTATTGTAATTTATCTTTCAAACGTAGATATAATTGGGGTGGAAATGGGTGCTATTATGATCATGCCAGCAAAACAGGTGCAAACCAGGACTACTCTACCTCTAACAAACTCTGCTTTTTCAATCATAAATTTTGATTTGCTATCCAATTCTCTGTAGCACAAAACACTCCATAAAGATGGATAGAGTAACCATCCTTTTGCTTTAAACTTCTGATACTTACCCAAATGACTTATGTATAGTATGTACTGCACAAAGGACATTTCTTACATGATGAGATATTTGAAATATAGTTATTTTTATGACATTACATATTTTTGTTGTTAGTGGTTTACAGACTTGACTTTTTTCTCTTGAATAAACTATTAAGTTCACTAATAGTGCTGAATTTAAATTATAATAGTTTGGTAGTAGATCTTCAAAACTTCTACAAAAAAATCTTATTTATAAAAAATAACATTTTGGGTCTTCTTTTGTAATCCTAAAGCCTTTTATTTTACTGGCTTGTTGAATGACCTAGGACTTCTAGTACTTTAGTTAACAGTAATGGTACTTCTATTCCTAAGCTTAGCAATCATATATATGCATAAGTAACCATATATGTATATATATATATATATATATATATATATATTATCATAAGTATATATTTAATTTTATAAAAAGATTGTTCTGTCAGTTTCTGCTGTCTGTATATCATTCATATTTTCTAAATATTTATCTTCTGATTGTTATTTTATTGTAAATAGCAAACAGAAAATGTATAAATCATATTTGCATGATTAACAATTATAAAGGTATATGCACAATTTAATGATTAAAATGTAAAACATATATAATCACTAACATGCTCAAGAAATAACACATTAACAGTACTTCAGAATCATCCACAATCATTTTGTGAAAATGTTATCACTGAGTAGTTTTATAAGGTTACCACTAACGATGTACATCTAAATAAGATATGAGTGTCTCCAAAATGTAGAGTTTTATTTTGCGTGTTTTCAAACCACACAAGAATGGATAAAAACTTCATACACTTCTGCCTTTTACCTCTCTTTTACATCATGCTCTTGAGTTATACTGAAGTTTGTCTAAATAATTTGCTAAATAATTGGATGTTTCCAGAGAAGTTATTACAAAAAAATTTATAGTTTATATCCTAATCCTGGCAATGCTGAGTCAGAGGGTATTGATATTTTTTATTTTAACAGACCATGCCAGACTATTTCTTAACAGCTTTTCCAACTTGGTTATTCCAATTTACATCCCTATCAGCATGGCCTGTCAGTTCTGCTGCTCTACATTTTATTTTTTTTAACAGCTTTATCAAAGTTTAATTTATATTCCATAAAATTTAATCAAGTGTAATTTAAAAAATCAATATTTTTTTAGTAAATTTATAGAGCTGTGCAATCATCACAACACAATTTTAGAATATTCTCATGACCCTAAGAATATCCCTCATGGCTGCTGCATTCACTTCCCATTCTCACCTCCAGCTCAGACAACTACTAATCTGCTTTCTATACCTACAGATTTACCTTCTCTGGACATTTCATATAGATTGATCATACAAGTTGTTGCTTCACAGACATTAAAATTTTGACAACCTGATAAATGTGTAATTTGTTCTACAGTTTTTATTTTCATCCTTCTGATTATTTGTATGACCACATATCTTATATTTATTATTCCCTTGGTATTTGTTCTGTGAGTTGTTTATTCAAGAACTTTTTATTTTTCTATTGGATTTTCTATTTCTGTGTGTGTTCATGTGGGGCAATAAAAGAGAGAGTTGTAGAAATTCTAAAATCTCTTTTGTCAGTTACTTATATTGCATATATATTATCTCATTCTCATGTTTACTCATAGGGTCTTTGTGGATGAACAAATTTTAAATTTAATAATGACAAAAATTATCTATCTTTTCTATTATGGTGTCTAAGATTACATATCTTTTTCTTTATATTTACCCAAGAAAATAATTTTTCTATATTGAAGTTGTGAATATATTTTTATATGATATTTTATTAAAGCTTTATAGTTTTGCTTTTTATATTTTGTTCTGGAATGTATCTGCAACTAATTTTTTCTGTGTTGTTAGGAAAGGGTTACATCATATTTCTCATAAGTATATCCAAATTTTTCAGCATATTTTTGAAAAGAGCATTTTTTCCCTTATCTGCCACACCATCTCTGTCACATATCAGTTGCTCATGTAGCATTAGTGGCTTTTTTCACCATAAGTACTGCCATAACTGCATCACAAAAATGTTATACTATACTGTTTTATTATTTCTTATTTAAATTGTTTTCTAATTTTTATTTGATTTCTTCTACAATTTATGGTATTTGTGTTTCTTAATTTCTAATGAATATTTTTCTAAATTTTTTCATATTACTTTCTAGCTTAACATAATTGTTGTGTTACGAGAGAACTGCCTCAGCATGATGCAAATACATTGGAATTTATACTAATGTAAAATTGTTATACAACTGGTGGATAAAAATTTTATTTTCAATGATGCGACATCCTTTATCTCAGGAAATGTTTTGCCTTACCTTCTGTTTTAAATTAACAAAATCATATTTCTTTGAGTTGGTGTTTGCTTAGTATGTCCTTCCAAGTTTTACTATCAATTGTTTCTTAATATGTAACGTGTGTCTATATATTGAATGTTGCATATTTTGAGTTTTATTTTAAACACGTATCCGTTTGGTTTTAAGTGAAGCATTTAATCTACCTTCACTACTATAGTTTTTGACATATTTTGTTTTAGAATTTTTATTTTATTCTGTGCTTATTATTGTTCTTATCTGTTCTATTTTTAGTTTTTCCTCTTTCATGTTGATTCTTATTATTTTTATTAAACAGTTTGAAATTATATCCTGTTATGGGCCACTTAACCATGGGGCTATGTTCTGAGATATGCATCCTTAGGTGCTTTCATCATGTGTGAACAAACTAGAGTGCACTTATACAAACCTAGATGGAATAGCCTACTATACACTGAGGCTCTACAGTGTAGCCTTTTGGTCCTAGGCTACATACCTGTAGAGCATGTTACTGTAGTGACTACTGCAGACAATTGTAACACAATGGTGTTTGGTATCTAAACATAACTAAACACAGAAAGGCACAGTAAAAATACCATATATAGTGTTTTTTTGGCTGGCCACACAGTAGGTTTATTTACAACAGCATAACCACAAACACATGAGTAATACATTATGTTATAATGTTATGACAACTACACTGGTAGGCTGAGTTATTATCTTATAATTTCAGCTATATTATAATCTTTGGGACCGCTGTAAAATATGTGGTCCATCATGACTGAAATGTCATTATGCAGGAAATCACTATACTCATATTATAATTTTTTCTTCATGCAATAAAAATACATGTATATAATTGTCAACTTAAAATTAATTAATATTTCTACCTTCTCAAACCAAAGACTCTAGAATACTTCAACTCTATTTTATCCCTGTCCAAATTGTCTTTATGTTTTATATTTTCAATTCAGTTGATTTTTTAAAACCTCCACTAGATATTATTATTGTTGTATGTAGTTAACATTTATTTACATAACTGTGACATTTTACCACCTCTTGCCTCAATTATATCCTTCAGAATTCCCTCTAGTAAACATTTGCTGGTCCCAGACGCTCTTATTTGTTCTCCAAATCTGTATTTCATATTTATTTGTGGATAATATTTTCTTTCAGGACATTAAAAATATTGCACTATTCTCTGATTCCAAAATTTTTTGGTGAGAAGTCAAGTTGTAAGCTTAATTATACTTCCTGTAAATATCTCCTTATTTCTCTTCAAGATTTTCTATTCGTTCTCATTATCAGCAATTTTACTATGTTGTGTCTTCGAATAATCGTATACGTTTAGTATTTAGCTATTTTTTTTTTGATCTGCACTGTCATTTTACAAATTCTGATTCTCTGTGGGGATTTCTTTTGCTGTTATTTCATTAAAAATCATATACATACATACATACATATGTATACACACATACATGCATATATATATGTATATTTAGTATCTGGTCTAATCATGTAAGTGATATTCTTTGCATTAAATCCTTATCTTTTATATCGTTGCTTGGGTTAGTAATGGAACTTTTTACTTGTGTGCATGGTTTTCTTTGCCTGGTGCTTGTTAATGGCTTTTTCTATGGGGTTACTAAGGCTTTAAATAAAAGTATATTTTTCAGAAAGTATTTTCATTTTTATTTGCTTTTGCAAAGTGGCTGAAATACTATTAAATTAATCCATGCTTGAAGATTTTTTTGACCACTCCATCAAGCAAAATCAAGCTAAAATTCATATGATATTCGACAAGTGGCTCATGATTTCTTGGAGAAAAAGAGTTAGCTTTTTTTTAAAAAAAAAAAAAAACTTTTTTCTCATACTTAAATCAAGATTACAATTTTTTTTTTCTGAAAAGACATCTGTAATTTAGTATTGTATTGAAGGGTATAGATTCAATGCTTCTTGCCTATGTTTTTCCAGTGTATGAAACTGTTTTTGATGTCAGTGTTGGTCTGAAAATGCAGTCTGCTATCAGTGTTCATGGAAATAATGATCCTGTATCTAAAATAAGACCAGTAAGAATGGTGGTATGATTATAGACATGTTTAGCTATGCAGGGACAGTGTAAACTAAATAGAAAAAATAAATTTTACTAAAGTCAAGGTTATTCCAAGAATGTACAACTAGGCTAGATTGGTCAAGAGAGCTGAGATCATATTTAAGGGCCATGAGATACAAGATAGGTAAAAGAATAATTGCTGACATAAGAAGTGAAGGATTATATAATTTGATTAGATCAATAAATTCTAGATTGAGATGGATTGAAGAAATTGGAAGACTAAAATTATACTTTTAGAGAAAGCAATATTTATTGGTAATACCAAAGTCTAAGTTGGACTCAGAAATGAGTGGCTGTGGTATAGTAGAGATAAGAGAATTAGAGAATTAGGTGTAAAAAGACAAAACAAACATGCAGAAGGTAGACTTGTTTGTATAATGGCAAACTATTAACTAGATCTGATTCATATTGCTAAAAAGTAGTAAATCTGGCCTCTATAAAGAGTTTTTACACTATACATCCTATTTTCATTTTTCCTTCAGATATGTCTTTAATTCCCATAAAAACTCTTAACAATTAAGTTTCCCTTTTTGAGATATGATGAGTGAAACTTTATTTCTCAAATACACTATGTTATTCATTGTAAGTACTTTTTGACTAAATGCCCAAGTTTAATTTTTGACATATTTATAACAGAATTGGTAACAGAATAAACATCTCAATAAATGATCTAGTGAATAAATGAATTCACCTTATATAATATGGCTATGTAAAATATAACATATATTATTATTAATGTAAACATTAAAAATATTTAATTAAATTAACTTTTTCTCAAAAATTTCTCCACTCCTTGATTTTAATGTTATATTTTCTGTATCTATCATTTGCTTAATTTTATTTTGAGTTATTTTTTAAATAACAATTTATTAATTTATTATAGTTTCTATTATTACCATTATGACTTTTTTTATAATTAACAATTCACAAACTATTCCTTTCTAGGAGCTAGAAAATAGACAGTTTATTAAGTTTTATTTTAAATGTATTACATGGTATTAGTATACATAAATACAAACATTTAACATTGACAGGGTTCCTCCTGCATTTATTATTTTAACATTTCTTCACTCTGATTCATTTTTATTTCAATTGTTTTTTCTTCATTTAGAAATTACAAATAGATATTTTAAATAGATATATCAAGGTACCTATAGTTTTAAATTAAATGTTACTAATTCTTTTTGAAATAATCATATCTGTTTTATTTTAAAATAGTCTGATGGTCTAGAAAATAATTTTCTTCATAAAATTCAGGTGAATTGAGAATTTTTTTGAAATATATACAGGCAGTGCACAAATTCAATAGTATTTAATCTGTAAAGATTAAAAACACTAATATTTGATATCAAGCTCATCTCTGAAGAAAAAAGACACACAATGGCAAATCTCTTAAGATTTCCAAATATCTCTTTTCTCCTTTATAGCACAGAGAGCATATTGCTTTATTGCCTCTCTCAAAGGGCAATAAATAAGACCAGGGTATGTGTCAGAATTATATAAATTAAAAACTATTATGGACATGAAGGGTACTCTGTATATATTGTCAGCCATTCACAACTGCTCACTCAATAGATTTTATAAAAAACAGTTGTACAATGACACTAAGAATGATTCTTAAGTATGAATATGAACTATTGGAGTTCACTATATATAGAATGCACCACTGTTTGAGAATCATGGAGGGTTAAAATCTGAGCTCTGTTAATATCTTTACAGAGCTAAAGAATAATAGAGTTATCAGAGATTTAAAATCTTAAGAGAGTTTAATGACAAATTGACTTAAATCATTTTCTGTTCTCAACAAGAACTCCTGAAGGAAAGAACATTCAAATAATTTTATTACTTAAAAGTAATAGGTACTATGATACCACCGAAAGAATGTGGTGGTAAAGATGTTATATTTATAATTATTTATATAAAGTAGTGCCCTTTTTAATAATAACTTTTGTGTTTTGGATTTTTTTTACAATATTTCATTTAAATACTTTGATATCTGAGTCTGGTTTTACTAAAATTCTCCAAGCAAGAAGATGATAGATCCAGTATGCTGCTTCTTTCTTAGCCAAAGCATTCTGACCTTTTTTTTCAAGCAATTTTTTATGGATCTTAGAACAGATGTCATATGGAGGCTGCCTCATATCACTTCTAATAATTAAAAAAAAAACTTTTAATGTCTTTTATTTTTTACAAGTGACTTAATAAAATAGCAAGCCTATACTTATGTAGAAAGAGTGATTTTATGACTATAGATTATTGTAAATTTAATTGGCTTTAGTCCCATTTCATTAGAAAGTCATATAAATAAAATGGTTAAATAATTATATAAACTATAAGGGAATAAAAACGATTGTTCAGGTGTTATTTCATTGGTTGCTGAACTTCCCACAAAAAGTGCATTAGAACCACATGCCTGAAGACACCCATAATTTTGAAATCTTTCCTTTAGATGGTTCATTATGGCCTACAAAGCTTTTTCCTCAGTTGCACTAAAATATTTAATCTCAGTGCTAAAGCTGTGGAAAATGAGTTTGAGGGGTCAATTATCAATTGTCCATGGATGTCAAAAATTATACTTTCTTGCATTGAGATTATTTGCTTAAAATTTATGTATATATTTGAATTAGGCATTTATTAAAATAATTAAAATTTATACTTAGTGTTGTTAAAACTGTACATCTATTTTTCTTTATTCATGAAATTGTTCAATTGTGTATTCTGAAAAAAAAGTTTGACTTCAACTGTCAATTTAGAAGATATTTGGAGATGTGAGATTCCTGGAAATTTAGTGCCCAAGGGGCAGGGAAATTTAATGTTCCAGTTTACAATGTGTAGGAGAACTCACACCATGAAAAACTGTCCCAACTAAATATCCAAAAATAATTTGTGAGAAATACCTATAAAACTTTAGCTCATTTAATTAAGAACATTGTTTTTCCCAGGGGTATGCATATCAGGTAGATGAACATGTAAAACCAAAATAAATAAACCTTTAATGAGAAATTCTAGGAACATTTTATTGTATCTCTATTTGTATAGTTTACTAATTAGCTCATTTACAAGAAAATTTAGTCTGATACAAGATGAGAATTTATCATGTTTTCCCTCCAAACTATGCTATCCAACTTTCACAGTAATATATAATGCATAATTCATAATATTTTTTCCATTATTAGATATTGGTTTTGTTTATACTGGAGACTTGTGATATCTGTTTTACTTTTATCTGTCTACTTTTATGCAAGCACCATGCGATTCTAATTTTTATTGTATTGTAAATAGCAAGAGGCACATTAATATTCTTTTAAAGAAATGACTTTAGCTATTTCTTAAAATAAATTTTCAAAAAATACATATGCCTCTCCAGTTTTCATACAATTATATATTTAGTAACAAAGTTGTATGATTTTATTCATTTAAAACTATCTGGTTATAGTGAGACAGGAGGAAACATGGAGGAGTGAGAGATGTCCCCAGGTCGCTCCCCTTGAAACAACAATAAGCTGAACATCTAAAACTCAACAAAAACACCCAAACTGTACACCAGCACATTTGAGAGTGAGATCCATGCATAAGATCACAGGTCAGAACTCAAGGTGTTGGGCAGTGGACTGGTGGAAGGGAAGAAACAAAGAAGCTGGGCCCCCTTTAGCAGGAGAAGGAGAGGAGAATCTGTGGTGACTTTCTTGAAGAGCCCTGCCTGGAAATACAGAGAGGTCCGTGCAGCCAGCAGCATGGCCCGGTCATTAAGGCAGAAACCAGGATCAGCAGGAAAACAACAGTTGAATTTTACCAAACATGGTTGCAAAACCTAGGCTAAGCCATAGCCCCCAACCTCTAACCTAAAGTGCCCCTCCCCCCATACCCTCTAAGACTGATCACCAATCATTGTGGAACCCCAGGGGAATCTGAGCTAATGGCACTGAAACTGTTGCTAACATTGACAATGACTGAAATAGAGGGTAGTGAGCATGATTAAACATCTACAAAAAAATAAAGGCATTATATAAAGGCATTATTTGTATTATTTATACAAAGCAGGGATCCAAGAGTCTTAGACAACTACCTACTGGAAATCCAAAGAAAAGCACCTTTTTTTCTGGAAAAGAAGCAGAACATTTTTATTAATGAACAAGTGGAGAAATAGTTCATTAAACACTATGAACAACCAAAGTGACAAGGTAGCTCAGAAAGAAAAAAGAAAAATCTTCAAAAAACTAAGCTTACAGACATAGAAATATGCAACTTAAATGACAGAAAATTCAGGATGGTACTTCTGAAAAAAACTCAATGATATCCAAAACAATTCACATCAACAATTTCAGGAATTGAAAAAACAACTAGATGAACAAAGCAAGGAGATTGAAACCCTCAAAAAGAATCAAATAGAACTTCTGGAGATAAAAAACACACTGCAAGGGTTGAAGAATGAAATAGCAAGCTTGGGAAATAGAGTTGACCAAATGGAGGAAAGTGTCAGTGATATTGAAGACAGAGATCTAGAGATAAATCAGAAGAAAAAAGAGAGAAAACAAAGAATAAAAAATAATGAAAGAGAAATACAAAACTAGCTGGTAAAATCAAGAGAGGAAACATAAGAATAATGGGCATTATTGAAGGCGAGGAAAAGGAGCAGGGACTAGAAAGCATTTTCAGACAAATAGTGGATGAGAATTTCCCAAGTCTAAAGAATGAGCTGGAACTTGGACTTCAAGAAGTAACAGAACACCCAATTATTTCAACCCAAAAAGGCCTTCACCATGACACATTGTATTAAAGTATCAAAAATCAATGACAAAGACAGAATTCTCAGGACAGCCAGGGAGAAGAAAATTATAACTTATAAAGGAAAACCCATTAGATTATTGTCAGTCTTCTCAACACAGACCTTACAGGCCAGAAAGAAATGGAATCAAATATTCAGACTATTAAGTGAAAGGAACTACCAGAATAATGTATCCAGCTAAGCTCTTCTTTAGATATGAAGGAGAAATTAAGACCTTTCTAACATACAAAAATTCAGGAATTTCTCCTGAACTACAGGAAATACTGAAAGGGATCAGGTCATCTAAAACAAATGACAAAAACAGAAACAAATAAACAAACAAACAAAACCATAATTAGGCAAATAGAAGCAGAAGAGTGTAACCCGTACTAAGAACAGGGCATTAGAAGCTTAAACAATAAGAAGAGAATTGCTGTAGCAAGATAGTAATAAACATTCAGCATACATAGGGACAAATTGAGATAACAAAGATTGAAAGGGGTGGATTCAAAGATCCAAATTCACAAAGGGGAAGGAGAAAGGAGATAAGGCATGCACAAAAGAAAAGGGACCACTGTATACCCTTTTCATACACGTAATGGTAACCATATAAAGACGATTCAGAACTGAAGTATATAACATAAAACAAGAAGAATCAGAGCCAAAACCCACAAAAGCCAACCAAAATAAAGAAAACAACACAAGGACAAGGAAGCAATGGAAACACTGAGCCATCTGAAAGCAAAAGATAAAATGGCTATAAGAAGACCTCATATTTCAATAACCACCCTAAGTGTAAATGCACTGAACTCACTGAGAAAAGGGCACAAAGTTGCAGAATGGATTATAAAACAAAACCTAACCATATGCTGCCTCCAGGAGACACACCTCATCTCCAAAGACAAATATAGGCTCAAAGTAAAAGGGTGGAAAATGATATTTCAAGCAAATGGCATTCGGAGAAAAACAGGAGTAGAGGTACTAATACTGGATGAAATAGACTTCAAAATAAAAAAGATAAAGATACTGAGGGACACTTTACAGTGATAAAGGGAATCATGCACCAAGAAGACATAACACTCTATTAATATCTATGCTCCCAATCAGGGAGCCCTGAAATATATAAGGCAATTACTAACTGAACTAAAGGGAGAAACAGACCAAAACACTATCATAGTAGGGGACCTAAATACCCACTGTCAAATATAGACAGATCATCCAAATAGGAAATCAATAAGGAAATAATATCTTTAAATGACTCATTAGACCAACTGGACATAATTAACATTTACACAGTCTTCCATCACAAAACAACTTCTTATACATTTTTATAGTGCACACAGAACATTCTTAAGGATTAACCACTTACCGAGACACAGAAATAGCATCAACAAGTATAAGTGGGTTAAAATTACACTAGCCATATTCTCTGATCATAATGCTCTGAAACTAGAGATCGACTGCAAAAAGAAAGCAGGAAGAACCACAAATACATGGAAATAATGTGCTACTGAAGAATAACTGGGTCAAAGAAGAAATAAAAAGAGATCAAATGATAATGATAGTATAACATATCAAAACTTGTGGGACATGGCAAAAGTGGTCATAAGAGAAAAGCTTATATCATTAACAGGCCTATCTCCAAAAACAGTAATGAGCCCAAATAAACAACATAATGCTTCATCTTCAAAATCTAGAAAAGAAAGAACAAATGAAGTCTAAAGACAGCAGATAGAAAAAAATCATCAAAACTAAAGCAGAAATAAATGAAATTAAAAACAAAGAAAAAATAATAGAAAAAAATGCAACAAAGAGCCAGTTCTTTGAGAAGTTTAATAAAATTGACAAACATCTGGCTAGACTCACTAAAGAAAATAGAGGAAGAACACAAAATCAGAGATGAAAGAGGGGAAATTTTATGACTGACATTGCAGACATAAAAAAAAAATCATACAAGGATATTATGAAAAAGTATATAACACCAAATTTAATAACCTAGACGAAATGGACCAGTACATAGAAAAATACAATCTTTCTAAATTGAATCAAGAACTGGAAAATCCAAATAGACTGACCAGCAGTATGGAAATTGAAACAATCATCAAAAGCCTACCAGAAAGAAAAAGTTTAGGAGCAGATGACTTCACCAGTGAATTCTACCAACTTTTCAAGAAGATTCAATACCCACTTTCCTCATACTCTTCCAAAAAATGGAAGAGGAAGAAATACTTCCCAGTTCATTTTATGAGGCCAATATTACTCTGATACCAAAAACTGGTAAGGAAAATACAAAAAAAGAAAACTACAGATCAAAATCTCTCATGAACACAGATGCAAAATTCCTAAATAAGATACTAGAGAACTGAATACAGCAACATATTAAATAGATTATGCACCATGATCAAGTGGGCTTCATCTCAGGGGCACAGGGATGGTTCAACATACACAAATCAATTAATATAATACACCACATAAACAAATTAAAAAATTAGAATCATACGATTATATCAATGGATGCAGAAAAAGCCTTCGACTAGATACAGCACCAATTTATGATCAAAACACTTCACAAAATCAGTATAGAAGGAAAATACCTTAACATAACAAAGGCCATATATGACAAACTCTCAGCCAACATTATACTTAATGGTGAAAAACTAAAAATCTTCCTTCTAAGATCAGGATCAAGGCAAGGCTGTCCACTATTGCCACACTTATTCAATATAACATTGGAGGTCCTAGCAAAGGCAAACAGACAAGGGAAAGATATAAAAGGCATCCAAATAGGAAACGAAGAAGTCAAATTGTCACTATTTGTGGATGACATGGTTCTCTATATAGAAAACTCTAAAGACTCCACCAGAACACTACTAGAAACAATTAGCTAATACAGTCAACTTAAAATAGCTATAATCAATAGAAATAACAAATGGTGGAGACAATGTAGAGAAAAAGGAACTCTCATACACTGCTGGTGAGACTGCAAATTGGTACAGCCACTATGGAAAACAGTGTGGAGTTTTCTCAAAAAACAAAAACAAACAAACAAACAAAAAAAAACTAGGAATTGGTCTACCATATGATTCAGCAATCCCTCTACTGGGTATTTACCCCAAAGACTGGAAAACCCATATCTGAAAAGATATTTGCACAGTGATGTTCATATCAGCATTATTCACAGTGTCTAGGAAATGGAAGCAACCGAAGTGCCCTACAATAGGTGATTAGTTAAAGAAGCTGTGGTACACGTATACAATAAAATATTATTCAGCCATAAGAAGAGATGAAATACTGCCATTTGCTACTACATGGATGGACCTTGAGATAATCATGCTATGCAAAATAAGCCAGACAGAAAAAGTTGAAAATCACATGATATCACTTATATGTGGGATATAAACCTAAAAGCAACAAATGAACAGGACAAACAAACAGAGACTCATGGACATGGTTGCCAGAGGTGAGGAGGTGGGGAAGGAGGGAGGAGATAGATGGAGTAAAGTGGGTTAAATATAGGGGATATGGGGAGGGTGTAATAACTAAAAGAGATCAAATATATGGTAGGTGATGGAACATGGACTTTGGGTGGTAAACACACAATAGAATATAGATGTCAAATAATAATGTACACTGGAAAATTATATAATTGTATTAACCAATGTTACCCCAATAAACTTAATTTAAAAAAAATTTAATAAAATAAAATAATCTGGTTAGGACTGTTGATTTACATTTTTTCTTACCTATGTAAAATGACTTATTTTTAAGGCTTTATACATGATTTACTTTATTAAAAAATAGTCATTTGGGGTATAAATTAATCAGCCATTGTTTTATGTATATTTCAATTATATGTAGCTACATTTTTATAAGATTATATAAAATGTAAGAATTTTTAATTTGTCTTCTGTTTTTTTGAGCAACACACAATAAACTACAACTGTGAAGATATCTCCTCATTTTCCTGTTAGGTCATTTATGTCACATTGTGTCATAGTATTCTGGTAAAATTACTTCAGAACCATAAAAAATAAAAGATAAATAAAAATGTTTCTAGCTTCTTATTTTAGTAAGAATGCCTAGTAATGCATCATATATATATATTTATTTATACATATTTAATTCTTGATGGAGAAGCAAATGTTCTTCTTTTCAGTGGCATGCTAACCACAATGATAAAGTTAGAAAATCACTATTTCACAACCATGACAGCAATAAGTGATTCAAGCAAAAATCATCAGAAGATGATAAAACAAGTGGTTTCACATTTGATGAGGAAAGTATATTACACAACATTTAAACATTTCATCACAAACTTTTTAAAGAGAAAAATAGTAATTTTACTGTATACCACAGGGGTTTCCATTTTAACCACATAATTAATATTACCAATAATGATGCAAATTATGTGCTTACTGATGTAATTCACTAAGGAGGACACAAAATAACTACTATTGTTTTACTGCAAATATATAACATAAACTTGACCATGAAGAAATAAATAGTGAACCTAAAATGATGAATATTTTACAAATACAATGCCCTGTGATCTTTCACAATTATGAGAAATAAAGGAAAACGAAGAAACTGTTCTAGATTAATAAAAAATAAAAAGACATTTCTACCACATGGAAGGCATGATCATTGATTCAATCTATACTGAAAAAAAAAAGCCACATAGACATTATTTAGATGGTGAATGAAATTTAAATATAGACTGTAAAGTAGACAAATATGTATCAAAATGAACTTATCTAATTTTGGCAATTTTACTATTTATAAAATATGATATCTTTGTTCCTTGGAAATAGGTGCTAAAATATTTAAGGATATGTAATACTACTTCTATTACTCATTGGTTGAAAAAAATAAAGCTACATTGAAAAAATACTGCAAAATGGTAAAACTTAGATAATATGGTAAAGAGTATACTAAAGTTTTTTTGTGCTATACTTGAAATCTTCCTCCAGGTTTGGGATTATATAAAATGTAAAAAAGTTAAATATAACATTTTTTTTCTTGTTGAATATCTTAGGCAATGGGATAAAGTTTTTCTTTTAATTGTAATTGTAATATCTTGAATTAGCTCTATCAAGTCTAACCCAGCAACTAAACTACCTTTTTAAATTAAAATGTAGTTAACATATAATATTATTTTGTTTAACTCTAATGCTCCCTATAGTCACCCTATAAATGCATACCATCTGGAAAAGGAATAGAATGGTCCCAGGACTCTCTGGTTCTTAAAATGTCAATTCAGTGATTCACTCACTGAGTGCTCCTATTAGAAGAATCTGTGTAATTAAAACCTTACTTGGTCTGAATGTGTCTCTAAGCAGGAGACAGGCCAGGAAAAAAGTCTCTTTGGTAAGGGTTCTCCTGAAATTTGCCTCTTTTTTTCCCTCTGTCTCTATCTTATCAACTGGGGAATGATAGAAGGCAATCAACTCATCATGTATTCTCTATATTACCTATAGAGAAATGGTAGTAAGACTTGATCTGGGAACAGACACTTGAAATTTGGATTTAATTATGTAATCAAAGATCTGAGCTAGTCTTCATTGCAGCGTAGTATTTGATATAACATATTGGTATCTTTTCATTAATGTCACCTTTTGACTAAATCATTTTTTGCACTCTTAGAAAATAACAATAAAAAGCCTGTTCAACCCTTCATAGGTAGAACATTTCAGGTAGATTCATAGCTTTTCAATAGTGATAATTAAAAAGTTCAGAACCCAGCAGAAAATGTAATTTTAATATATAAAAACACTGGAAGCTTATTGGCTTCATCCAACTCATAACCTCATGAGATTTCCTAAGAGTTGAAGGCTTTGGCAGGACTTGAATACTTTAATAAAATGTGAATAATCCAGAAAGCATAAGCACTTCAATATAATAATGCATTTCAATAATGAGGACTGAAATTAGATATGTATGTAATTACTTCATTTATAGTTGTAGATAATAGTAATAAAGCTTTGGCACAAGAATAATGTTATAATTCATTAGTTTTGAGGTGAGTAGAATAGTTATTTGGCAGATGCTTCTCAGAAGGAAATGGTAAATGTCTTCAGGTGAACCAATATGTATCAACACACTTTATTATGTAGTTTTATCCAATATAACTTGAGAGAAAGACATATATTATTCAGTGAATTAGAGAAAACATATTCTTAAGAAAAAGGTTTAATTACTTTGTTTTAAGGAAAGAAGCATTATAACTCTCATTGCATTTTTTATATAAACTAAGCCACAGAAATTAAGCATTTTGGAGTATAAAAAAATCAGATAATACACAATTATAGCTTTCCATTAGCAGCCATTTCTCTTATTAACAGTTAAAATTGTCAGGTCATATAGTCATTACATACTATTCTCTTTCATATTTAAGCCTTCTTCAATTTAAATTTTATAACTATATGTTTGCTGCTCACCACCCTTTCATTGCCATTTGGTTATTTGGAGACCATCTCTAGTAAATTATTCTGGAAAGCTCAAGGGAATGAAATTCCCTGAGTTCTTCCATGTTGATAGAACTTTGATCATGGCTTTATACTGGAAAGTCAGTTTTGCTGATTTTTGTTGTTCACATTTATTCTTTGACAAAAAGTATTTCTGTTAAAGTTTAATGATAATCTCTCTATCTCATGTAAGTTTTATCTTGATGTGCAAATCAACTTTTGTTTTTAAAAATGTTTTTAAGTTCAATAATTTTAACTGAATATGTTGGAGTTTGTCATTCCATATTAAAATTCTTAAACAGTGTGCTCTTTCAGTATGAATTTCCATGTTTTTAACATCACAAAAATTATCTCATTTTTTTTGTTATTTTTTCATGCTTTGGTTTCTTTCGAAAGTCTTATCATGTATATTTTAAACCTTTTTTATCTATCTTCAACAACTATCACTTTTTTGAATCTTTTTTCTATTTCTTTTTCTTTTAATTTTTTTATCTAAATTTCAAAATACATTTTCTGCTATATTTACTGTTTCCCTTAATTACATTTCCATCAGTGATTTTTTTATTCCTAATTTCTTTATGACTTCCATTACTTTTTTGTTTTATTCTAATCCTCATTTGTTTTTCATGTCTCAACATTTTCAAATGGCTCATGTCTCATATTAAAATTTTTATTTTCTATAGAGATGTTATTTAACACCTTATTCTGTTCTTATTGTAAATATGTGTGGAATTTGACCTTGATAATCATCTCTTCTCATTTTTATACAAAATAGTTTTTCTGAAGTTTTAAAAGGAGACATGGTTCAGAGACTTTCCTAATTCAATGCTCTATTTTTTTGTTATTGTTATTTTCTAACAGTGTAAGATAATAGTAGCATACATTCTAAAATTTTCTGGGACTCTTAAACCTACCCCACTTGTACATGGACATTTTCTTTCTTCTCTGGACATATCTTAATAATTTTTTTAAATTCCACTTAGCAGTTTTTCCTCATTGTATAGCTGTCTTGGCAGGAAGCTCTAACTAGGCAACTTAGGGAGTTCTTTAAAATTAGGAATCATCTAGACCTTTAGTGCTTACTGAGGAGCCTGGGCATCAACTGACTATTTTATTGGGAAAACATCCTCCCATGTCAGCTATTATTCTCAAGTTGGCCCACAGCAATTTGTACTGCTCTCAGGTGCATCAGATGCCTTGCAGCTTCTCTTTGCTTTTGCTTTCTGCTTCACATACATAGATGCCATGCAGGTTATGTGTGTGCGTGTGTGTTAATTCAATCTGCCTGTATTCTGAAATCCAAAGAGAGAACTTGCCAACTAGTTTTGTTCTAAATGTTGCCTGTGGGTTTTGTTTTTTAATAAGTAATTTTAGTGTCTTTTCATGTGAGAATTGAAGAAGACAGAACCATTGTCATTGCTACCATTGTTAAGATTCCGGAATAGTTAATATTTCCTCAAACTTTAAAATATTATTGTCTGGGAAAGTTTCTCTGAATATCTAGTCTGTTCTATTGCTAAATACAAATCTTTTTTATAGAAATTTACATTTCCTGAGGCTATTAAAAGTTTTTTTTCTATTATTTTTTTAAAAAGATGATTTTCCAATATCTACCTTTTTTGGCTTTTTCTGTTCTATTTTTGTTTTGTCATCTATTGATTGGATTTTTAAATTTTTATCTACTAGTTTGAATTTATAATTCATTTTATTTTTTAGTAGTAACTTTAAGGATATACTAATTTTTTTTTTCAATAGTGTCTCTTTAACTGCATGGCTGAGCTGGTGGGAAAAGAAGAAAAAGCCTTAAAAGCCCAGAAAGGTAATATACTACAAACTCATTGCCCCCACATTGCCATAAATGTATACATACAAAATTTATATAATATTTGTAATTTGGGTTTGTGAGTCTATTTTTTTTTTGGCTTTGAAAACTGTAACTTACAGAATAGTCATTTGTGTAAATTAGTTAAGAAAACTGTTAAATAAAGAATGCCCAAAGTTATTATCCTAAAACATGACAGACCACTCATGAAAATTCAAAATGAGTGTTTCAAGTTGTCTGACAACTCTTTACATCCTCAAAAGTTTTCCAGAATTGCCCTGGTTATCACCTTCAAGTAAGCAGATGGGAGAAGAGGTAGTGTGTAGAAAAAGCCCAATTTCTTCTAAAATCATCTTGGGTCACATTTTATTTGTGAAAATGAGTCACATGACCATAGGGAGATAGAAGGAAAAATATCGTTCTTGTCTACTCAGCTACTTACCTTTTAGTACACTACATTATAGAAGGGCATAGTCTTGAATCTCTGTCAGGTATTTTGGGTGACTATCAAAACACTCATGGACATTTTAATAAGTGTGATTAAACTTGTTCTTACTGAGGATGAAAACACATTAAGCCAAAATGCTGTTCATTTATTCCCACTCTAATCAGTAGCTCGAGGTCTCTTGAGTGCATTTTTCTTCTTTTATCTTAAAAAGACTTACTCAAAAGAGCTAAAAGACTCTAGCCTGTTAGACTGCCATTGATGTCACTTCAGCAAAATGTCTGGCTTCATCATTTGTTAACTTAGTTTTTTTGGACAGGTTATTTAATCTTTCTGTGCTTCATTTCCTTTAGCTATAAAATAGATATATAATAGTACTTAACACACAGAGTAATAGTAAGAATTAAATAAATTATTTTTAAAACATAGAGAACAGAGACTGGCACAAAGAAAGTGAATTAGTTCTTGTTTTATTATTATTATTATTATTATTATTAACATTACTATTATCTTTATCATCATCATCATTGCTCTAATTACCTACAAAATTGCATGTTAGGAATTACATAAGATAACACAAAATATTTTGAAAATAATAAATCCCAATGCAAATACAGGTATTCTCACAAAACAATGCTATTTAGCTTTGGCAAATAGTTCCTCAATTTTCTATTCAACAAAACAATTCTTTTTACTCTGATTCTCTTAATTTTACTCTGATTGGTAGCTAGTGGGTGCTCCTGTCTTAATGAATTAATTTCAGTCAAAAGCTCTCCCCAATAGGCATAGAATAGCATGAGTCTGTTTCTTCTTACAGATCTCACTAAACACATGGATCCAATTAAGTTCAAGGATGAAGCAGTGCGGGAAAGCACCAATATAAAACCTGCATATTTCCTCTGTGGACAATATATTGCAAGAATATCAGACATCATTTGAAATCATCCATGTGGTGCATAATAACACTTTCATATCTCAGAATAGAATTTCTTTAGTCATTTACATGATAGTTTTGAAGACTATATATCTTTGAAGCCAAAGCACAATTGTAAGTCTTAAAAGATAACCACTACTTAGGAGGAGGCATAGCTAATATAATTTAACCAAAATGATGACACAACTCTGAAGGAATAGATACATACAAACTATGTCATAATTTATACCCATCTTCAACAAACTGCTTAAAAAATCAAAGAAGATATAATAAAATAGCTACTAAATGTAATAGTCTGTATATTTCATCCACAGAGATGTGGTAAATGGTTTACAGATTGAATATCTTTAAAAAACAAAGAATCTTTTTATATCCCTCTCAAGAGATTTAGGAAGTCAGCTGTTCTATCATTGTCTCCAATTATATTATAAATTTTTTTTTTCAAGAATTGGAGATGTTGGATACATGCATTTTCATATATTATAAGGAATTATGTAAACTTCTAAAGTATAGTTCTCAGTAAAAAAATATTATCTTCAGAATGCCATTAATATCATTTTCAGTACCTTCCAAATGTAAGTGTTTTCTCAAGTTGGCTGTATTTAAATGTATGTCCTCCCAATTGCCTATTTCTTATCAGAGAATTTAGAACTTAGTAGATAGCACACGTCTGGACCAGACCTTTTCCTTCACTACACTGAGGAAGAATCTGAGGTTGTAAGAGGTTAGCTGCTAAGTGTCTAAAATAATGCCGTTACATATTGTGCTCAAAGCTATCTTGTGTTGAATGCATGAGCAAATTTATGTCACCTAATCAATGGAAAACTGACACAGGACATGTTTTCACTCTTGATACTTACTTTCTTGGTTAAAGACTTAATGCTGAGGCTCCAGCCTTTTGTCATGATGGAATGTGTTTTAAATAGAAGTGCAACGCTAATCTAAGTGAACAATGCTTGGCATATCTTGGTTTGTTCTGTCAGCATGAATTGTAGATGGAGTTTTAGTACTATGAGTTTTTTTATGTTTTTTGTTGTTGTTGTTTCCCCCCATGATAAGCAATGACGTTTACATTTGCTATTGCATTTGAACTTTGGAAGAACTTTGTGAGAGGTAGACAGGGCAGCTATTATTATGAAAAACCTGAGAATTTGTGGTGTTACAAAACTTGTTAGGAATTTGGAGATATATTTTCCTATAGTCCCAAATAATTTTTCTTTTATTCTTTAGAAAGTCAGAATAACATTTAATATATAAATACAATATACTTTCATGTATATGCATACGGTAGAAACAGTGAGAATGTACGACCATCTCTTTTTTCATAATCTATTTGCAACTAAGATTTAATATGTCTAGACATATTTATAGGGCTCTTCCAGGAGCTAATATATATAGACAATCTACAAAGCCTATTAAGGTATATCATAATTCAAGAGAACCGAGAAACACTATTAAAAATTAAAGTATTAATAAAGAAGACTCACTATGATAAAAGCATGAAGACAAAATAGATTTTGTCAGCTAATCTCCAGAGACTTGTGTCTCAGCACTTTGGTGAAAATTTACTGCAAAAAAATATTTAAAATAATTACTTTTCTTGCCAACAAACAAATGTCAAGGACCAGATGGCTTCATAGGTGAATTATGCAAAACATTTTTAAAAATAATATCATATGCTTTAAACTCTTCCAAAAAAGTTCAAGAGTAGAGCAGGCTTATTTTACAAGGCCACCATTACTTTAATACTGAAACTAGATGAGGATAGTACAAATAAAGAAAATTGCCAGCCGATGTCCCTGATGAACACTGACAAAAATATCCTCAACTAAATATTAGCAAACTTATTTTGACAATACATTAAAAGAATTGTACACCATGATTAAGTAGCATTTACTCAGATGCAAGGGTGGTTCAACATGCTCAAATAAAATGGTGAAATAATGTATTTAAAAAAATGAAGGATAAGATCATAGGATCATCTCAATAGATGCAGTAAAGGTATTTGAAAAATTCAATATTTATTTATGATTAAAAACTCACTGCCTTTTTTAGCATAGAGGGGTAGAAAGGAAATGTACCTCAACATAATAAAGGTCATATATAACAAGCTTAAAACTAACATCAAACTCATGGTGAAAAATGAAAGCTTTTTCTCTAAGATCAGGAAGAAGACAATATGGATGCCCACTCTCACTACTTTTATTGAACATAGTAGTAGAAATCTCAGACAGAGCCATTAGTTAAAAAGAGAGAAAGAGAGAAAGAAATGAAAGGTAAGCAAATTGGAAAGAAAGAAGTAAAACTTCACTATTTGCGCATGACATAATACTATATATAGAAAACCCTGAAACACACAAAACAATCTTAGAACTATTAAATAAATTCAGTAAAGTTGCAGAATACAAAGTTAATATACAGAAATCAGCTGCATTTTTATACATTAATACTGAGCTATCAAAAATAGAAATTAAAAAAACAATCCCATTTACAATTGCATTAATATAATAAAATACCTAGAAATAATCTTAACCAAGAAGGGAAAGATCTGTACTCTGAAAACTACAAGACACGGATGAAAGAAAATGAGTGTGACACAAATGAAAAGGTATATTGAGTTCATGGATTGGAAGAATTAATATTTTTAAAATGTCCATACCACCCAAAGCAATTTACAGATTTAATGAAATCACCATCACAATATCAATGTCATATTTTATAGCACTATACAAAGAATCTTAAAATTTTTATGAAACCACGAAAGATCTGTAATAACTAAAGTAATCTTGAGAAAGAACAAAGTTGGAAGTATCATGCTCCTTGATTTCAAACTATAGTACAAAGCTATAGTAATCAAAACAGTATAATATTTGCATGAAAACTCACATAGATCAATGGAATTGAATAGAGAGCCCATTAATAAACTCATGCAAAATGGTCAATTAATTTACAACAGAGGATTCAAGAATAGACAATGGGGAAAAAGAATCTTTTTAATAGATGGTATTGGGAAAACTGGGCAGATACATGCAAAAGAATAAATCTGGACCATATAAATAAACTCAAAATAGATTAAATACTTAAATGTAAGACAAAAAAATCATGAAGCTTTTAGAAAAAAACATAGCTCTTTGACATCAGTTTTAACAATATGTTTTTGGATCAGTCTCTTCAGACAAGACAACAAAAGCAAAAATAAACAAATGGAATTACATCAAACTAAAAAGCTTTTGCACAGTGAAGAGAACCACCAACAAAATGAAAAGGCAGCCTCCTAAATGGCAGAAGATATTTGTAAATTATACATCAGATAAGGTATTAATATTAAAAAAATATAAAGAACTTACATAACAATGTCAAACACACAAACAATTAGAAAAACACAAACACAAAAAATAGGCAGAGAATTTGAATAAACAGTTTTCTGAAGATGTACAGATGACCAATAAGCACATGAAAAGATGTTCAACATCACTAATCATCAGAGAAATGCTAATCAAAATCTCAATGAGATATCACCTCACACCTGTCAGAATAGAGACAAGAGACAATAAAATGTTGGCAAAGATGTAGAGAAAAGGAAATCCTCCTACACTTTTGGTGGGGATATAAAATAGTGCAGCCACTATGGAAAACAGTGTGGAGGTTCCTACACATTTAAAAATAGAATTAATATGTGACCGCAATTCCACTTTTGGGTATTCATCTAAAGAAAACAGATCTCTAATTTAAAAAGATATGCACACCTCTATGTTCATTGCAACATTGTTTATAGTAGCCAAATATGGAAACAATGTAAGTGTCCATCAATAGATGACTGGATAAATAAGGTGTAGGGTGCCTGTATGTATACAAACACACTCAGAACAGGGTATTGGCTGTAAAAAAACCTTGCTATTTCTGACAATGTGGACAGACCCAGATGGTATTATGCTAAGTGAAATAAACCAGATAGAAACAAGTATTGTATGATTTTACCTATAAGTGGAATTAAAACAAAAACAAAAACAAAAATGAACAAACATAATAACACATTCAGATACGGGAGACAAACTGGTGGTTACTAGAGAAAGGAAGGATAGTGAGGGTGTATAAAACAGATGAAAGGCATTAAGAGGTACAAACTTCCAGTTATAAAATAAACAAGTCATGGGTGTATTGTACAGCATAGGGAATATAGCCAGCGATATAGTAATAACTATGCATGGTGACAGATGGTAATTAGAACTTATTGTAGGGATAATTTTGTAACATACATACATAAATATCTGTGACATGAATCATGGTAGTGTATACCTAAAACTAGTAGAATAGTGTTATGTCAATTATACATTAGTAAAAATAAAAAATATGTGATTTTCATGATACTTGTTTTAGGCAATGTCTAGTCTATCAAATATTCTATGTCTAGTCTTTGTCAAACTCTAAAGTTTCTTCTATCTGAGCACATAGGTGGTTTGTATATATAATGACTTGTACTGTTTACAAAATAAATAAAATAAACAGCAACAAACAACCCAACAAGCAAAAACCTTTGATCAATTTAGAAATTTAATATTCAGCAAAGGAAGGTAGGAAATACAACTTATTTCTCCTAATGCTCTCTCAAGCACATTTTAATAATTTATTTTATCCCCATTGATTAAAAAGTTCCACCTTTATATACGTCAGATAAACATATATTTGGTTTTATAAAAATCTACTTTTCTATCAACATTACTTCATTATTAAAAACTGTTTTAACATCAAATGAATTTTTAAATTTATGAAGAAAATTTAATTGCTTATTAATTGTATCAAAATTTTATTTATAATTCTTTTATTATTACCTAGCCATTTCCTCTCTTAAAAATAATTTATTAGAAAAGCATAATACGAATGATGAAAACTTAAAAAATTAATTTTATGACTTCAGGGCTAGTAATGATTTCTTAAATAGGACAAAGTTCAACTGTAAAATGATAAGTGAGAGTATATGAAAAATTAAGAATTTCAATTCACCAAAGACATAATTAGAAGAGTAAAAAGGCAAGACACAAGGTGGAAAAAAACATTTGTAAGAGGACTCTGATAAAAAGTATATTTCAAAACTTAAGAAAAAAAATGTTTAAAAACATCACCTTGAATAATCACTTCAAAAAAGAGAATATCCTAATGATCAATAAATGTAAGGAAAAGAAGATTGCCTTCATGAGCTTTGTAAACTTAAAACCAGTTATTCTGCATTGGAGGGCGGTGGGTAAGCGCCTGGCCCAGGGTAGTGCAGGCGGCTCTCGGCTCTCAGCTGGCTCGTCGGGTACGGGTTTGGGGCTGCAGTGTCTGCACCCTCCACAACCCCACCTGCTCCCTGCGGTGACGGCCTCCTGCGCCTCTCTGACCTCACTTGGCCTCCTTCAGCTTCCTGCTCCACCATCACGTGAATTTCGCCTTCTACTGGCACCGCATTCCCTTGCAGCACAAGGCCCCGCTCTGGAAGGACCCGCTCTCCCCACGCTGCCGGAAGATGCCTTTCCTGTGCAACGTGGCCCAGGTCTGCGGAAGGCACCTTTATTGTCAGAGACTGGGCCCCAGCCTCTCCTGCCCTGCCTACTATAGGTATCTATCCAGGCAAGCAATAAAAATGGTCTCCTTCCCTGGAAAAATATGATACAATACAAAACAAAATTAAACGAAACAAAAAAAAGCATATTTTACTGCGTGGCTAAAAGAATTATTAATACACCAAGTGTTGGCAAGGATATAGGGAAACTGGATCTCTCCCATCCTGCTGGTAGCAGTGTACATTTGACACCCACATTAAAAGACTGCTTGTGTATATTTAGCCTTGGTAGACATTGCCAATCACCATGATCCAGATTTCCATTCCTAATACAGACTCAAGAGAAATATATACATTTGATTACCACAAATTGTGTATAAGAAATTCAGAGCAGCATACTTTGTATTAACCTTGACGGAAAATAACCCAATATCCATCAATAATAAAATTGTATAAAAGAACTGTGGAATCGTCATATGATAAAATAGTATCCAGTAAAAAATTAAACTTGTAAAATACAAAATAGATTAATCTTATCAACGGAATGTATTACAACATAAGTCAATCACCAAAAAAGAATTATGTATGCTATAAGAATTTTATTTACATAAAATGCAAAACAGACAGAACTGGGAATGTACATAGTATTGGGGGAGAAGGCAGTTTTAGGACTAGAAGGAGGCAAGAGAGGTACTTCTGGGAGTTGGTGATATTCCATTTCTTGACCTTTGTGTTTATGTGTATATGTTACAGATAAGTTACTAGAAAACAGCAAGCAAGTGAGCCTATGAATCCTCATTAAGGAGAATATCTGATTGACAACTATATTTTCTTAGCCATGATGTCTTTTAGTGAAGTTCAAAAATACATGAAAGTTATGCTCAACTCATTTTGAAAAAATAGTTAATAAGAAGCAATTATTGCTGTGACTATGCCAAAAATGAGTTTTATAGCTCTAAGATATTTTCAGCCTTAAAAATCTTTTAATAGCTTTAAATTCTGAAATATTGCTTGTATTGCTTATATCGACTGGTGAAAGCACTCATTCGTTTTGTTTTCCAAAAAGGAAATCTAAAATCAACATTATTGATCTTGTCTGTCAAGTATATAGTTCAAACCATTTTTATACTGAAAGGAAAAAGGAACATTTACGTTTCCTATACTCCTACAACTTCTGCATAAGTGGGACCAAACCACTGTGTCTTTTAAGAAATAATCATCTAATTAGAGGTATTATAGCTCACAATTTCATTATGCAATTCACTCCAAGAAACTTACCCTAACTTTACATTTTTGTCACATAAAATGGCAATCAAACCATTTCTATATAGGCTTTTCTCTTGGACAATTAACATACGTTTATTAAAAATTATTGGGGTGGCATTAACAAAATGCATTTCAAGTGTATTATTCAACAGTAAGTCGTATACATACATATATATACGTGTATATATATGTACACACACACACACACACACACACACACACACACACATATATATATATATATATATATATATATTATATTGTGTGTTTACCACCCAGAGTTAGATTTTCTTCCATCACCAAATATTTGGTTCCTTTTACCCCTATCTACCTGCCCCCCTAGTTAGCACCATTTCTAATTCCCTAATTTCTGTTTTTAATTTTAATATTATAAAATGTGGTCACTTTGATCTTTGTTATTTTTTTCCTTTCTCCACTAGTTTTCCTTATCTGATTCTTCCCTTAAAGGTTCCTTTAGGGATTCTAAGGCTCCTCACCTTCATAATACTGGAAAGTGTATGCATTTAAGTAAAAGGGAATGATTTGCAGATAGAAATGAATGCTAGTATATGTATTTCAGCACATTCACATACTTATACATATATATAGTATTTCAGCAGGATTCTTATGACTTTTTGGTGTGGCAGGCTGGCAGAAAGATAAATGTGTCATTTTTGTGACTCTTATCCTGTCTGGAATAGTCTTATCACCTGGACCTATAGCAGAAATATAAGCTAAAGACTTAGGTGATTTGACTTGGCTTAATTTTCCTTTTCTCACTCAACATTGTAATACGAATACCATGCAAGGTTCTAAGAACTTCCTTTGGGGAGATAGAGGTGTCATAAATTTTAAGAATGCCTCTGTCATTTCCTTTAAGAGTCTTTTCCCTGTCCTAGGGAACAGAGTACCTTCTAGTCTGTTTCACAAATCCAATAATTGTATGCCACTGAAAGGGCCATAAAGACCTGAGCCTTAACATTCTCAGGCTCATTTAGAAACTGCTCACACAGGAAGTTTAAAAGCAAGAACCACAGCCCAGTTTGTGGCTCACCTATTCCCTATAAAAACACAAGCTGTGGTGCCTGTTTCAAAGCTGGGCAACTATCACTGACCTTGGAGTTCATGGTACTTTTTAGTACAATGAGGTGGTTTCTTTTTGCATCCAAGACTGGTGGAAATAACATTTGTTACAGCAACATAAGAAGTAATCCTTTGGCTATAACTCAGATGTATTTGAAAAGTATGATTTTCTTGGAAGAAAAATTGATCTTTTAACTGTTTTTTTCCTGCCACCACCACAGAACTAACAGTAATTTCCCACAGCATGATGCCCAATTTCCCGTATGCGTATTATTTGGAAGGGGTAAAACTTATGTAATGTAATGTGCAAATAAGTGCAAACAATTGTTTGCTTTCCTTCCTGCCTACACACAGTCCCGGATTTTCTTTTGTGTAATGTATAGAATCTGTTCGCTTAGTGTATTAACTGTGTTTTAATGTGAGATCCAGTTTACACTTCAGAATCAAGCTGCTGAGGAAACTTTTCGGAATATATTGCAAGTAAATATATTTAGGGGCGTTAAAGTGAATGGCAGCTTATTAGCTGTTCTGTCAGAACAGTCAAAGGCGCTTATTTTTTAGGTAAGTAAATGGGAAAAGGTCCTCTGCTTCTGTCAGTTTAGGTTACAATAAGGAAAAACAAATTTTTTCCATGTTAGTAGTTTTTATTCTTTCAGGAACTTGGAGGGGATAGAAGTAGAGCAAAGAAGGTGGAATTCTCGCTTCAATATCTAACTCTTAAACCAGATCTGTTCCTCTCTTTTATATATTAAAAACAATTTTCATCTTCATAAGTGGTTTTCTTTCTTTTAAACATTTGAAATTGTTACTAAAATTGCATTAAAATCACAGTGCAAACAAAAAGGTGGTATCAACCAGTATTAGGCTCTGAAAAGAAATACTGACCACAGAATGTGAGCACACACTCAAAATGTGAGCTACACATCCCGCCTTAATTTAGTGCCGTCGATTGAGGGGAAATCTCCATCAGCACAATACAATCCCCAAGCTTAGTTGGAGATAATTATGATTCACTTAAAATTCAGTCTTGAAAGTGGCAATTTATCTGGCGTGACAAATAATACTTGATGATGAGAAAAGAACTAGAGTTCTAGTCATGTCTTTGTATCCCATTGTTTATGAAAAAATAACATAATCGACAGTTTGGATAATCCTCGGTGATATATTTATATACATATATAAATTATTTTTTAAACTATCTTATAAATTATTACTCTCTTAATGTCCGCTAGTAAAGGTATTAAATCAGATAGGAAAGAAGTAAATTGAATATTACATGTTTGGAAAATAGAATTCCATTGAGTAAGAAGATACTGGCAACCTCACTCTGCTATACTCCCTTAATCAGCATCAAATTTCGAGATTATTTTTGTTTTAGCTCTGAATAAAGCCCGTTATAATCGTACAAATCACGTGCCAAGTACTTTGCTGCCTATTTGAAGACTTCGCTTATGAGAGAACCATTCTGGCTCACTAAAAGTGGATCATAGAATTTCAATATTTCTGCAAAGTTTTTAGTAATTGCTGCTAGTATGTAGTACTATGGCAAGAGGCAATTATTGTATAAAAAATAGATTTATTGGTAAAAACTCACTATTTACTGTCTCTAACTTGGGGAAAGGTGATTTTTGACTTGAGAAGTAAGTGGAGCTTAAAAAGCATTTGGGTTAACTGTACTTTAGCAGGAAAGTTGGCAGTTTGTTCACTCTTGATTCAGACACTCCCATTTTTTTTCCCCCTAAAAAGAGCCCAGTAGATTTGTTCTTGCGGATCCAGTTAGTCCTACAACTCTGTGAAAGCAATCTGAACTTACTGGCTACATTATGAAAACAGTGGAGAATAACACTTCCTTGTCCCAGCTTTCTAGTCCAGTATTTTATCCTTTTACAGAATTGCCAAGTCATTGGGGAAGCATGGTGGTCTCTAAGGAAGGATTCTGGAGCCAGGGGCATGTCAGGGAATGTAATCAATTGTTAGATCTAGGCATACATGAATACTTGGTTCATCTGTCAGATGCATCAATGTGTGAGGGCTATTTCTTGCTAATATCTTAAAAATAACATTTTATATTTTTTGAACATTTTTATAATGAAGTTATAATTAGATATTATTTTAGACAAGGAGTTAAAGAACTTGGCTGAAATAAACAATTTTGTATTGTACATCCAGCTATTTCATGAAAATAGAGTCTTACTCCGAGGTTCTTAGCCTGAGGAACAAAGATATGATTCAGTGAGTTTAAAAAACTTCTAAAATTAAAAACAACAACAAAAAACAACCCCCCTCCAGAACTTTAGGCATATAGTGTATATATGTTGAGTTTTATTTTTTTCCTAAAGGAACCATGACTCCTATCAGAATTTTATCCCAAATGGTTAAAAACTGATTTTGTAATTATTTTATTATGATTAGTAGAAATAGTAGTCCTAAAGTACCATTTTGCTGATGATTCAAAACTGAAATTAATGAATCAAATTAAGAATAATTATAGGCATTTTCAAGTTTATGATTGTTATTAAAAGACTGCTAATGCATTATCTCCTACTGACACATATCAAGATGAAAGCATAAATTCTGAAATACTTCAAAAGGTTTCCCCAAGGTTTTGTGTTTTTTTTTAAAGATAGGTAATGAAAAAGTACAGCATATTAGAAAATAGAAAAGATAATTCTCAAAAGATGTGAATATTAATTGTAAGAATCAGTTATATATTGATTCTTAGGTTCTTGACACTATTCTGAATGTTTTGTACATTTTATCATATTCGATCTCCAAAACAACCTTATTGATTAGGTATTATTGTTTTTATCCCAGTTTTACAGATAATAAAATCAATGCAGAGAAAGTTACACACTATATCCATAGTCAAAAAGTTAGTAAGTAGCCTGGCCTTACAGTTTGTAAATTAACCACCATAGCTATGCTGCCTTGAGAATCCAAGGCAGCGGTGCAATGAAGAGCACATGATTCAAGGTTCACATTTTAGACTGGAGTAACAGCAAGCCCCCTTTAATGTTTTTTCATCAGCAATACCAGATCCTCTCATCTTCTATGTCTAGAGTCCTCAGACCCTGTCACATCAACAACTTTAGTGATTCGGAGTAAGTTTTGTTTTCTCTACTTACTTTTAGTTTTCATCATTTTTTTCCTCCAAAAAATAAAAAATTATATGTCAGTGTTACAAATTAGGATGGTAACTGAGTGTGTCCCTATCCCGTCCTTATTGAATCCCGTGTGTTAAGGCATGAAGGGGTATAGTACCCAGGCTTTTATAGTTCAAGCCAACACAAACATGCCTATAAAATGCACCTGTGTGGAAAATTCCTTGCATACTCTGACTTTCATAAGTATAGTTCATTCATTAGTGGTCACAGAGTACCAAATTTAGGGGAGCTATATACTTAATGATGTCATATGTGCTATCATGACCTCCTTGTTTGTGATACTGGGGAATAGAAATTCAGTTTGACCATCGAAAAGTAGCTATTCTCACTAAAGAGAATGAAGTTTTTGCTCTCCACAAGCTGTAGTACGTCTAAGATTTAATTACAAAACAATCAAATAGGTGAGTTAACATATCATTCTCTGATAAACAAGTAAAATAGACATCTGGGAACTGACAAGTCATACTAAAACAAATGAAAGCCTCTGTAAAACTTAAACATAGCGGCTTTCCCTTTATATTAATATCTTTCCAATTTCTGGATAAGTGTAAGCACACATGTAGACTTATAGCAGCTACTTTATCAGAGTTTGAGGACCACATAAAAATATAGAAAAGACCCTTGAGACAAGGAGTGATAATTTCCAGCATGTCTGGCATGGAGGAAACATATGTCATACACAGACATGAAGGGGAATGAGGATTGGTTTAAGAAAGAACATCTTATTCTATTTTCAGTTATAAGTGTTGTTATATAGTTTGTGGAACAGAAAATATGATTTTTGATTATCCGAAGTCAAAATAATCTTTGGTTTGTATACAACCTTAAGAAAATCTTCTGTAAAACTGAGCTCTTCTAAATTATAAAATCAGAGATTTGTTGATAGTTAAATAAGTATGTGTTATATTGAAAATAATTTAAATATTTGCTTTTGATTATCTAGGAAGTTCAGTCAGTTTGTAGCAATAGAGAAGATGATCAAAAACAATATTTTCAGTGGTTCATATATAAAACACATTTTTCTTAATGTGATTCCTTATTATTATGAAGATATACTTTAAGATCCTGAAAATGTATGCCATCAGTACAATAGTAACTAAAAGTTTTCCACAAAATCTTATATGCATTATTTGAAATGAACAATTACATTTATGAAGAGCTTTACATGATTTTCAAATTCTGTTTTTCACAACAGACATATGTAATATGAGCCAGAGTCTCAATAATGCTTTCTGAAATTCTGAGGAAATACGATGGCAGTTCATTAGATCAAATACACTTTCAGAAAATAAGGAGTAAGGGGAGTGTGAAGTGTGACAGTTACTGCTTTTTGTTTGTAAATAATGCTTCATGTAAATAAACTCATGAATTTCACAATTTTTGAGTTACAGTGAAATTTTGAGCTTTAAACCAACTGCTACAGTTTTACCGTGCATTTAACGCAACATCGAAGTGATGCTTAAATACAAGAATTTTCCATGACCTCCATGACATATCTAAGATAACACCTAATATTAAACTCTTAATTTCAAAACTATTTAATAAAATTATGTTACCAACTATTTCAACACAGATATCGTATCAAATTCAGTAGTTTACTGTATACAGATCTGTAACCACATAATATACAATGCAGCTTTATGTCATGGCTACAATTATTTTAAATAACATTATTTTAAATAACACATAAATATGTGGCTTTATGTTATGATAAGCATAAATTATATATATGTAAATTTTATATATTTATATATAAACTTGGACACTTTAGAAGATATTTCATTAATAAAACTGTTTTCCTTTTTTAAAAAAATAAAAACCTCAAAGCTGATTGGGAAAGGAATTAAACTTCTAGGAATGAAGTAAGCAATCTCAACAAACCATAAGTATCACATTCTCTGAGCACATAACTTATTACACACACACACACACACACCTATAATGCAGGAAGTCATTGACCAAATTTCTCTCTATATAAGTTCTCTTAAATTTAAGTGACGGTTTTAAAATTAACATTAGTTTCTAAAACACATATTTATTTGAATAAAAATAGATTTTGACTTAGATATTTTTCTGTATAAAATACATGCATATGTTACAATTTTAAAAGAACAGACATGACTTTTAAAGAGAAACCAAAATTCAGAATGCTATGTCACTATCTAGCTTAAATTGTTTAAAATTCAGAAAGTATGCTACAATCCCATAAATAAAACCTAAACCCTAGATTTTCCTACCAAGGAGAACTGGATGGTCAAAAATATCATAAATATACATGCCATTTGAATATCTACTTGATGTTCAGAGGAGATACACAAGGAGATGAAATGATGTGAGTCATAATTTAAAACACTCCAGCAATCATCCAAAAAATGTTTGTGGTAATGTGAGATGTCTTGTTTGCTGAGCTCTCTTAATTCAGGCTTGGCTTTGCCTTAGTCACCGAAAGTCTGTTCTATGTTATTATTGCACATTGAATGGACCGAGCTGCAGCAATAATAGAAGACAGTTTCGTATTAATGTTAATGGACCATTGGCTTGGGATGTAGCACAGATTCTGTGAAGAGTAATCTTATAAAGGGAAGCAGTAGATTTGTATCATTAGAAGACTTTTCTTTAGTTTGCACGTGCACGCGTGCACACACACACACACACACACAGACTAGGCAGCTTGCCAAAACTCCCTAAAATAATGCTCCTATTTAAAGCAAGCCACTTTTATCATTTGATGTACAAAATACTCCTTTTACAAGGTTTATCACAAAGAGATTATATATTATCAAAGTGAATTTTCTTTTGCATTTTGGCATCATGAATACTGTAGAATGTGTCTTTATCTTGGGATCTGTGGATAAGTATAATCATCTACATTGTTGACAGCACATATTAATGTAAAAAGTTAGGTAAAACAATGACATTGGGACTATTGTTTTTTTATTACTTCTTTGTAAATGTAGTCTAACTTTTTATTTCTCATTCAAATTTGAACTTAAATCCATTGCATTTTTTTTTTTTAGGTAAAATGGTATGATGTGGTGGTGTAATATTTTTTTCATTCTTAATAAGTTTCTAAAATGATTCACTGCTGCTCCAAGTCAGATTCTTACAGGGACTTTCTACATACATAAGTTGTATATTAAATGATAACAGCTTTTCATAATGATTCAGATTCAAGTCATGTGTTATTATGCTCTGTGTTATTGCACAATGGGCCCTCTATTAAGTCTGCATTTAGTACAAAATCATCTTTAAGAATTGTCTTGAGAAAAAGATAGACTCTGATGGCAAGTACCTCTGTATTCTATTTCAGGAGAGGTCAAACATATTTTTAAATGAAGAGCAAGGGTTAAAGTTTGTTACTTGTAATTAATTCCCATACTTGGCAACTTATACCAAAATGACCTATTTTCAATTAAGTATTCCAAGCAAATTCTAAAACCTAAATTAAGAAATATTTGCTAACCAAATTCTATAAAAACTCAGGACAATGACGATTGAAATATGTAGTCTAAGGAAGTTTCTCAAACTTTATTCTGCGTTGATTTTTTTTTCATATGTGTACATCACATCTGAACGAGACACTTCTAATTTTCATAGATGGATAACAATGTGAAAGTGTGCAGTATGATAGCTTTCCTTTAAATGGAAATAAAAATATCAAAGCAAAAGTCACTGCTCTTCCCAGCAAAATGATGACATAATTAGGGTGCCATTTTTTATCCTACCTTGAGAATGACCTATTTACCAGAATTTCCAAAGTTGCATATAAGCATATACATTATGATTACCAAAAACAATGTGTCTAGACTATATTTTTCAACTATCAAAAAATTTTAATATTAATATTATTTAATATTTAATATATATTATCAATAGTGTTCTAGTACTCTGTAAAACGAAGTAAGTATACTCCACTCTGTCAGTCCACTTAGTGAGGTTAAAAATTTTAGACAGAATGAATGGCAGATATGTGAATGCCAAAAAGTAAATAGTAACAGAAAGTTTTGGGGGAAAGACCAGAATTGAAGGTAATATTGAATCAATGATAAAGTCACTTATATATTTTTCCTCCAGGATCCCTTGACCTGGTATCAATGGATCCCTATATGGAAGAGGGCATTGACATATGCAGAGAGCACTCTAGAAGTTGTTCTCTAGTTCAAGCCCATAGATAAAGGGGTTTCTTGGCAGCAACATTAAGGGAGCAGGGTCCCATGGCTATCTACACCTCTAGGGAAGTGAAACTCCCTCTCTGATTGAAAAAAATATAGACCCGAGTATGTGGGAAATTTTCTGTTGATTTTTTCTCTTACTGTCCATCTGATATTTAGTCCTGGATGCAAGCACAATGACAGAGAATGTACAGTAAAACAGGGTAAAGTGTCTCCATTCTAGCTGGAGGATGAAAAAGGGTACTCTCAGTGAATTGAAAGGAACCACAAAGATCTAAGAAAGGGAAGAACTTGAGAAAGAAGACTATAAATTTGCCAATTTCTGAGATTACCACCCCCAATCTCAACCACTACACACACACCAAGGTATGTATACATGGATCTGTTCTAAGACATAGACTAAAGACTAAACTAAGAGACAGACAACCATCCAGTTCTCAAACTATCCAGCAGATAGCACACTCTGGAAATAGAAAACAAAAATGTTGAAAACAAATCCAGAGATGGCAGGGTAAAGCATGTAGCTTAAAGCCAATGTCATTGTTTGCTAAAACAAAATATAAACATTATCTACAGGTTTTAGAAAATATTTGTCTCATAATACAAAATTCAAGGTGTCCAAGAAGCATTTAAAAAGTACTCTGTGCACAAAAATTAGAAAAAAAAACAAATATGATATAACAATCAACATATGCCAATGACATGACACAGATGTTGAAATTATTTAACAAAGACATTAAAGCAGTTATTAAAAAGTGTTTTAATAAGTAAAAGTGATCACTCTCAAAAACGAATGGAAAGCAGAAAAGCTCGGAAAATAAGCAGAATATATAAAAAAAAATGAAATGGAAATTTTATGACTTAAAAATAACAACTTACCAAATAAGACCTCACTAGAGCTGTTTTTGAAGAAGTTGCCATGAGTTCTACATCTGCAAGAAAATGATTTCTGCCAACAACCATGTGGGCTTGGAAGAGAATACTGAGTTTCAGAGAAGATTTTAAATTCAGCCTTTGAGATCCTGACCAGAGGTTTAAACTAAGTCATACCTGGACTCCTGATCCATTAAAAATGTGAGATAATAAATATGTGTTGTTTTAAGCTCTTTTTTAAAAAAAAAAACTCATTGGATATGCTTAATATCAGAATTGATATGACAGAGAAAAAAGTAAAATTGAAGAAAGATTTATGAAAATTACCTAATCTCAACATGATACGAAACACATTAGGAAAAAATTGCACAGAACCTAAGGAATATATTGGACAATAACAAGTGTCCTTGGAAGAAAGAGTATATTGCAGAAAAAATATTTTAATAAATACTGACTGAACACTTCCCAAATTTTATGAAAGATATAAACCCAGATTCAAGAACTTTATCAACCTCAAATACAATAAACCAAAAGGAATCTATATTGCATCAGTTGTAATGAAAGTGTTGGATATTGGAGATAAAGAAAAAACCTTTCAAAGCAGCCAGAAAATGATTTCATTGATTGAGAATAATGAATTGAAAAATGGTAAATTTTACTTCAGAAATAGAGAACAGAATCATTAAAAAAAAAATTTAAAGTGCTAAATGCAAAAAAGTGTTTAGACTAGAATTTCATAACTAGAAAAAATACCCTTTAAGAAAGAAGGAGAAATAAGTGTATTTTTAAATGCTACTAAGAAAAGTTGTTTCCAGCATACCTGCACTAAAAAGTCACTAAAAGAAGGTTGCCAAGCCAGAAGGACACCAGACAAAAATTTGGATCATTAGAAATGATCCAAAGAGCAATAGCAGAAATGGTAAGTATAAATATTAGACTATCATTCTGTACTTGAATTCTTTAACATGTTTTGAATGTTAGATGAAAATTATAGCATTATCTAGTAGAAAAATTATCTAATTATCTAATAAAATGTATGTAGGGGTAATATTTGACAAGTACTATTTATGAAAAGAGTCTGAGGAATACACGTTGCGCTAAAGTTTCTATCTTTAATGGAAGTAGTAAAATAATGTTTCTAAGTAGATATGAAAAGATGAGTACATAATTGTAATTCCTTTGGACAATTGCTAAAATAACCATGTAAAGAAGTAAAAAAAAGATAAATGTAAATAAAATCATATTCAAATAACTCAGAAAGAAAGAAAATGGAAACAGAGTAAGCATGAGGCAAACAAAAAGAAATGCTAGCCAAAATTTAAAGATATCAATAATTGTATTGAGTTTAAATGTCAAAACAGATTGATAAAAAGAAAGATTCTCAGAATAAATTTTTCAAATATGAAATAACTGTATTCTGTCTACTGGAAGTCACATAAAATATAACATAGGAAAATTTACTTCCAAAAGGGCAGTGTGGCACTCCATGGCACCTCTCCTCAGTAGAACAACGATAACAGATGAAAACTACCATTTAAAGTTTCTTAAAAAGCCCTGTGGGAGCCCAGCAAATGAAGAGATAGTTGTTTAAGAAAATCTACTAAATCCTGGAGTGAACAGTGAAAATCTCTGACATTTGAGTCACAGCCTCTTCTTTTCTTTTTCTACCCCAGCTTAGGTAGCTCTACTCTAGGCAGGTGCAATCAAGAAGACAGAGCTCCCTCTCTCCTTAGCTCCAAGTCAGGAATTACTCTTTCTACCATGCCACCAGCATTTGTCATCCCCATTCAACCTCATCCAGTTGCAATTTGCAGAAATTCTTCTCCAAGCAAGTGCATCTGAGATGTCTGGGGCTCCTTTCCTTCACCCAGTAACCACTCATAGAGGAAGCTGTGGAAGCTCTACCCAAGACATGGCAGCCTGAGAATACTCTAATCACCCAAGCACAAGCTCACATTTAGGGGAAATTTTTACAATAACGAGAGTCAAGCTGAGAAGGTCAAGGACTACTACTGTTACCAAACACTCTACTTAAAAAGTAGGTATGTCACTCCAATATCAGAGGTTGCTCAGAAGCAGTGGTACAAAGGTTCTGATTAGGGTTAAAGGCAGGTCTAAAGGACAAAGAGCTTCATAGCTCTCACTAAGGAAACTGCCTTTACCAACAGATGATCAATCATATCTACAGGAAGAATTAAAGAAAGCCAGGAATGATAAGAAGTTTACTATAACAATTTCTATAAATATACATTTTATTATTCTTTTGCCTCCTCAGCATCTTTGAAAGGCATAACATTGTATAAAGTAATAATTATAAAAATCTATTGTTGGGTTTGTAAGATATATCAATATAATATGTCAGATTAAAAGCATCCAAAAACAAAGGAATAAAACTATACAGAAGTAGCATTTTCTACATCTGGAATTAAGTTAGAACAATTCTGAGGTAGATTCTGATAAGCTAAGATGCATATAGTAAGCCCTAAACATCTAATAATAAAACTCAAAAATATAAAGTAAAATAATTCTTAAGTAAATTAAAATGTTACACTGGAATATACAATTAATGCAATAGAAAAAAAAAAACACAAAGTGCAGAGGAGCAAAATACACAGTTTTATTCTTTCTAACTAATATACATGTATGATACTTGTGTAATTTATAATATTTGCACATTTTTAAAAATAGCAAATTAAATCCAACTATATAAATAATAGCACTAATTGGGAATAAACGAAACAATCTAATCAAAGGCAGTGTTTCCTTTCTATGCCTTTTAGAAATATTATTTTCTAAGACAAAGCATAAATATTATCTATTGAACAGTATTACATGTTACCAGATATTTTGAATTTATGATCCTGTTTACCTATCTAGGGTTAAAAGAAACAACAATAATATGAACTAAGTAAATCAAATAATATTTTTTTCTGTTTTAGTTTATTAAAATCACAAATTAAACCATTATAAATATTTTCATGGTGTATAAAGTTTCCTTCTGAGGGAATTTAATGAATACCTTTCATATATAGTAGTAGAACTTTAACTTTACAATGTTAATACACTTCCTCTCTAAGAATTTGGAGGAAGAAGACTCTCTGAGCTACCAGGGAATGCAGACTTTTTTAAGGTAGACAAACATCTACATTCTGGCAAGGTGACACAGCTGTTTCATCTTCCTTTGGAACCTGGGGCCTGTGTATGAATATTCCTCACACATAAAGTTTCTTGAGATATAAACAACTAAGATTGTCTTTATAATAGCATCAATATCTGCTTTGTTTGCCACTGATTTTAAGAATTTTCATGATAGTTCAGCTCACCCTCAAAATAATCCTATGTAATAAATTGCATATTCATTATGCAATTCAATATTTTTCTGTGGAGGAAATACTGTAAAGGTGAAAAAGAGAGCTTGCAGGAACATGGCATAAAAATAATAACCATGTCATCCAGTAAATACTGGTTGTGTGTGTATCTTAGAGTTAAAATGTTGAGTTTCTGATTAACAGAAGCTCTTGGCCAATAGTTCCCAATAAACTAATAAGAAGATATGCAGAATGACCCAGTCTTACTGGCAGAAAGTAACAGTGCTTTGCAAAGACTTTTGATAAAAGTGAAAGAAGGGCCAAAGGAGGACTATATTTGAACAAGAAGGCAAAAATCACTGTTAGGTAGTTAGTCAGGCATGAGAGGCAGGAGCCAAGGCCCAGCTCTGTAACCACAGAAATTTCCCTTGAAGACCTTCCTTAAGGACCTCCCACAAATATCTCCCTTTTAGGGTTACAAATTACCCCAAATTCTAAAGCACAAAGGCTACAAAAATTTCTGGCTAAACCAGTTATAAATGTATGCGCAATAAGTACTGCCCATAATTTCATCCTCATTATACCATCAATATATCATGACTGTGCCTGGAAGTTGATGACTCTAATTATAACAGACTGAATTCTGGGTAAGCACATAAGCAAGAAGCAAAGTGTTATATAGCAGCCAACTGTCAGTCAAGGGGACCTCACATAGACATCATCTAGGGCCTCCCATCATGGCACAAATATTAAGAGACCTTCCCATCTCTGCATTGTTACAGGTTCCTGGCTGGAAAGCCACTCTCCTTTGGGGGTATACTATCTTACATCTTCACTTCCTAAATTCCACAGGCCTGCAGCCTTTCTTCATGTGGCCCATCTCCTTCTAAAATGTACTTTCAATAAATCTTTTTCTAAATCTTGCCAACCTGTAATTTTTGCTGCATTGGCAGGGAAGAAACAACACACAATGCCACCGTTCACTATCCATCTTTTCTTCCTCCCTCATGCCACTGGGGAGATGCCAGATTTCACATCATCCCAATGGTGACATCATGACTATAGAAAAAGCATACAACTTTAACATAGAAAAGGAAGATATCAAAATTGTTAAAGATTTTGCTTACTTTCATTCAGTCACAGAATCAAAAGTTGACCATAGCCAAGACATCAGGAGACAGCTGAGACACAGAAGGGTAGCAAGAAAATAATTAGAAATGATGTAAATAAGTGTAATTAGAGACCAAGGCTAAGATCATCCACACCCTCATATTCCCACTTTGTATAGATGCGAAATTTAGACAGTGAAGAAGGCTGATAGAGAAAACAAAAAAGATTCATATGCAATATGGTATTGGAGGAGAGCTCTATAGATACCCTAGACTGCCAGAAAGAGAAATTAGTGGGTCCTAGAGCAAATTAATCCTGAAATATCACTGGAGGCAAAAATGACAAATCTGAAATTGTCCTACTTTGAGCACATCATGAGAAGGAAGAGTTTTTGGAGAGGACAATAATGCTGAGAATAATAGAAGTCAGCAGAGAAAGAGGAAGACCACATGTGAAATGGACTGACTTCATAAAAGAAGCCATGGGCATGATCTACAGGAGCTGAACAGGGCTGCTAAGTACAGGACATTGTGGATGTCATTTATTCACAGGGCTGCCAGGTATTGGAGTTGATTCAATGGCACATAATATACATAATAATAAAAGAGCTCATATAACTTTTAATCATTTGATTTCTTGCAATAAACAAAAGTCTTTGATAAATGTGGGTTATTCTAGTTTGAACTAAGATCAATCTCTATGGACATATGTATATTTCTGGATTCTGTCAATGGGGCTGTTTAATGAGACTTAAGGAATTAAAAGACTTCCTAGGCCCACAGGATTAAAAGCATTCAGTCTCTTTCCCAACTGGAAAAGTTTAACAAAATATTCTCAATTTAGATGGTTTCAGAAACAGACCTTAATATACTGGACCAGCACTGTTCAATGGGCCATTGAAAATAGCTTTACCCCAGGACATGCATTTCAAAGACAGTATATTGCTTTCAGACTTCTGCTCTTTCATTCTTACTGACTTTTCTTTTTCTACTTCTTGACTATGCCTTTGTTACCATCCATCCTAAACTCTTGGTAATTCCCACTCACATTCATATTACTGCAGGTCTCCTTTCTTCTGATCTCAGTCCCAACTTTATGTTCTGTGTCTACTCTTTTTCTAACCCTACTTTTATTGCACCCATACACTTGGCTCTTTCTCTGTCTTCTGTTTTCACCACCTGAATGTTCTGCATTAAGTAAGGTAATGACTCTAAATTCTCCAAGGGATGTCTGGATTATCATTAGGTGTGCACTGGAAAACAGGTTTAAAGTCATAGAAATTAGTGGAAAGACCGAACTAGGTCGCTCTATTTTGACTCCCAGTCCAGAGTTGTTCTAGCAAATCAAAATATAAATTTATCATGGGAAAAAAAGTTAAATTAAAATACTATGAAATTTTGATGTTTCTTTTTAGAGCTGATATTTCTAGTCTTTAAGATTCTTTTATATTCATTTATGATTACTTCAGGACCTACACAAATTCTGATAAAAACAATGGAGTGATGTAAATATTATATTCCCCTAAGCTCAGGCACTGATTTGACTACTTACAAAATATAAACTAGTGATAGTTTCTACCACTTCATCTACTGATTCTTTATTTTATTAACGTTTTTATATGCTAAGGTTAATAACATTGATAAATGGAAAAATTAAGCCTTGGCTCCTCCTACTCACACCAAGGAAATTTACTTGGGGGGAAAAAAAAAAACAGTCCTCTAAGAATATTGTGTTCTGCCTTTGATTTTTCCTCTCACCTCATTTTCAGACCCTTTTTCTTAAACTCCTGAGCATGTATTCTTGAAGAGGCTTTCAATGCTTTTGCATCAAGTTTCTTCTTGTTGACCCAGACCAACTTTTGCCTCTTTATCCTCTTCTAGGGCAAATATATAAAATGACACAGACCCACTTAAAACTATGAAGAGAATCATTGTAATATAAAATATTACAGTTAGAGGTAATGCAAATGATTGTTTCCAAAGGAATAGTCCTGGTTTTTGGGGTTTTTTTTTTTTTCAATTTCAGAGGAGCTTATTATATGGCTAGATGTGTCATTTTGAATTATTCTCCAGATTTGAGGATATAACCCCTCAGATCAAAGTATATTATTTATAGAAAATTTGATTTCAGCAATAATTCCAGAAAGTAAATATTAGAACCATTCTGTCTAATCAGACTGACCCCAGAAATGAATCCTGCTCTCATGAAATTCTAATTATATCCACACAATCTACATTATTTGCTTTTAGAGTTTCCTGGCAATATTCTGTCTCTGTGGCTCATGTGTCTTTCATATGGCTACAGGATTTGTTCCAATTTTTCTCATTAACTCAGTAAAGGCTTTCAACTGAGATCACTGTACTCCAAAACTTCTAATTCAATCTCAAGATTTCCAAATGCAATTTCAGATTAAGACAAAAACACTAGATTTTCCCAAAGCCTCTAATAAGTTTTATATCTTAACACAATCCTCTTTGAAACTGCATTTGGATGGCTAGCATTTTATTTAAAAAATTGGTTTATGATATTTTGGCTTCATTTTTTAATAGCTTTCTTTAATAGGGCATTGATGATATTATATAAATAACATCTCTATCAACTGAAATTTAGTTAGCATGTATGTAGGACTCTTTCAATATGATGGAGCTATTGGTTGGACAAAAATAAAACTTGCTCAAATGATTACCCATTTCCTTCCTGTTATTAAATAAATCTGGAATTTGATTTACATCATATTGGTTTTTTGGAACTGGCTTCACAGAATAAGCATTTAGAAGATTAATCCTTGGAAGGACATTGTCAACATTTTTAAACCATAGATTTGAATATTTTATTCTTCTGCATACTGTGTAATTTTATTTTTTTAACTTTAAAAAATATTATCTCAACTATTGGCCTTCATTAAAATTGTTTTTAATTCTTTTTTTCCAGAGTACTCTTACTTGAGTTCAATTTTGTAATAAAAATTACTCAATTTGGTGATGTAATTATATATCTATGCATAATTAATTCCATTTTGCCAAAGGTGAAGTTTGCTTCTTTCTGTAATTTCCCATGTACTTACAGGGTCAATATTACCATCATTGGATCTATCTGTTAAAAGATGTTTTTTGCCTAAAGTTTTCATAAAGAAAGCAAAATCATTTTTAAGTTGCTCTTCTTATTCTTCATTAAGTTTGAGATACGTTGACAAATGCAAATTACACTAATAGGGAACACAAAAGGATATATACAGTTTCTTATCAATATGTTAAATGACCTAATATTAAAACAATAGTATTGATTTTAAATAGTTATCTCTGGTGGATATTCTGGATTAGTTTTCTCATTCTACTCTTCTAATTGAAGAGATTGGGCATTAAGTTATACTCCCAAGATCCCTGTGCTACTACACTTCAGGATGAAGTCTTGTTTCTGTCAATTTTGTGAATATGTGAGTTTTTTGAAAGAAAAAATGAGACAAGAGTCATCTTCTGGCACTGGTAAGAAAAAATATAGAAGTGTGAAATAAAATTTTTTTGCATCATTTCAGTATCTATATTTTAACATTCTGAGTATAGAGTCAGTTTCATCAGCAGTAACAGATAGGATGGTAGAGATTCCTGACTGGAGCTTCTAGATTCATATAGTGCAGATATCGATGGGCTATCTTGATCTCAAACCCCCATTGGTGGCATTAGAGGTAGTGGCTCTACCAATGCATCAATTGTGTTTTGGTCTGAGGTCCAGAGGCATGCATTCAGCATTTCATTAATTTTTGTATATATCTAATTCCTGTTACTAATAATTTGAGAGCAAACACTTATATTGATTTCTGTTTCCAGCACTGGACTTTGATATAGTAACTTCATTTTGGAATTCTGTTAGATTTAGTTTTCCTTAATCTGTTTCTCTCACAATACAGCTGTCATTGTATTTAATTATACTCCATATGAATCATTCTAGTTTTGTCTTACTTATGAAATAACAGTATTATTTTATCCTCAATAGAAGAAACCAGTGACTCACCTTTTTATTTAAAAAATTACTTCTAGAGCCTTTTCTTTTATTGATTCTAAATCATGCTTTCTAAAGATGTTCACTGATTTTCAAATATTTGATTTTCAATAGACTCTTGTTTCTGATGAGTATTATCTGAACCAGAAAATACAAAGATTTCAATGCCATTATTTCAACTAATTTATCCATAAATTTGTCAGCAGCTTCTCTGGATTCAATTTAGAGTCTACAGTAACTTTTTCTCATTTCATGTATGTATACAATTTTTATTCAGAACAAGAGAGTATTAAGAAATTGTTAGTTAAGTAATATTTATTGAGTAACTTAATGGAGAATATGCCTAAGGCTATGCTAGAAGATATGCCACTTAGACCTCAAGATACATCTGAAAGAAAAGTGTTTTACTTTCTCTTTGGATATAATGGATGAGTGTGAAGCAAGATTCACACAAAGATTTCTTTAATTTAAAAGTTGAATATCTTTAATTGTATGCTTAACATTCATCTTAACCAATTACTATTGATCTTGGATAAATTGTAGTATCAGTGTCTAAATTTTCTAAATCTTGAAATGGGGCTAGTACTGGCTGCCTGATGTAAGTAGCTGATACTAGCCCCTAGTACACTTGCATCCTTTATATGGGAACTCTATCCCATTTTCACTACATCAACTTGTTACTAGGAAAATGTTCTTTGATATTTGTAATAAAAGTTTTTTTTCTTGAAAATTATTTGTATCTATAGCAGAGAATTTTTAATGAGTTGTATTTTTAAAATATCTTTAGAACCATATTTGGTAAATTTTTCTTTTTAAATCTAGAGCATATATATTTTATTCTTATATAGTAATCACATTATAAAATTTGGAAAGTGTATACATTTATAGATGTATAATATGTAATTACTGACTCAGGTTCTACGCATGAGTTTGTACTTTTAGAAATTATTCAAAATATACAGGAATCTGATAAGCAACAAATAAAAGATGACTTTAGAGTCAAAGATAATTTTCAGAACTGATTGTACTTTTTATACCTAAGAATAGAAAGGGTAGAGAGCCATGAGGCCATATTTTTATCTGATTTTTTTTCTTTCAGAGTCATGTTTGGACATAAACTAATCCAGAAATGTTTGGCTCTAATGAAGGGTACTCAGGAGAATACGGGCTGGAATTTATATGCTCCTGAGTTCACTCTCTGTGATTCTAATCTAATAGGATCTAGAGAAGAGGATGGGTACTTTAATTTTAAGAGATACACAGATAAATCTGATGTCCATCCTTGTTTGAAAACCACAGACCTACTTGACTAAGTATAGTACAAATTTATAAGATCAAACTTATCCTAAATTTAAATATCAGAATTTTGGGTGTAACAGTCAAATAAATTTAATATGATACTCGAATCTGATACTTAATAGTTATTAAATATAACAAAATCAATTTAGGCTACCTTCAAATGAGTCTATAGAACAGTTGAATGCCAAAATTACTTTCAGTATTGATTTAATAATCATAGGGCTCATATGTGTATCACTGCTTATGTCTAACTTCATAAGAGATGTTAGAAATGAAAAGAAAATTTTAAAGAATATTTCTTTCTTAGCATAGCAATAACTATAATGAAAAGACCCTATATTAACATATTCCTCATTCCCTGAATTTTAGTAGAAACAGAACAAATTACACTTAAATTTTCTGTAATAGATTATAGGAAAAAATCATTTAGAGAATATAGAGACAATTTTATTTAAACTTCCTTCTTATCACAATATTCACTAATATATAGTATGAAGTAAATATTATTTGAAAGTTGGTCCCATGGAGAATAAATTAATTCTTTTTAGTTCTTTTTCTGAGTCTTTCTGAAAATGCCCATTTAAATTTCTTAGGGGGTATCAGCAGTAACCAAGTAATTTCTTGGAACATGTGGCAGAAACTGAGTAGGATGATATCCATTTCCTCATTCTTCCTTATTAACAAAATGCAGACTTTTGTCCTAGAGAGAAGTAAACTCAACTTAATATTAATGTTTTTCTTCTCCTTTGCTATTATTCTTCCTCTCTTTTGCATATGACAAATTTTTCATCATTGTGGTCTAAATTACAAATCTATGAAGTGTTTCTAAAAAAGCTTTTGATTTTCTGGTAAATAAAATGATTCAGTTGATTACTATCCGTCCTTTCTTTTTACTTGAGTTGGACATGGAGTCTGAGTTGCAGTTACCTTAAAGTGCAGAAACCAAATTTCCCTTATCTGGAGAGAAAGATTCTTAAAAAATGTAACTTCTTTTATTTCTATCTCCTCTGCCAGGTTAATAGATGTTTTTTGAATTAAATCAAAAGCTTTACAATTTAGCATGACTATGCTTAATCTAGATTAATATCTATATAAGTACCTTAGAATGCTTATTTCCAACATTTAGAAACAATTGTTTTTTTCTCCCAATCACTTGGCAAATGGGACAGGGGCAACAAACATCAAGCGTCAACGAAAGATTTTTTTTGGGGGGGAGGGGCAGGAGGTGACTAACCTCACACATTATTTCTCTCTTACAGAGTCTTACTCTTTTACACACCCAGACATGTATATGGAAAGAAAAAAAATGGTAAAAACAGCTGTTTAACAGATGTGCATGGTTTTATCAGAAGCCTAATAAAAATGACAATAAAAATTGGAAAAATAACATGCAATGTTTAATTATTATTATGTATTTGCTATAATTAAAAATAGTATTATTTCTTGACCATGACCTTTACTTCCCATTTTTTTGTGAGGCTGTGCTTCATATATACACACAATCTAAATATCCATTCAAACATGTCAAAGATACAACACTGCTACTACTACTAATTATATTTTTACACTTTACACATTCCTTTTCTCATCTAGCATTTCATTTATTCTCTTCAAAATCCCAGGTAGATAAAAGCGATAAATCTTATAAGTGCAAATATTAGGAGCAAAATTTTATGTAATAAATAAGTATTCTATTTAGACTTTATAAAATTTTAGAAGACACTTGGCAACTTAAAAAATATGATCAGTAAACGTGTAAGGCTATTAAAGAACCAACAACCAAATAAGCTACACTGATATCCCCCAGAGTGCTAAATGGTTTAGATAAAAGTTTTTGGCTGACATGGATTTTGGTTGATCAGAGAAGTGAATGAACCCTTTTTCAGTACAAGAGGCAATAAAAATCAGTGTCTTTGGAGGAATATGAATATTATTTGTTTTGCAGATTATAACATGAGTTATTTGATGTGTCATTGGAGAACATCAGAAGAGAAGAGAGAAAACAGAATTGATCTGACATCTGCTTTTTTTTTCTAATGGAAATTATGCTAAGACATGTGTGCTCTGATGAGTCAAATTAAAGATATTTATTACACACTGCTTATTGTAAAGGCTGGATAATCTATTGACAGTGCCTGGGAATCATTCCAATAAGCACTTGACTGAAGTAAACAGCAAGAAAACTCCTGATTAAATTAGTCATTACCGACATCAAAATACTGGCTTCCAAAAATTAGAACTTGAAGCAATACCATCTTGAAGTACTTAATTGTATTCTTTAATCATCCTATAAATCAGAATTGGTTTGGTTTGTTTTCCCAAAGAGAAAAATATATACTTTTACAAATTCACTTTCACTTAAATGAACATAAATGAAGATGATACCACATATAAATGTATTGCTTTTGTTCATATACAAAGGGAGAAAAAGAAAAATCTTTGGAGTGGTAAAGGGAGGTTAAAACATGGCTTTTCCCCAAAAACTCTGGCAATCAGTAACTCAAGAAAGACAGACTTTGTAATAAAACTGCCTTTCTTTTTTCCTTCTTTGAGGGCATTTGTTCCTAGGTAAGAATATACTGGGTTTTCTATTCCAGGACTATGTGTATAACAAAATATTGGTTTTAATATATGCATTATACATCAGTTTCTGTGCAAGGCATTGCACATGTGTTATATAGTTTAATTTTACAAGAACAGCGAGATATTATATATTCAACGAAAGGATGAAGGACCTGAAGTCAGGAGGCTCATGCCTATAGTACATCATGGAGAACTTAGCAAAACTCAATTTGTCTTTACTTGAAAACCCTATGATACCCTAGTTCATATACTTCAATAATCTAGGTCTATGAAAACCATAAGCCCAGTTGTCTGAAATTACCCTGTCCAAGCAGAGTGCCAAAGCATGCCTCAAAGCTCTCTTCCTTCTGCAGTGCGAATACGATTAAAACCCATCAACTGTGCATCCACCAAGTAAAGGGCAGGCTTTGTGAAAATTAGTCAGAGCACCCTGGGAAGGAGAACTCTTGGACTACTTTACCAAGGGGTCATTTTCCATAATTCATATTTTTAAATTTTAGCAATTAGGAAGAAGTGGTTCTACATCTATTAGTTTCCTACTGTTGCTGCGACAAACAGCCACAAACCAAGTAGCTTAAAACAAGAAAAAAGTATATCTTACAGTTCTGCAGGTCAGAAGTTCAAAACAGGTTTTATGGGGCTAAAATCAAGGTGTCATCACAGCTGAGTTCCTTTCTGGAGGCGGCCAGCTTTTCTTGGATGGCGGCTTTTTTCAACAGTCAGCAACGGCCAGCAATGCTTGCACATCTCACCACTCTGACACTGATTCTTCTGCCTCTGCTTTTACGTTTAAGTACCCTTTGTGATTACAGTGGGCCCACCTGGGTAATCTGGCTACTCTCCCTAATTGCAGGTCAAATGATTTGCAATTTTACTTTCATATGAAACCTGAATTTCCCATTACCATATACCATAATATATTCACAAATTCCAGGGATCAGAATATAGACACCTTTCAGGGACCATTGTTCTGCCTACCATACACCACTTAAAAAACCAATGGAAAATCAAAAGTTGTAGGAGGGGCAAAAGGTCAAATGTATTCAAAACCTCAGATTGCTTACCTTCGAATTTTAAGCACTGCAAATCAGTGAATGACCATGGTAGCAGTATAAGGACAAACACAAACATCCCTATAAGACTGCTGGGACTTTCAGAAGCAGCGTGAAAAGACAGCTCCAATTTTGGTGCCTTAAAATTTTGTGACAAGTCAGTGAATTTGTATTTCTGGACCTCAAATCCCTGTTCTTCAAAATAAAAGGGTCTGACTGGACAACTCCTCATGTCATTTTTTTGTAGATAAACTATGATCTTTTGCAAGGGAAGGTTTGAATGAAGTTACAAAATTCTGAGACACCTGAGTACCAGAGACCTGTAATATCATAGCACTTACCAAAAACTGAGGCAGTTAAACTTTTACTACTTTAAAAAATGTGCAAATCGAATACTGGTAACAATGGTATAATTAAGAGCAGGGCACCTTATTTTTTTTATAATTTGTAAATGGTGAAGGATAGCCTTAGAAACATTTTGGTCAAAGTAAAGTAAATACCTGTATAGAGCATTGTATAGAAATAATTTTTACTAACTTTGTTAAATATTGTAATCATTATCATAGAAAATGAAAATTAAATGAAATATAATAAGCAAAAACATAAAAAGCACTTTTTTAGAGTTAAAAACAATTGCATTAAAACATGATTCATAGGCTATTAAAAGCAGTGATCTTAATATAAAAATTTATAAATGACATGGTAAAATAAAAGAGTCACACATTTATGATGTTTCAGATCATGTTAAATTAAAATTTGTGATTTATATTGTCTCATATTCTTAAACCAAAATAAAAACTCTAATTCCAATTACTTAAAAGAATAGATGATAAAAATGGATAAAGCAAGAATATGTTCTGATATCAAATACTACCAATATTTTACAAATATTGTACTAGTTAAAATTTTTCTCTAAATACATGTACCCTTTTCTCTTCACATTGAGCACAGTCATATACATGTGATTGAAACAGAATTTGGGGATGATGATTTTATAATAGGCCAGAAGTTTGTTGAAAAACTAAAGATGACATCTATGGCTAGGGCAAAAAAAAATTTAATTTAAAGAAAAGCAAATGGTGATAGTAGAAATATAAAACCGGTAAGAAAAAGACATTTCAAGATATATAAACTTGGACACTTCATAATCCCTTTGGTCCTTATTTGTAATACATATTATTTTTTCTATCTATTAGATCTGTGATTCTATAGAAAATAAACTGATAGGATCCAGAATACTCAAGTAACAACTGGAAAATAAAATTTGCTGAATATTAAATAATATTCTGGACAAACACTGAAGAAATAAGACAGAAAAAGTGACTGAGATGACAATGGAGTGGGAAACAGTGAGGGAGAAAGTTGGGGGCAGTGATAGGTGAAAAGATGTTCTGGGCTTAGGATCTTGGGCTAAGATAAATTCACAAAAAATTTCAAGTAGTTAATTAGAGTATGGTTTAGGTCTGAAATCATTTGGAGAAATATGGAAAGACTGTTTTTCCAAAGAAATCCACAAACAACAGTGGATTTCAACAGAACTAAAATTAAGGCAGAAGAGCCTGAAAAGAGAAATTGGGAGATAAGCAAATAGTCATTTGTGGCTAGAACCTAGTGTGACAGTTAATACAGAGTTGATATTCAATATGTTACACACCTTTATTTCGTACACCTAAGTACCATCTATACAACTAGATGACTAAAATTATAAAGATTGTTTATTCACTTTGTCCAGGAACCTTATAGCTATGTTATTTTCTTCTTAGGAAAGCCTAGAGAAGTACCTAAAAAATAACAAAGATCTAATAGAGAGAAATTCAAACTTAAAACTATTTATTGAATTTCTGCCTTTTTAATATCATCATTCTAGATATTAGAGAAAGGAGAGAACATTATAATATAGTAGTAAGAATATTTTGATTATGTAAAGTTTTACATAGCTCACTGTCCTGTGACACGTTTAACAAATGTTAACAATTATGATTACTAAATTATGTATCAGAAGGCTTAGATGTTAATTGTAGCTCTGCTACTTACCAGTTATATTTTCTTCTATAAGTCATTTAACCTCATTTTAATCTCATTTCTCACATTTATTAAGTAGTGAAGAAAAATATCATTATATCCCTGCTGGACAGGATTGTTGTGAATAAAGATATAAACAATATCTGTCTGTCTATCAATGCTTTTTATAAGCTCTAAAAAATAATAAAATTTATATAGTTAAGGCAACGTCTTATCTTTACAGAAGTTATAAGCTAATAATAGAGATATAACACATGTAGAAGGGATTGAAAAATACATACAAAATGCTGATGATATAATGGCAGAACACAACCAATGCTATAAGAAAAGTTCAAAAAAGTTTTATGTTAAATAATATATTAATGAAGAATCATAATATAATATTAACATCGATTGATTCAGTAGACTTGATGGAACGAATCAGAGTGGCCAAAAGGAAGTGGTTACTAAAGCCTGAGGTAAAGAAGGTACGTATAAATATTGTCTGTGTTATAGAGCATATCTGAAGTTGCAACCTTAACAATATGCTTAGTCACCCCCACCCTGCACCCTTGACCTTTCATACAGACTTAGTTTAAAAGCATATCAAAGTCTTAAAAACCTATCATACATTTCAGCCAAACAGCACCCATTGATGATTAAAAAAAAATTATTTGAAATGTTGCAAAGAAAATGTCAAGAACTGTTACTGATCTTTCTCCTAATAATATAATATTGTTATCCTATGGAAGAAGAAGAGTGGCTTGCAGTGACATAAAGAAAATGATAATAAAATTTGTATACTTCATTGAATATAGAGGAAATCACAGAGAAATTAAAATTAAATTTTAGGGAAACCACATGATTAGATGATAGAATTTTCTCGCTGGGATGTAAAAGAAATTGTGTGACTACTAAAACTTCACCAGGGGAGGTGAAAGGGTGGAGAAAATAAAGGAATTCTAAACCAAAAGGAGAGGGGATAGATGACTTTTAATTTCTTTCTGTAGCATTCTTGGACACCAAACTGCTTGGAGAAAGCAACTTTCTCTGAATTAGCTGTAAAGAAATTAGAAACATATGTATTAAAATTTTACATTCTGAAAATGACCCAGGTCATCTCTAATGGGATGGAGAAAGTTAGTGGTTAAATTCCAGATATTTTTAATTTAGCATGCTGTGTCGAAAGGGAAGTTAATAAGGACAGGTGTAGCCCATTAACATCAAGACTAAAAGCAAGAATCTATGCCAACTGGTTTCTGAGGCATCTCTCCACTGCTTCCTTATCTGTGCTTATCAGTCATCATCTTCGGTCAAAATATGTTTCAGGATGACAGAAACTAATTTTGACACAAAATGCTCTGCACTGATTTCTGGGATTCTGTTGTGGCCTCTCCTTAGCAGATTCCTGCTGGACTGAACAGGAAAAAACTCTTTGATACATAATTCAACAGAAAGCCTGATATAATTCTTTAAATTTACTGCTGACAACAGAGAAGATGAAGAATGACATCTTAACTTTCTTCCTGGAATTTCAGTCACAGTGAATTAAACTCTTCTGTCCAAAGGGCATATTCTGTATGAGCCACATCACTAGAAAGAAACACACCAAAAATGATCCAAGTTGCTAAATAACAAAGGAAGAGAGGAATGAGTACACCTACTGTGGGCTTGTTATCACATTCCTACTCCCCAAGAAAAAATCTTCCATCTGGATGCTAAGATTAAAGCCCTTTTGTGCTATAAAAGATACTGGAATGATGTCCCTTATTAGCAGTTTTTAGGGTCCTAATCTGATGTGATTCAAACTGACACTTTAACATGAGATAATCAAAAAACAAACAAAAATAACCTTGATCAGCATTACTGTCTCTCAACTACTTTTCATAATATACAGTTAAAAAATCTCTTAAAATTATCACATGTACCTTCACAAAGAATTCAGATAAGCACCACATATTTAGTAAAATGTACACACGCCTTATTTTAAAGATGACACTTCTAAAATTTTCAGAAATGTATTCATAAAATTTAAAATGTCCAACTATAACAAAATGCCATACTGTCTTTTGGTATTATATTCTTCAATTTACATATTTAGTCATAATATATTTAAATCTTGGTTACTCAGAAATGTATAAACATCTTTGTGGCATCTGTGGGAACTATTGATAACATCATGATTTTGTGCCTAAGATGAAATCTGAGAGTGAATTATGTTAATTATATCTTAAATTCACTTGAGAAATCTCTCAATCCTAAAATAAAATAGGTTCATTTTAGGATTATGGTTTTTGTCAGTTACTCAATGTTTCTGTTTTGAAAGTAAATTTCAATTTGCAAAAATTATTTTTCAAACATGTTAAAGAGCATTATTTGCTAAAATTCTCTATAGCTTAACTTTTTATTTATGTGAACATATATACTAATAATATATGTGTATGTAGTATAATACATAACACATACAATGTATACATATTTTATATATTATATGATATGAATGTATGTACATATATAATATTCATATATTGAATATATAATAGATACTATATATACATAAAATACATACATATATAATTTTTCTATCCCTTAGAATAATTATTCCATGAATAATTATGAATTATCAAGGATAATTCAAAAGTTATGTAGAATTTTTAACAATATTTACTATTAAATGAAAAATTTGATGAACTTTGATAATTGATTACACTTTTAGGCCTTAAAATGTAATAAATTGCAGGTTGGAATTGATGTCACATAAACAAAGATTAAATATCTTTAATCTTTCGTCATTTGATTGGTTGTTAACTATAGCTTTGAAAGCATGAAAACAGATACACTTACATGAATTTCCCTTTACTGCATTTTCAAACACAAAGAAAAAATAATCCAACTTGCCACAGTTTGTGAAAATGCCTTTAAAAATAAAAGAAAATAAAAGTTTATTATGTTAAAAACTTTTTAGAAGTTTTGTTTCTAGTTATTTTATTTTACTTATTAACCTTGGTCCAACACAAACTAACTAGAGTTAGTACAAATCTAATGATTTTTCCACCAAATGAATTCCAAGCTTGTAAAAATAATGAACTGATAATAATGACAATATTTTGATAGCTCCCCCTCCTATTTAGGTCTATAAAGAGGAAAACTATAAAAATAAATAGTGATCCACCCAAAAGGCAGAAGCACAAATATGACAGGCCTTGTGGTATTATTTCTTGAATGGCTTGTATGATTTTTTGGAGAGTGTTTTTATAGGCTAAATTACAGAATCATAGAATCATGGAATTTTTAGAACTGGAAGGAATTTTAGCAATCACTAGAGTGCTATTTAGTAACTCTTCCTAGAATGTTCAAAATAATACCCAAAATAGCTAGCTCGTATAACTTCCTTAGAACATCCTGGCTGCAAAGACTGCTTCCTGCAGTACTGTGTTCATGGCACCACACAGCTTCACCACACTGTGGTGGAGGATAAAGTTGGTTTCTCTAGGAGTTCATCCTAAGAGGTGTAGTGATGGAAGTTAAAGGGGCTCCTTGGTATACATATTTATCTAAATATCTCATATAAAAAGCCAGATAATATTACTAAAATAAATTTCCAATGTGTAAGAATGTATGTCACTAACTAAAATCTACATTGTGTACCACAAACTTTAAGCTAGCTTATCATTTCTAAAGTTATATCTTAACAGTTTATAATATTTTCAGGGTAAAGTTTATATGTTACATTTCTATAACTCATACACAAGGTAGCGTTGCATACAACAGATATTTGTATTTTATGCTTTGTTTTGCTATTTAATATTTTTTGTCTCATCTGTCTCAAAAATAAAAATAAAAATAAATCTTTACTGCGCCTGATGAGCATCTAAAGTTTGCTTTTCATTTTAGTGGAATTAATAGGGAAAACTTAATTGTGCTTAAGGAAGATGATCTCATTTAAGCCTCACAAAAATCTAGTTTATAAGTGAAGAGACTAGAGAAAGAAAATAATTTGACCCAATATGCACAACTGTTAACATACAGCACTGAGCTTCAAATCCAGACATGTTATTGAAGCCTTCCTGTGAGGAATGATAGAAATCCAAAAGGGTGAGATCATACATTTTTCAAAGGAAGGATATGAGTTATTTCAAGTAAAAATATAAATATAACAATTCTAATTAGGAAAGGAAAATTTTAAACTGTGATTTAAAATTTGTAGTGATTTCAACATGCAATTTAATCAAGTAAAAAAACAAATTATTTTTCCAACTAATTTCCCTTTCACTCTACCCAAAAGTTTCCCATATATGAAAAAACAAACAAAAACAAAAACCCACTGAATTTCTTGAAAGAAAAACACCTGAAAAACATGTTCCTGAGGATTTGATTGACTCTGCTCCTCTGAGATCTACATTCCTCTTTGTCTAGCTTTTAACTATGAATATTTGGGTACATGGGGTTGGAATGGCCTTCCACGGAGAGGCATATGCTTGGGTAGCCCCTGGATTTGTCTGCTTCAATTTGTGCATTGTAGCATTATAGCTTTGTACATTTTCCTCAACTCTTTTAAGCGTGCACAAATTTGATAAACTCAGACTTTTTCAATTTCTATTCTTGATTTCATGAATTATTTCAAAGTCTTCTTTCAATTTTTATTCTTAATATGATGAGGTTTTGCCTGTTGAGCATTTTGTAAAACAGTTACACTTATTCTCTGAACTCCATTGTCTTTCAACTAAGAACTGCAGTTACAACTGATTTTATAGATTAGCATGATTTTAAACAGAGTTTACCCATAGTTGATACTAAAAGTCTATATTTCTCTTTATTTTCTTTTTCATGAGGCATTTTTCCCCATCTTCATGGGGGTTTCTAAGATCACTGGATACTTTTATTTTTATTTAGATATCTTGAGTCTTTCATTAGGGAAAAAAAAATCTTTCCACTTAAAATAAATCAAAAGACTGAGTGAATTTGTAAAGTTGAGAAATTATTTTTAAGACATATTTAACTGAATAAATTTTTTAAAGTAAATGAGAATATGGTTTCAGGATACATTTAGCAATTTTAATATAGTGTTTCTTGGGCTATTTTTTAGTATGGCTGGATAAAATTTCAATTAGTATATCCAATGATTAAAGAGAAATTAATAAACTAATGTGAGGACTGATTCCATCTGAACTTAGTGCTATTATAATATGTAAGTTTCATTCAATGCCTCCAGTTTAATGTAGAACTCATGAGCAGTAATCAACAACAGACTTAAATTTTTAAAGGTAATAGATCCATCTCATTAACAAGTATTTGATGAACTACATTTTATTATGGCTATGCAAAAACATTCTTAATCTACATTTATTAAATCTGATTAATTATAATTATAAAGGGTTCATTATAGTGACTCTTATGATTGCATAGGAGGAGAAAATTTACTCACATTCCATTTTAAAGAAATCAGGAAGTACATATAACCTGATAAGAAATTTTGCTTGTTTAAATAATCTTTTATTTCAACCCCAAAATTGTCAGGTTTAGGCAATTACTAATGTATTCAATTTTATTTTAGTAAGCTTCGCTTCTGCTTTCTGTAACCCATGGAGAGCCTATGTCTTAGCAGAACTATTTCTGTCTGTGTCTGTTAAAATTATTCACTCACTCCTCTGGTTATATCTGACACAGTACATTTTTCAATTGAAGGTCAACTCCATCGTTTTAGAATCGTTAATGTCTGTCTTCTTTTTTAAAATAATGGGCTTCTAAATAGAGGGTCATTTTTGTTTCATCTTTTCATACTCTCTACTTGACACTTAGCACATAGAAGATACATTGAAATGTAAATTTCCACCATCCAGCAAATTTCATGAAGACAGGCCTCTTATCATTTGTTCATTGATGTATCATGATCAACAAGAAAGTGCCTAGCACATAGAAAATATTCAACAAAAAATATTCATTGAACTCATAAAGTTTTATTGAATTTGATTAGTTTGTGTAATTAATTAATTTAATTTGAGTCATTTACTTAATTTGAATTATCCTAAAATCTCAAATCATGAAAATTATTATTTGCCTTTCTATTAGTTGCTATGAACCGTATTAGTGTATAAAATATTTTCTGACTAGGTTTAAGTCTGAAAACACATTTTATTTATCAAAATAGAAGAATCAGATTTGCAACATTATATTGTAACCTATTGCTGCCCTTCTGACATGATCACCATCTAACACATTTGCATTAACATTTCCCAAATCTGAAACTCTCATCAGAGTTTCAACCAAACTGTGTTTGAATCTAAACATAGGGAGGACACTTTACTATACAGTTTCTTAATATTTCTGGCACTGTTGAAGTCATTTCATGCCAGATAATTGCAAGAGGCCACATTAGATTTCAGAGGTACTATCTCTTGCCAGAAGTGGAAAGATAAGGGAATATGATGAAACTCTCACAGGTTAACAATAATTACAACAACATATTTTTCAGCCCCCTCTTTGGCAGTCTCCTGTTTTCAGTCTATAATTTTAATTGCTCCATTCATGTTGAATTAAATGTGAACTAGTTGAATGTAACTTGTTTATTTAAAAGAACACTGGATTGTGAAAATCTAGAGACCGGATTCATGTACCAATTCAATCATTAAAAAGCTGTGTGTCTTTTTGGCAAACACTCTGCTCTTTTATTCTTAGGACCCAAGAATGAGAAAGCAGGAAATTGAGCGCTATGATGTTTACAGTCCTTTCAAGCTCTAAGTTTCTCAGATCCTTTTAATTTATCTCCAAACACTGATATTTTCCAATTTTTGCCCACATCTTTATACTTTACCCCCTTTCCTTAGTTTAGAATTCCCTCCCATCTCTCTCTGCCTTTTCAAATCTTAATGACTTTTTAAGACCCGACTTACTTCAAATTCTCAACAAGAAGCCTTCTCATGTTCTCATTGATCTTTGTTTTTTTCTCATCTCTTACATCATTTTGTGTGGACATATTAAAAGTTGTATTAATATACTATTTTGTTGGATATGTTAGCTTTTCATATTCAACAACAGTATTACATTTCTATGAGTCTTATATCTCCAGGTAGATAACTATGCTCTTGTAGAAGAGATAATGGCTACGCTGTTTTTTACACCCTATGGTATTTAGTAGTTTTCTGATTATTCATTAGGCTTTGTTGTTGTGGTGGTGGCGGTGGTTGTCATTTTAAGAAATACTTGACTAATTGCTTGCTCTTGTTTAGCTGATTTTAGAAGGAAACCTGTAATATTTATGTAATAAAAAAAAACACAATTAAAATTCCACAGTTTTATTTTTTGCATAAGATCTTAAGTAAGATGCGACTAAATGTCCCATTTTATTGGTAATGCTGTAATTGGAAGTGTCTTTCATTATCTGATCCATATACTTTGCTGTTCTTGAGAATCAGTTTTGCCTATTGAAGAAAAAAAAGGCTTTTGGTGAGACCTCTGTGTGTGCTAAGTAGTAAGAAGTTATACCATTCCAGATGATTTATTTTTGCTAAAAGATTCCTTCGTGTGTTCTAAGGATAAAGAATCATGACTCAAGAGGACCAGATTTTTGTACCAGCTTTGTCAGGAAATTTCTGAATAACAAGACTAATAAATTATTATGTCTGTGCTCAGTTTTGTTATTACATGTTTAATTTGTTGTTATTCTTCTGACTTACTTCACAGATTAGCTGAAAATAAAATGAGAATATTTTTATAAATCTTTGAAATATATAAATAATATAAAAATGCCAAAATATTACTACTTTCAGCTTGCTTTTTCTATCCTCATTTGACTGTGTCTTTTTTATCAATCACACTTATTGAAATTTTGTTTAAATTTGTTTAAAAAAAATCCAACAAAAAAATTGATACATGAAATTGGGACTTTACTTTTTGCTGAAAATTATAAAAGACAGAACAATGGATCTGAGACTCGTCTAAACTGCCAAAAGGAAAAAACTTTGATTTAAAAAAATTATTGTTCTATTTTGTGAAAAAGAAAATTTCTCCATAAGATATCTCTAATATAGCATACTATTTAATTTATGTAACATAAAACATGACTTTTCTACTGTGGATAAATCTGCTAACAAATGTGCCTGAAGCACATGAATCTGTGGTTGAGATTGTAGCAAACCCTATTTCTTATTGAGGCTCTCAGTTTCAAAGCAGACTGTTACAACATGTGGGAGAGTCCATGAGTGTATGTTGCATTAAAGTACAGTTCTTTATTGAGATAGATTAATTTAAAAAGAAGCTTTAAAGCTTTATAGTTTACACAGTTTTCTGTTAAATATTAAATAAAAAATGTCTACAGAAAACAAATGAATTAATTGTCTTGGTTTTCCTCTTGAGAAAGTATATGTAACTTTTTATTTGCTGTCTATTAATTAAGTCTCTTCTACTTTGTTCAGTTTTAATAAGATATTATTTCTAGATTCTTGAATGATCATCCCTTCTAATCTCCTTTACTAGCTTTTTCTTTAGGTTTGTTAATTATATTTACTAAGGACTAATTTTAATTTAATAAGGCTCATTAATTATATTATTTAATCTTCACAACAAACTTATGAGAAAAGTAACATTATTTTTACTTAGCTAAAGATGACATTAATTTCCATGAAGATTAAGTTTCTCATCAGAGTCCACATAGCATGCAAACGGACATGTCTGTAACAAAATCCAAGTCTCTTTGAGTCCAAAGTAGATGCTCTTAACCCTAAACATTCTGCCTCAGTCTCACCAGCATAGTATGTTTATTGAATCTTAATTCTTATTCCTCAAAGAAGTCCATGAATATTTATCTTTGGAAATAATTTTCACATATTAAACATACAGTCGGAATAAAAATTTTAAATTAAACTTTGTGTTTTTATCAATATATAAGCCACATTACCTAATATACATCAGAAATTTTAAGTGAACGATTATAATGCAATTATAGGATGAGCACATATTTTACATCACATAGCTCTATATATAAACACATAAGAAAGTAGACTGCTTGGTTTTTAATGAAGTGATTCATTTATTTACTTAAGCAGCATTCTTTGTCAAGGTCACTAAAAAATATAAGACAGAAATTATCATAGATCTGAGGAGACTAAAGAGACGTGACTAATTGTCACATCACATCCTGGATTCGATCCTGGAACAGAAAAAAATACATTACTAGAAAAACTTGTAAAATTAATATAAAGTCTTTAGTTAATAGGGTTACCAAGGTTAATGGCTTTAGTATTGACCAAAGCACCATGGTATATATTATGTTAACACTAGAGAAAATCAAGCAAAAGGTGTACAGAAATCCCTTTGACTATCTTTGCAATATTTCTGCATATTTCAAGATATTAAAAAAAGAGTTTAAAATTTAAAAATATTTTATTAAGTATCTAGCATGTGCTATATTGGGCTAAGGTAGTCAAGAGAGTAAAAGAAAGGCAGTTCTTGCCCTCAATAAGTTCATAGTCTAATCAGCTTAGACTATGAACTGTAAAATAGTAGGATATTCTTATATATGGATATGCACAGAGAGCATTTGAGTACAAGGAAAGAAGAAATTAACTCTCCTTGGCCAAGATAAATAAGAATACCTACGGGTTCAGAAAATACTTCAAATTTTTTTACATTACCTACATTTTTAGTGTGAAACAATAAAAAAGAAACTGTATGTCAATATTGCTTCTTATGTTAGGATAATCTTGCAAAAATTACATATGGACCAAATGTCCTCATAGACAACAGGTAAGGTTTTAGATAGATGATATAGAGATATGATAAATAGATTGGCTGTAATTTGTTCTTACATATAATACTAAAGTACTTTTATTAAAGTAGTGGTATGCAATTTGCTTTATTCTAGACACTAATATCGAATTAGCAAGAGAATAGTCAATATTTTAAATATTTCAATTGGTAGTAGGCAGTATAGATAATAACTATCAGAACATAATTTTATATACACTTATGGTTAGACTAGTAGGAATACTTACCTTTTTAAAGAAATAATTTATACCTGGAGTTAAGCTTGTTTAAAATGCCATATATCATTTTTCAATAGGAAATTTTTATCTTAATATGTTCTTCAAATATTTGACTACATTTGCTACTTTTGACAGTTATAAAAACTAATGTAGTAATTGCTTTGATAAAAAGGTTATGTTAATATTCACAAACATAATATACTTGAAAGGATAATTATAAATCAGTTATAGGATCTACTTTTGTAACCAATTTAGAAACCCATTAACGGAAGGTTCTGTGAACAGATGAAATATTGTGCTTGTCACTGTATGTTTGGGTACTATAAATATAGGATTAGCTTTATGAATGTTTAACTAATTTTAACCAATACCCAGCAGTCCATTTTCTATCAGTAAAATGCATAGAAGTTTACACTTGTAGTTTCCAGATGGACTGCATTACCATTTGGCTTTTCTGAGCAGTATGAAAACATAACCTTGTTCTCACAAAAGTATACAGTTTTATATTAGTGCTAAGGGCTGTAATATCTCTAAGCTTTTAACTTAATTCAACCTGTTCAAAACAGAATATTCTGTTTTGTTGTCATATGAGAATTGTTTTGACTCATGACGATAATGGCCAATTTGCCAATAAGCAATGGGAACTAGCATAAATAGCATCATGATATCATGTCATGTATGTGAAGTTGACTTTTTGACAAGCCATCAGAAGTATATGGACTTTCATTTGTTTTCTTGGCAATAGTAATAAATTTGGCTCAATCCATCCATATTTTTTTAGTCCTTCATATGACCTGTGTTTTCCATGTGTATTTTAATTGTTGAAGTCTCAGATACAGTAAATCCAGATATACTGAAGTAATAAAGTTTGTTTTCAGTTCACCAGCCCCTACTCTCTGCACATTTCACTTCTCTTGCTTACCCAAGCTTTAGATATTCTCTCAAAGAATGTTCTCAGGATAGGAGGTGATGATCACATTTACATTTCAGCATAATGAAGACAGAGCATATCAACTTCCCTAGTGATATTTATTGTGGTTTGGGAGAGCATTGAAAAATCTATTCAGGAGGACACAAAAATGTACCTCTATACCGTCGAATACAGATAAGCCTATCTTGAGGTCTGTTTGGAAAGAAGGATGGATGTTTTTATTACCCTGATATAAATAATTTGTAGGGATGCTTAGGTCCAAGTTTGCTAGGACTAAATCCAGTTCCCTCCTGGTGTCCTGGTATAATCAGAAATAGAATCCCATTTCATTCTCAAAAATGTCCCAATATGAATATTAAATTATATACTTATTTAGCCATATATGGAAGGCCTTGCCCACAAAAGGACCCAGATTCTGCCACAACGGATATAGAGAGGAATATATGTATGAAGAAATAAGTAAATTGTTGTGTATTTATTTTTAGTTCTTTTCAAATATTTAATGATCCTACTACAGTTATTAATATTGTCATAATATTTTCTGTTTAAATCTTTAATTATTTTTTTGTTGTTGTTGCTCTAAGTAAAAGGAAGGGTGGATTCAATTTTGGCATTAGAAAAGGCAAAGTCAGCATACATCTTCCAGTAAAAAAATCCAACATCTGATATGTGTTTCAAATTTTTGTAGGTGAGATGAGTATAGAAATATAGCCAAAAGGCTGTGTTTGGCTCAAAACCTAAGCTCTAGTATAAAACTAAAAATTTCTGTAGTTCCAACAAGACTGTAAAGCATTATCTGTTCCAAAGAAATTGATAGATATTATGTTTGTCATTATTAACAGATATATATTTTTAAAAGGGAGGTCAGAAACATTTAGACCCAATTAAAAAAGTCCTTGGAGGAGTGGAATGATTCAGAAATTCTGTAATGGAATATACTTTTAAAACATGTGTTTTAGTCACTGGTTCTAATTACACAACATGAGTCATGTTTTTGCAGAAAATCCATGACACAGCAGTTGATAATCTCCAAAGGCAGTTTAGATATTAGAATAAGAAGAAAGATCATCTTGTTACATACTTTAGCCAGTCAGGTCAACATTTCACAATAGTTTAGAGTTTGTGAGGCTATTTCTGTGATATCTTTTCACTGAGTATTTTTTTTTTCTTGGTTTTCAGATGTTCTTTCTATGAATACAACTGGTTACATAATGTGATATACATTTGTAATTGAGAAAAAAATCAGGTAGAGAAAGTTCAGTTATTTTTCTGTTTATACTTCATGTCGAGAAAAGCCCATAATGTATTACAATAATTTTAAAGAAATTATTATACATTGTTAAATAAACCAAGATGGAGAAAAGAGTATATATTTTCATTTAGATCCACATCAGCAATAAACATACCTTAAATGAAGTTTCTTAATCATGAACATAAAAATCAGTAACAACATGTTGCTAATTTAATCTGTTGCTAATAACCCATTATTAATACATGAAAGTTATAGGCAACAAAACAGTTTTTGTTGCCTATAGTTTTTGAGCCAAATCTAGTGATTTTTTAAAAATACCATTTAATGTGTACTTAAAAATGGGAACTTTTATATAAATGTACAAATATTTAGTTTTTTTTTTAATTTGAATTTCTTTTTAGATAGGATGTGCTTTCTTCAATTTAAAATAATCTTTCATACCTCTTACCATTCTTGTACTTGATCCTTTTCATTTCTGTATAGTTTACCTGCCTGGGCTAAATGTACTAGTTTGGCACATAGCACACTGCCCTTCTTTTTAACACTGGCTGAAAAACTTTTTTAAAAATTACTTTTCTGTATTTCCTTGAAACTAAAGAGTTGGAAAACTTAAAATCTATTTTCCCATTGTTCCTTGGAACTAAAGTTCTAGATATGGCTTTAATTCTTGCAATTGCTAAATTCAGGTTAGTTTTAGAAGACAGGTGAACTATTTCTGTTTTGGAGAGTATCCTTGAAGATGTATTCATTAGCAGTTAGGTGGACCCAGTATCCCAGGGTCTGGTAACCTGCTGCCAAACAACAGTTGCAGTAGCCTAGATGTTGGCAAGAAGAGATTTCTGAGCCTTGGACTAAAATTTTAGACCAACTATTGCAATAGCATTTCCCTGACTCGCTTCTCCGGGCATTTTGTAATGGTGTAATTCTCCATAATCATTTGTGTGTGTGTGTGTGTGTGTTTTGAAATAACTAGAAAATTTTCTATTCTTTGTCCTGACACTGTCCCTTTTAGGGATCTATGTTCTGTATTGAAAAACCATTACTTTTTGATGATGTTTATTTTGGAGGAATCATTAGAATTATTGCTCTTGGTGATATAAATGTAAACCAAACTGATACTCATTGTCTCATGAAAACATGTAACAACATTTTAGGCAAATAATAATGCTCCAATGTTTATTATCAGGCAAACACAAAATGCTTATAAGTGGAGGTAAAAGATATGAATGATCAAGAGCATTCTAATAAAAGTATCAATAGCTCATCGGTTTAGTGAATTTATAGATCTCCAGTTGATATTTTCTGGTAGAAAAAGGAAAGGTAGCTAAGGTATTCTTCACTAACAAGAGGAGTACTTACTGTGATAGAATAAGAAGTCTGGATTGAGGATTTAGTTTGTCAATAGGAAGGCCCATTCTGAAGCAGATATTAAGGCTAAATATCTGTACCTTGAATTCAAACCAGACACTCTAACACTGTGTGCATATTTTGAGAGTAATGGCTAAAGATACAGGTGTCAATTGAACACTATGAGATTCCATTTTAGTCTGTCAAAGTGTTGATGAACAAAGGCTTCCATATATTGGCCAATCAGTGAAGACAGAGAAAGATATTAACTTTCTGCTAATCTAGCTAGCTGTTGCTGAAATCAGTTTTCATGTGACAATTTATAAACCCTAAACTGTGGAGTGATTCTCTGTGGTCCCATCATATCTTTTTCTGGAGAACTAGGATAATTATTTTCTCCCAAATTTTCTCTTTAGAACTCCTGTCTTTCAACAGTTTAAATACTTTATTTAAACACTTGCATTGACAGTAGCCTAACTCCAGTTCATGGGACTCTTTTCAAACCACAGATGGAGTCTCATATTTGTCTTCTACCAACAGTGTCTCCCCAGAATTAAATTCCTCTAGCAGATTAATCATGCCACTGCTGACAGATTCCACTGAGTTTCTGCCATCCTCAAATATGAACACTGGCACTCTAGAATGCAGGAGGAAAGTGTTTACAAGACAGTATTTGCAACTTAAAATTATGTATATGTCCAAAGAATTCCCCTCCCCCAAAGAATTTATGATACACAAACCTTATTTATTTCCAGTGTGACGGCAGAAGTAACCAGTGATTTGTCTCTATAATGACATTAGGACATGCTGAAGTATGAAGCTCTTCACCCCACAAAGTGAAAACTTACTGTCATATGTGGTGTAGCCAGGACATATGAAGCTGCTGGCTGGTAGTGTCATTGAGGTAAGCTGATGAAGCCAACCATTCTCTATTTTCACATGCTTTGGGAAAGGTCAATGATTCAAGTGGAGATCTTTTTATGATTTCCAGACACCTAAATTTTTAATAAAAAGTGAGGCCTCTCTGACATATGAGACAGTATTATACACAGCAAATAACAAAGCTTAAAATTCCAGTAGAAGTGCACATAATACATCATTAATGCAATAAAATATATTGAGAATATCGATAATGATAAAAAGATGTCATTCTTCCCCAAGTAGGGGCTTACTACATGTTCACATGGGGTATCATATTTGCCCCGTATGATGGCAATTCTACCAAATGGTGGCAAAAGTTGTTCTGAGAGGTTATGCTCACATGTTAACTGGAGTTTTAGATAAGAAGTATGCAACAAGGAACACTGACACAGACCAAAAATTTCACATCACATTTCATATATGAGAATTAAAAATCTTCTGTACTATTTACCTACCTAGTCATTATCCTCAAAGTATGCAAGCTGTTACCCACACAGTCAGTACATTTACCTGTCTCAGTGAATTTGATTCTGCTGATACTCAAACATCAAATCAGCATGTATTAGTTTATTCTGAAAACATAATCACCCATTATTTGCCATTATGTCATTCTGTATAGACAATAAATAGAAAATTCCTCTGCTGTCTAGAAGCTAATATTCAAGTGAGAGAAAAAGAGAAAAATGTTAGCACTCAGTTGCAATAGTTTATAATACTCATTATTATACAAACACAAAGTAAAGAAATGCAAACAAGATTATGACTAAGGCTCATGAGACAGATCAGCAACTATGGTAGACGATATTCCATGTGTTTCATAGCTTTAGAATAGTTCTTGCAGTTAGTTTGAGGCCATGTGACTATGCCTTTTTGTGGACTATGTATTACTTAAAAGATATTTTCTGCCCTCCCTTTCTCTTTCTCTTTGGTAATGATCAAGAAGAACTTAATGGAGATTCCAGAGCCACAATAGATAGAGGCAGCCTGGAAATCTGAGTCTACTTTAAGGAGAAGTCTTTGTCAGATTGAGAAATAAACTTTGTCTTGTCAAGCCACTGAGGTTTTAATATGCCTATTACAGCAGCATACATTTGCTACTTTGTCTATATCAGAGAGAAATAATTAGAGTGCTCAACTTAAATGTTATAGCTTAGTACTGGAAATAAAATGTTGTATCAGATTTTGATAGGTGAGTCATAGGCTGTAGCATCAAGTAGTATAGTCATAGGAAATGACAGCCATGCATAAAAACACATATATTTCTGGGGGAAAAAAAAAAGTCCACTTTTGGATATTTCAAAACTATAAGATCTGACAGCTACATATTGCTTAGCAGGATATGAGTAATAAGCAGGATTTTTGGACATTATAAAAAAAGAAACTTAAAAATTATATGGTCAAAAATGAGGCACTGAAAGATTTTTTAAAAAGAGAACTATGGCCAGATTTTATTTTTTAAAGGTTAATCTGGTGGCAGAATGGAAAAATATTACAGAAATAGTTTGATGGATAAACTCAAAACCTGTTACATTAGTCTGGGTAGGAAATAAGACCCTAAGCAAAAGCAAAGTAAGAGGGAGATGATAATGTTAATCTAATGACTATCAACAATGCAAAATTTGAAGTGTTTAGGTAATTGATTATAAATGGGAGGGTTAGAAAGACCAGGGAGTCGGAGTTTAGTCCCTACTTTCTGCTTCTGTATGGATAATGTCACTACTGCAATGTTATATAAGAGAAAATAGATTTGAACATGATATAATGAGAGCATGTTATACTATGTTTGCAAATTTCCAACAAAAGAGTAGAAATATGAGTAAGAATCCTCACACAACATTGTGGACATAGTAAGTACGTAATATATTTTTAATTCTTTTTAAAATTAAAATGTAGTTATGTAAAGGGCAGGAAATTTGGTAAGTGGGCCAGAGATTATAAATTATTTGTTAATAAACTAAATAACAAAACGATAGATACCATTGGATTGAAAGTAAGCATGCGAATGTCATAAGAAGATTGAGATTTCCAAAGAACCTCTGAAGGAATGACAACCATGTCCTGTTTGACTCTTATCCAATCTTAATGGTAGAATTCATTTGCTGAAGAACTGTTTCCACACATATTTGAAAATAAACTAGGAAAGAACAGATTATTATTTCCTGAAATTTAGTAAATGGAGATAAGAAGATACAGCAGGGAGAATAAAAAGTTTTTTAAATAAGCTTTTCTATAAAGTCTTATGAAAAATCCTCCATTGAAATATTTAGAAATAACAACTGACATAAAAGAAATGATGAAAGAAACCAAAAAAATTAAAAGAGACATTAGCTTCTGCCAAACCTGCTGCCACGACATTCCTCCAGCCTACACCTATGAGGTACTTAATTATGCTATACACCAGCTAAGTGGATGCTATCTGGTGGCAATTTCACTATTCACAATAGGTTTTAATGTCATAGTCGTTGTCCAGATCTCTTTAATGTTACTAAATATTTTTCTCAAGTGTTGCCATAGTACAACTTTCAAAAATATAGCCAGTAAGTTTAAATAATCAATACAACATTTTACAAATGAGTAAAAGCCAAGAGATTCAAACTTCAGAAAACTTTTCTTGAACCAACATTCTTAATTTTCTCAAAACTTTAAAACTGAAAAGAAAAAAAAGTTTATGTTACTGGTAAAACTTTTAAAGTTGTTTCAGCATAGTTTTCTATAGCTAATTACCTTTAAAAATTATTTTTTAAAAAAATAATATAAGCCATTTATAAGAAGGAGACTCTTAAAGCAGCCCTGCCAAATGGTCAAAATCTTGGACTGCACGTACCTGACCTTGGTTGTTTTTCTGTATGACCTTATGAAGTTACTTAACTTTTAAATTTCTCTATCAACAAAATGATAACAATAACATTCATTCATCCCTAGAATTCTGGTGGAAGTCAGTTAATGAATTGGAAAAGTTATTTTGAAAATTATAAAAGCACTTTATAAAATTTAATTATACTTTCAGAGTTTTATTTTTTTCTCAAGGGCATTTGCACTAAACTAGAGGTAGCATATGTATAATTAAACTGTTATGTTTCTTCTTATCTACAGCTAAATGTGTAAGAAAATGTTTTATTAATGTACATTTTTCAAGAGAAAAAGGGCTATTCATCAGCTATTCGAAATGAAGAATATTCTACATAACTATATTGAAAAATATTAATAATGGAAAAGATAGTGATCATTTTTACTAATTTTAAAACTCAGATTTTTATATCTCTTTAATCAAGATACATTTTACAATTGTTGGCATTTCATACTTTATTTCGTCTTTTTTGTTGTTCAGGAAATAATGTGTGAGATTAAATGAAAATATGTGTAGTGTATTTGAATAGTGTTTTCAAAGTGCCTTCTTTGTGAATTAATACTGAAATTCTATTCAATCAGCAAAACAAAACTTTTAAAATATTTTACACATATAAAATTTTAAGATAAAACTATTAAGAACAAATGTGTTTAAGTTCATGCCTTTAAGAAGAGATGCCAAAATGGAACTAGGCATGAAATAGATTTCATGGAGGAGGGACAGGAAAAGGTGCCTTCACACCCTGTTGATAATCTGACTATTGTGGAAGGAGAAAGAGGAATTAGGAATTAGAATGATTGTGTTAAAGGAGCCTATTACTACAGCAAGGATGTTGGGAAATCTTTAGGTTATGTTTTCTGATGAAGGAGTTCCACATCTCACCATAATGGGTCTGCCTTATCAGTGCCTCACCACGTTTGCTTATTGGCTGGGAGCTACCTGGGAGGAGTATGGCCTTGGCGTGACCATAGTCGGGGAGCCAGAGGGGCAGCATATGGGACCTTCAGTATTGTGCTTCTCACAGACAAAAACACTAGCTGTGTATTTTTATGACCATCACACATGGTTTAGGCAATACAGCTAATAAGGAGAATTAACTATTTCCTTTTTAGTATGAAATCTTTTAATTTTTATCATAAATACGAAAAAAATAATTTCATTAATGAATTATATTTTTATATTACATATGAGTTTTTGTTTCACATATGTTAACAGTTAACCAGTATGGAAAGCCTAAAGATTTAGTCTTATAGAAACCAACGTGAAAAATTTTCTCTATGTTTTCAGCATTCATTCTTGGGTATTTAGTTTTCATCCATGATCCACTAATCTCTCATGTATTAATTAGCAATGTTGTGAAAGGTAAAGAACACCAGCTGAGCGTTCAGGAAATCTAGTGTAATCTAGTATTTATCACTATTCTTGCTCTGAATTCCCTCTCACACTCTCTCTCCTGCTCTCTCCTCTTCCCTCTCTCTTTTTCCTAATGGCCTCTGGCAAATAATTCATGCTCTCTCAGTTACACTTCCCATATAAATTAAATGAATAATAACATTTGAAATAGTTACCCCTTGAAAATATGTTCAATCAATTGATTAAAGACTTTAGAGATAATTCTAGGTTATGATTATCAGTACTAATGCAATTCTGAATTCTACAGAATATGAAGTTGAACCAGCTTAAAGGAACACAACAGGGTGTTCTCTTACTTTCAATTCAAACCAGTTCTGCAGTTTCTAAAGCAAATTTGAGTTATGCTCATATTCTAAGAATGCATCCAGTGGAGGCATTGCCTGCTAATAACATGGAATTTGCACGGACTGTTATATTTCTGAAAGGAAAAATATACCTCTAATCCATAGTTTTAAATATGTATATATAAAACACAAAATAATAGAAATTGATCCAAATAACATGGTTTCTCAAGGTTTCAAGATACTTCTGGAAAAGTCCATTAATTGTTTTAAGGTAACTCTATTGACTAGGTCAAAAAGTATATTGAATAAAAGAACAATAGAAAATAGCTGAAAGAATGAATAGATTAAAAAAAAAATTTATTGTGTCTCTGAATTCTGATTTTAAGCCTGGATATTTTGAGTGTATTTTCATAATTTGTAAATACATTAGTCAATATTATGATGTGGCTACAAATAATATAAATTATATTTCAAATTAAATAAAAATGTGATTTTAATTCACATAGTATATTATGCAAACTATCTTTCTTGATGAATAAGCCAGTGTAATTGAAATAAATGATTGAATTGATTTTATTAATTGTAATCTCCATTGAAATAAGTAAAAAATTGAGTGCCAGTAGCCAAGTTACATAATTATAATTCAGATAATTTTTTCCTACTTAGCAAAATTATAAACAAAATTGAAAAAGTCCTAAGATTCAATAAGATAAAAATAAGATGTAAACATGCCATTCTAGTCAAAAGAAGCAGGTAGATGTTTACAATTAAACAGTAATGATTTAACATGAAAATAAGTTTTAGATATTTTATCAGCTTTATTAAGGTATAATTTACATATAAAATTACTATTTTAAGTGTATGATTTCATGAGTTTTGACAAACATATTCAATAAACAATAACCACTATGAAGATGTTTTGACATTTCTATCATCTCAACAAAATTTTCTTATGTTTCTTTTCAGTCAATCTTCTTCCCTTGTCCTTAGCCCAGGCAAATATTCATTTGCTTTTTTTTAAAACTGTAGCTTTGCCGTTTCTAGAATTTTTTACAAATGGAACATAGAATGTAGCCATTTGTATCTGGCTTTTTTCACTTAACATAACTGTATTAAACTTTACGTGGTCTAATAGAAATTTATCTTTTTTATATTTCTGAGTACTATTTCATCTATTTTATTGTAGAGTATAACACAATTTGTTTATTCATTCTCTATTTGGTAGATGTTTCCAGTTTTTGGTTATTATGAATAACGCTGCTATGAACATAGCAATTCTTTATGTGAGCATATGTTTTTATTCTATTGAGTAAAGAGTTAGAAGAAAGATATCTAGGTTATATGATAATAGTATGCTTAACTTTATAGGAAACAGACAAATGGTTTTCCAAAGTAGCAGTTGAATAGTGTTAGTGTATGCCCCCTGATGTATAATATTTTCAATGACTCCATATTCGCACTTGGTATTACCAGTCTTTTTATAATTTCAGCAATTCTAGTGGGTATATTTGTCACAATTAGTGAACCAATAATTGCATGCTATTACTAACAAAAGTCCAATTTCTAATCAGCTTTCTTCAGTTTATTCCTAATTATTCTGTTTCAGGAGCACATTATATTTAGTAGTCATGTCACTTTAGGCTTCTCTGGACTGTGACAATATCTTACAACTTTCTTATTTGATGACCTTGACAATTTTGAGGATTGTTACATGCTATCAATATGACTTAAAAAGTTAATTTTAAACTTGATTATCTGGTTTGAGGTAACTTTTGCTAGTTTTATTTTTCCACTGAAAATACTTTCTTTCCCCACTTTCTTTCCATACCATACTCTTGGAAGAAAGTCTCTATGCAAGGTGCACGTTTAGAGTGGAGAGTTACACTTATCCCCTTAAAGCAGAGTATCAACATGAATTATTTGAAATTCTTCTGCATGGGAGATTTGTCTAGTATTCTACCTATTTAGTTGCTTAATCATTTATGTATAAGAGTATGAACTCATGAATATTTACTTTATTTTTTGGTTTATAATCTAATACTACTTTTTCTCAAATTTGTTCAACTCTGTTCATGGAGAGCTCTTTCTGTTGGCTGATACATCCTTTTGTCACTTTCTTACTTTCTGGTACTGAAAGGTAATCTAGGTTAATTTTGTATGTTTCTTTCCTAGTCCTGAATTAGTCATTTCACCAAAAGCCTGGGATTCTTTTTCTAAAGAATGAAATTACAAACAAAATTCTAGGTGTTCAGTGTGATCATTATCACTGTGTGTCATTGATTCTTAGTCCTCTAAGCTGACAGAGCAAAGATATATGTGTGTATACTAACCTGTATGTATGTATGTATGCATGTATGTATGTATTATATACATGTTTATACACATATACACACACATACCTATACATTTTTCTAAGTGTAATAATCTATATCTGAACTGAGGTAAATCTAAGTACACACTAATGTCACTGACTTCGATTTTTATTACCACATGGTTCATCTTCCTTTCTTGTCTGAAAATGTCCACTCCAACAGGCTCCTACCATCCAACATCCAGTTACTTAATTGTCAAATTCCAGTATACATGTATAAGGGTTTCAGAATTGCTCACCAATAATCTATGAGAAGCAATTTTATTACCTGGGGTTTAGTGCATATATACAGCTCTGTTTGTCTTTAGTCATACAGACTACAGTAATTTCCCAAGTTACTTAGGTCATCCCTTTTCTTTACCCTTTTCAGTGAGGTTATCTCAGTGAAGTGTTGCAATGATAGACACTACAGAAAGATACTCTAATATGTACATTTAAATACCAAATAAAGCGACTTTCAAGAGATATAATAAGAAAAAACAAATATCAAATATATGAGAAACTAATAAGAAATGTTGGATAGATTTTTAAATCTATGTAAGAAGAGTATAGAAAAGATACATTCTTATAAAGAACTATATTAGAATCTTTATCTTTATTTTATGGATTTGAAACAGACCTTACATATTAAAATTTTTAATAGCTTGTCCTATAATATTTTTATATGATAATTTATCTTCTCAATAGTTTATAGTATATTTTTATATATAAACCATTTATATTTTTGTTATATCAAATTTGACAGTTGTATTTATTTGGGTTCTCTGGATTTTATGTTATGTTTAGAAAAGACTGTCAACATAATACTTTCTTAGTAGTTTGATAATTTTAATTTTTACAGTTAGGCCTTTAGTCCATTAGTGAAGTTGGTAACTTTTATTTTTATTTCTACAATCATTTCCTAATAAAATAAATAATTTATTATACTAGGACCTTCAAAAATTTTTTTAAATCTTAAATGTTATTTAGTGTAAATATCACTTTCTAGTGCAAAAAACATTCTTCTTAGAATTCTAAAATGACTTATCACCCATTTTTATTAATTATTTGTTGCAAATAATTCCAAATGATTCTACATTTGGTAATTAGATTTTCTTTCTTAAAGTTTGTAGAATTTCTTTATACATAAATTTTTATTCAAAAATTTTCTTCACATATGATTAATTCATTCAGTTTCTTTATAAGTTAGTGGGCATTTCTGACATAAGATTTGTCTTCAACTCAGCAAAAAGAAAATATAATATGTAAATACAATCCACTGCTCGTTAAGCGCAATAAAATTAAATATGGACACCTTAAGTAAAGACTCAAAAAGCATTATTAACAAAGCTTTACAAAACAAAAAGATATTAAAATAATTTTAATATTTATTACTTTGGAAATGGAAAATAATTTTAAGTTGGAGGGCTATATACATCCTACATTTCTTAAAGTTATTTTCTAAATACAAAGTATGAGAACACTCACTAGCCATATTGGTAGTTTTTCAGTACTTCAAATGACCTTTCCCTTTCTTGCATCTGTGTTTTTTACCTTGTTCAGTCCTCTTTGATTAGTACACTTTCACCTGGGAAATAGCTATCCAGCTATTTTCTTCTCATTGTTCAAGACCATATGCTAACTTAATACTCTGTGTTTTCCCTTCTCTAACACTCATCACACTAGAGTTTTTCTTCTATTTATCTTCTCTAATTTAATTATAAACTCTCACAACTCTATTTCTAGTACTTATTACATTTGTGGAAGATTAGCAAAAGATGGGGTTGGAAAGAGATCATTCAAAAACATAAACATAAATAATGAAACCAAAATAGTATTTCCAAATATTTCAAGCGATAATGGTAATGACTTTGTGCCAATTAAAAAGACAGGTTGATTGCCTTAGATTGTAGTACAGACACCGACAGTGAATAACATTTATTTATTTATTTCTAAATTTTCATTAGCATTTTTTTTGTAACACGTGAAATGTTTTAGTGACTTATATTGGCCTAATATTTTAGTTTATTTTTTTTTGTATTGGTAAACTCTTGATGCAGTTTTCTTACACATTAAAAAAAAAAAGACATGTGGAACAGGTAATCCATGTAAATCAAGGAACAAGTGTAGTTATATTTTCTCATAGTTTATGCATATAAGGTAGTTACTTATTTTGGTATAATTATTTGGTAACATTTCCTTTTAATGAAGACTCATTGTCTTAGAGAACTACATTCATTTGTTTCCTCTTACTTTTTAATCATTTTTGTTTATGTTTTTATTACTTTCTATGAATTTAAATTCTATTTTTATTTTATGAAAATTAATGAAGTTGCATCTTCTTATTCTCTATATAACACAATATAGTATGTTTAAATTCTCTTGAATTTTTTATTCAATCTCTTTACTAATAGACTAATACTTTACAAAACCTTACTTAAAAATGTAATCATTATTATTAAAACTTATTTCTCTTTAAAGAATGATTTTAACACATTTAGACCAGAGCTAACCATACGTATGTCTCATTCCAATGCTTATCTCAGTCTATTTTCTCATCTAAGTTTTATTATTAAACTTTTAATATGATTTATCTCTCAAATTAACTAATATACATTTTTAAACAAATTTTATTATTTTTTAATGGGCACAAAGATGATATATTTTTTTATGTACTAACTACATAAAAATGTTATTCTCTTCTCTACATTCATTAAAGAGCACTGAGTTGGGCATAAAATAATTGGACTATATTCATTCCCTCCTCAACACTACATTGTTCTCTTGTCTTCTGGCAATTTGATTCACAAGAGACTTTTGAGGTTAATTGGTTTTTTGTTCGTCTGTAATAAAATATTTTTCCACCTGAATCCTTGTGCAGCTATAAGTACGTGCATGCACATACACACATTCACACATGTCCTTTTACATGTAAAAACCAGCTATGGCAAAATGATAACAACTGAGGAGTTCAGATAAAATGTATCCATATTTCATTTTACCATTCTTGCAACTTTTCTGTGTATCTGAACATTTTCATTCTAAAAAATTACAGTTCAATAATTTTCCAAGATGCTTATAGGTATGATTTTTTTTTTCTTGAACAAAATGAATGTATTATTCTGTATATTAAGTTTCATTTTAACTCAGAGTTTCTATAGACATTGCTTTGATTCTTTCTATAAACATTGTTTTATTTCAGTTTCTTTATTTTGTTCCCTACTCTGTAATAACAATAATTTTTGGATTGAATTTTAGCCATTTTTCTTCCTTGACTGTCATATTTTCTCATCTCTTACAGTTTTTTTTAATTCTATATTTTAGAAATCTTGTTTTCCCTTCACATTATTCTTTTATTTTTTCTACTTTTTAGATGCTGCTCTTTTTAGCTAACAATACCATTTTATTTTTTAATTTCTTAAAACTAGTACACTCTTCTTAAAATATCTCATATTTACTGTTTAAAATCTCAATTTTTATTTTGCATCTCAAGTCATTGCCTCTTGAAATAATTTCTGTCTTATCTGATATATTGTATCCTCTTCTGAATTTTAATCATGTTTAAAATGAATCCAGATTTCTGTATTTTATTTGTATAACGCCCTCCTAAATTTTCTAGCATGTTATTTTTTTTGCCTGTTTCTTCAGAAATTCTATATGTCAGCACATTACCTTTCCTTATTCTATAATATTTTATCAAAAGTCACATGCTTTTTATTTTTTCTTTTTAATATTCACTTTTCTGAAGTGGGGGCCCTCCAAACTGTATTTGCCAGTTAAATAACAACTAAGCAGATTACTCTTATCTTGTTCAATGTCCACTTTCACATTTAGAAATGAAAAGCAAGTTCACAATTAGGATGACCAACCTTTCTGGCATTTCCTGGAATGACCTAGATTTAGCACTGAATGTTCCATGTCCTCCAAAACCCCTCAGTTCTGGGTAAATTATGACAGTTGGTCATCCTAGGAAAATGCATAGCTCTCAGCCCAGTGTCTAGTAACCAATTGGCTTTTAATTTGTGAAACTAGACTTCTTTCCAGAGTTTCCATGCTATAGAATACAAACAGCATGTAGTATCCTAGGTATGTAATGTAATGTAATGGTGGCTATAGTTAATAATACAGTATTTTATATTTTAAAGATGCTAAGAGAGTAGATCTTAAAATTTTTCATCATAAGAAAATTTTGTAACTATGTGTGTTGATGGATGTTAACTGTTGACATACGTGGTGATCATTTTGAAGTGTATATATATACTGAATCATTATGTTACAAATCTGAAACTAATATGTCAGTATCTCAAAGAATTGAAAAAATAAAAAATAAATTAAAATAACACTTTAGTTATAATAAGCAAAATATAAAAATAAAGAAAAATAAAAAGTTTATGTGATTGTTTTGAGAATAAAATTAAAGAATTTTAGAACTTGATTAAAAATCAAACCGACTGAATTATTTTCTAATTTTTCTACATTCGATAGTGAGCTGATGAGTCAAACATCTATACTGGGCATATCTCTTAGTACACTCCATTATAATAAAATAGTAAGAAACAGCAATATTTACACTGAACAGTGACATATACACATGAAATAAATATATACTATGATAGCTTACACACAAAACATTCCTGTTCCTAGACTTATATTCATTCCATGATTACATCATGTTTTCTGATTCTCTGATAGACAGAATTACTTCTTCTATATTCTTTGTGTATACATACATATTGCATTCCCACTCTTATTATTGTTTTCATTTTGTCCCATTCCATTTTAACTTCAAATGCCTAAGCATCTCTTCATCGTTAATAATTATGCAAGCTAGGCATATAGTTCAATGATCTCATCTATTATATTAGGACTACCATGTCAAGACTTCATAAAATATGAGTCAAGTAGATTGCAAAGTGCTTTTTAAATGTGGAGTTATAAATAATAAATAGAGTCCACTTATAGCAGACAGTAAGTAAGTATAAAACAAAGGTTTTATATTGTAAAAATATTGTCTGATCTATGATGAAAAAAAGAAAGAAAAAAATAATACCTTTGTTTACACTCTATTCCATCACAAACCTATCCCATTTCATGTATTTCTAATGCTATTTTTATTTAAAATAAATTTAACAGCAATTTGCAAATTTAATAATTGCAATTTGTGCAACAAGAAAATCAAATTATAGACAATGTTGTATCTTGGTTATCACAGTTGACCAAATAACTTAGTGGAAAATAAATTTTGATTGATCTTCTAACTTTATGGAGCCACAAAACTATAGTCATTCTGCTATGTTGCTTAAGTGTCTTATGTCCTAGACAGGCACTGTCTGAGAACACTGAGTAGCATAAAACTCAGCTCTAGAGAAAAAAAGTTCTGAGAGCCCAGAAATAAGCAATTTTTATTTCCAAAGGAAGCTAGAAATGAACCATAATATTATAGAACCTAAAACTGAAAAATGCCCACTACCCCATCTTATTCCCCTTATGCTTTCACACATGAAACATAATTCCCTCAAGAATAGTACCAAATACTTCCTTCTTCATCTGTTAAATGATTCAGATGATGGCCTTTCCATAATTGCTTTCACTTTTACAGTTTGAAAGCTCAGCATAAGTATATTTAACCCCTCACTTTTCTTTTTATGTTGTTCCCATAGCACTAAAACCAGGTTAATTCACCGAGGATATGGACTGGCCTATATTTAGCGCTTCCTGTACTTTGCCTACCACTAAAGAGCCTGAATTATTTAGCATGAGAGTTTTGTTATTACAGTGTTTTCTACATCATACCAGAACTTGCGCCTCCAAAGACATTAAGCTAGTATTATTCTCTTTCTCTTTGCTATATAACCATCCAGAATTATAGTAATTATTTTAAATATTAGAGACTTCTTTAACAAGAAAATTACTTTCTAGGATGGCTTGCTAGAATGCCTGAAACTTCATTAATTTTGCCTTTGGACTACAAGAGAAAAAAAATAATTCTGTTGAAAATGTTAAGAGTTACCACCGACAAAAATTAACACTAATGGGAAAGTATGATTATCTAACAAACAATGGAATCCTGAAGCTTGAGTCAAGGAAGAAGTGGAAAGAGTTTGAAAGACTTTAAATGTAAAGAAGAAAATGAAGAGTTGGAAGGAAATGGAAAAACTATTTTGCTTGTGGCATATACTTTATGTAAAGCTGTTCCTTGCAAAAATTTAAAGATTTTGACTAAGACATTGATTTATATGCATACATATTCTTACTTGACAATATTTAGATTCAAGGTATTTATAAATGATGATTAAAGAAAATTGTGACCACATATGCCTAAGGGAAGGCTTGATAGGCTTTCAAATAATTACCATTTTTTTTTCTGATTACAGAAGGGAAGTTGAATTTTAAAGCAGAACACCAAAGTTTTAATTAAATGTATAAGAGAAAGTTGATACTAAGTCATACAAGAGAAAATAATTCAAGCATAACCAATTTGATCAGAAGTCAAGAATTTCAGAAAAAAAAGCCTCACTCATAATCATATGATCTTAATAGCAACACACTTATCTTATTCATATGCTGGCTTTAACTTTGAATTTTAATGAGAAGTATCCAAAACCAACACAGTCTAATAATATTTTCATAGGGCTATAAAATTACACCCTGTTTTCGATATATATCCTGGATTTATATTATAAGTGTACTAACAATAGGTTGTTTTCAAAGCAAAAGGTCTGTGAAATGGAAAACAGAGGAGAGTAATAGGATTTGAGAAATCTAATTAATTGATTTTCTTCATATTGGCTTAGCTAACTATGTGGCTATTAATTTTCACAGTAGTCATTTCCACATACTAAACTATATGTTTCTTTGATCTAAAAATAACTCAAGAATTGATTAAGTTCTACATAATTTTAATAGCAGAGTGGAAACTTAAAGACATTTTAAGATGCAAAGAACAGATCACATTTATTAAAGGCTCTTCACATTACTACAAGGTAAATATGTTATAATGATTATATACTCTGAGAGAAACTTGAGTTACTAAATAATAAATGACATACCTAATGAACATAATAGCCAGCATTAATTCATTGGTTAAGCACAAACTGCCTGCTTATTGTGTTCCATACAAGGCCTGAGGCATCAGGGATGCAGACAAAAATAAATGTCTTCCTCTTTCAAGGAGTTCTCTTAGGTTGTGGGTAATTAAATAAAGAATCTAAGGGCTGAATTAGCACTAAGAACACACAAAAAAAATTATGTAAGTCTATCCAACCAACTGGGGCAGAATGACCTAAATTAGAAGCTTCTTAAGTACACAAAAACATAACCCTTTGTTCATAACACACTGCCTATTCATACCCTTTAAAAGATAATTTTATAACACAAATTATATGCCTAGATAACACACTCCTTAGTTTTGCTTGAATTTAAATTTGAATTCCATTTGTTTGTTTTTACTGAAATAAAGAACATTCAAGAACCCACCAGTGAACCCTAAACTAAATCAAATTGCCTTATATATAATTGGCAGTTCACATGTACCTAACCCTTCTATCTCTTACTTTCTCTTATTTTCCCCCACTATCACTGAGATAACCACTATTTTGCATCTTATTATTATTTATAAGTGTTTACTTCTTTACATATAGAAATATATCTAAATAACATGTCATATTTTGAAACCAGAACTATGTTTCAAAGGTTAAACAGATACAGCTTGAATCATTATTGAGTACTCACTGTCTAATCAGGAGTATTGACAGTACTTAGATACTTTCTCTAGTACATTAGGTGTAAGTTTATCCATTTCTAGGGTGAACATATAATTTTATGGAGACACCATAGCAAGAAAATGGTAGAAAAGAAAACGCCAATTCATTCTAAAAAGAATTCTGATTTCTCTCCATTTTTTATATTCTGTTCTTGCAAACATATTATTATTCTACTTGTCATCTAAAATCATCTCAGTGAATATTCAAAATATATATACAGGTGAACCCTGCATCTCCTGGTTAAGTTCCTTTCAGCATGTCTGAAATCTGGGACCTGCTACTAGCTAGATGAAGGAGAATACCTTGTGAGGTAGTCTGTATAAAGTAGACTGGATTCAGATTACCAGCTTTATGAGCTTAAGCACATCATGAACCCTCTCTGTGCATCAGTTTTCTCATTTATTTAATAAAGATGATAACATTATATAGTCTTTCTTATGAATTTACAGTAACACATAAATTAATATAGGTGAAACAGTACCTGGTAAATAGTTATTAGAATTAGAATTCTAATAGTTATTAGAATTCTTCTTGTGTGACTATTGTGAGGATTCATTGGCTAAAACTTCTTCAGGCAGAAATTAAATCACAGATGTAAATTTTATTCTTCACATACATATTTTCAATAATAATGTAACCAAGAGGGATATCAGTTAATTGCTATTTATTAAGTGAGGCGGATCCAATTTTATGAGATTTATAGCTTATATAATTTGGGGGAGTCTCTTTAAAAATACAAAATTATGAATTTAAATTTCAGTATAAAAATAAAGCTATATTTATAATAGAAAAATAAATCACAATAATTGTCACAAGCTGACATATTCAGCACAAATTAAAAATCCTGAAAGAAATGTAAATGTGTTTTTAATTTAGTTATCTGGAAGTTTTATGACACATTTTTGACCTACAGTTTTTTGGCTCAAAACTTTAACTTTTCATATGATAATGTTTTCATAATAGTTTCTGTAGAGTTGCCGTTGTCTTTAACACAGGTGATAGAAACTTTATTATTATTGTTATTATTATTGTTATTATTATACATTTCTAAGTTGAGGGCACATTTGAGTATGACTGAAGGAAAGAATTTTGTTTTAACTTGAGTGTCAGTCAATGAAAAATTGTATAGAGATCAGCAACTGACTCTACACATTTCATACCTTGTACCTTCCTCACTCCTCACACACATCAAGACTTGGGTGCTATAGGACATGTTGTTCATACCTTGATACAATCTTTGGCTTTTTATCTCCATGCCACAATGTTGGACAAGTCAGCACAGCACTTCTGGAAAACATTCCTACAAGGGAATGGTAAGCAATAAATTAACTATGCACAGAAGTCATTGTCAAATTACAGAGTGATTGCCTAAAAGGTTTTCTACTAAACCCAAACAAAATATATCTCATACTTTCTCTTAGGCAGATTCCAGAAATACCCATGACTACTCCAAAGCCACTCTACACAGAAGTTGGATTAAAGAGACAACAATCTCAAGTGATTTTAGTTAAAATAACTTACTTTGTAAACTTTTAGTAAAATAGAAGGCCATGTGAATACGTTGCTAAGGCCCCTGCCAGGGTCCTAAGAGGAGCTCATACAATGAGGTGGCATGATTCTTAAATTCTGATTTTATGCAGGTAAAATCTTTACAATAAGAATTAACATATGTTGCAAAAGATAATATTGTTTGTAAACATAAGAAAAGTATGTTTCCTTATAGGATAACAATGTACATCTTTCTTTTAACTTCAAGTTTTGCGGAAAATATGTGATTGACAAGAAATCTAAATGGTACTTATTTTTTGGTATGGAGAACACATATACTCTGCGGTAGAATGATATCTTCTGAAGGATACATATGATAACTTCTATATTAGTCACATGCTTGTGGTAGATTGCTTTGGTATACTCCCTCAAAACCCTAAGATTATACATTTTTTCCCCTTAAAAGAAAACAATAAGTTACATGTACAAAATATTTTTGGATGCTTTAGAATGATTAAAGGACTTTTCTTATTAGGGTTATATTTTTCCTACAAATAAAATAAAAAAAGGCTTTAGTGACAAAGCATTATTAAATTTGAAAAATAAATTATTTTCAAAAAACTTTTATTACCCAACAAACTTTATAAGAACATTTTGCTTAGGCATACCTCATTCAAGACACATGATTTCATACTAGTTGTGATTAAATACATTAACTTCAGACTATTGAATACAGAAAAAACAGTGGCTCAATACTAATACATAGTTTGCCCAAGATAATATAATTTTTGGAAATAGGATTAAATTTCAGGTATTCATAAGAAATATCTTCACCCAGAGCAAATTGAGCCTACTTATCAAAGGGTAGGTTTTACATGCAATTCCTAGAAGGAGATTATTAATAGGATGATCCATTAACTTATTAATATATGTTTAAAACTGAAAAATTAAAAATTTAGGATTAAATAACCATAAATATTTTGTTTGATAACATTAATTTCAAATGTTCAATTAATTATTGCTTTGAAAAGCCAGGCAAGGCTTACTTTACATTTTATAAGAACCCAAAACACATGGAAAACGCCAAGAGGTATAATTTGCCACTGAATCTGAATAGGCCAAATACTGTATAAGAAAGTGAGAATCAGTTTTCCTCATGTTCATATACATTAGGACCCTACATCCCAATTTTCTTCTGTTGGTTAACCCACTGCCTTGTCACGAACACACCGCATTAGAAAAAGCTTTCTGCAAAATCATTAATTTTTTCTTGATGCTATAAATCAAAATCAATCCCAGAAAAAAAATGCCTAATGCTGCCTAAAGAAAATTTTCAATACCATTTTGTCTTTTTATAGGGAGATATTCCTTTTGGCTTTGCAGAACACTCTTCTCATTTTGAAACTAACATAAAATCTGATTACTGTAACATGACTACCTTACACTCTTCTCCATCTATAAAATTCTGTAGTCTCATGCATTAAGGAACCATCTGGATTAGCATTGCAAAAGGGAGAACAGATGGACAAGAGACATATAGCATAATGAGGAAAAGTACTATGAATAAGGCATATTGTTATTCATATTCATGCTAAATACTTATTATACATATACCTTTAGGTGATTATTTACATTTTAATCTGTTGGAAAATGAAAGCCTCCCAAAAATGTTTCCATGAACACATTCTTCCTTCATTGGAAACTGTCATTTGACACCATTATTATAGTTGAACAGTGGAACATGTTTTTTTTTTTTTTAAGTATAAAGAGCACTGGAAAGGCCAGCACAAAAACATATAAAATGTGCATGAAGCTAACTATGAAGCAGGCTGTCAGAAACTAGTGGATCTTAGGAATGTACTCATAGGTCTTTGAGCCACACTTCTCTTGCTCAGGCCTGCTTCCACGTATGGAAGTTTACTATCCTTTCTAATAAAGATTTTCTTTTCTGCTGATTAAAAAAAAAGAAGAAGAAGAAGAAGAAGGAAAGAGAGAAGAGAGAGAGAGAAAGAGAGGGAGAGAGAGATGGTTCCGTAGTATAGCAGTTAGCACATCTACTTTACACACAGAAGTCCTAAGTTCACAGCCCAGTGGAGCCATAGTCCATGGTCTACGACCATGCCACCCTGAAGAAGCCCAATCTTATCTGATCTTGGAAGCTAAGCAGGGTCAGGCCTGGTTAGTACTATTTAGTAAGACCAGGTGCTATAGGCATAAATAACAATAAATTTAAAAAAAGAAGAAAAAATGCACTCATAATAGATACTGTATCAAAGACATTAATGGAAAGTAGCTATTGTTAGGTATGGGTTGGTGACAGAAGCAAAGGAAAAGAAGAAAACAAATGGAGGAGAATAAATGAAGAATTCTTAGGAGCACAAACTTAATTCATTTCCCAGAGTCTTCCAAAGCACAAAAGGAGATTGAGAAATTAGAGAAATAGGTGATTGCTTCTTAAGCTCTGCATCTTGTGGACACATCTAATGGAATATTTCACGTTACATAATTACAAATGATTAGTCAATTTTTTGTCCATAGTGTCTAGAATCACCAAAATCACATGATTGAAACCACTTTCCTTTAGAGAAATTATGTATTTCAAAAATTACATAATTGTAAACAATATAAAATAAAAATTCTCAGAATGAGCAATGTATCACCTTAATTTTTACATATTTTGTATGTTTACATAAGAAATAGAATTATTTTTTTTTCTTTTACAAACCAGGAAATACTTCTAATATATATCACTTCACTGCAGATTCTAGGTTTTATTTTTACAGAATGTAAAGTAAAATGACATTATTATATCATGACAGTAAATACCTTGCAGATGCTTTTCTTTATACATTAAACTTTTTTAACACTTCAGTTTCCCTCTTTTGAGCACTAACTCAAGAACCCAGACTCTCTTTTTTAACTATTTTACTCATAAGTAAACGTGATAAGAAAAGTTTTAAAATACACTATTTAAACAAAACAAAAACTACTTTATATAGGGAGTGAAGATACATAATTTTATAATTATTTCATAATGATAGTTAAATAAACATAGCTATGTTTTACAGAGCCATTTTAAGTGTTTTACATATACATTCTCAATTAATCCCCCAAAATGTCTTGTTGAGGTAGCTATTACTTCTATATTTTTTATACACATAAGAAAACTGAGGCTTGGAGAAGTCAGGTCACACCATTAATATGTGGGGGGTCTTGATTTGAACCCACACCATCGAGCTCTCGTAGAGTTAGGCTCTTGACCACTTTTGTTATGATTCTTGTGCATGTATGTCAAGAACTGTTCATGGCTCTGTACATGTATCAATTTAATCAATCCTTCCTCAACCCTATTAATTAGGTACAACTATCATATTAGGAAACTAAGGCCTTGTGAATTGTTCAATTTGACCAAGTCTCTTAAAGCAAGGAAAATGTCAGCTTTATAAATAGAAGACAACTTATCTGTCTAGCCTACATGCCCCAGTCTAGATTACCCAAAGCTGGGCAGATGCAACACTAAGGGTTGAAGGAGACAAACGGCCTAATTCTTAGTCTAGTGCTTTCTCAACTCTTATTCAATACAGGTACACAATTGGGCTAAGTCCACCCGAAATAATGTTGCCTTCCTCATCTTCCTAATTCACACAATAAAATCTTGAATCTCAAATGAGTGCTTTGGCCCCACTGATCCAAGTGTTTTATGTAGCTACCAGGATTTGGCAAAGATTTTTAAAAATCCTAAAAAACAAAGAAATATGTAGTTTATTATATAGTTCAGGTAATAATATATACAATAATAAATACAGTAAGCTGTTTTTCTGCTAACAAGTTTTATTCAACTTTTCCTTATTCACAATTGGGAAAAATCTTTACATAGCCATGGGCTGAGGTCATAATCTGGCTTGCCTTCTCTGCCCATTCTTCTCACATATCCCACATTGCTCACACATTCTCTGATCTTTCTTGAAATGGTTATTTTTGCAAACCACTTCTTTTATTATTAATGGGATAAAAATAGATGTTACAATTTGCTATTGTTCATTTTTTAGATTTTAACTACATATTCTATGCAATGATTAATTAAATATCAATGTAATTTGAAAGACATTATTTGCCTCCAATGAATTGAGCAAAAATGTCACCCCAAAAATGCCTATCTGTGCAGTAACATGATGTTTTATTAGTTTCACTTCCCTATAAAGTCTGGGATCTGTCCTTGGCACAATTGTATTGGCTTTACTGGGAGATATTGATACTGAGGTCACATCAGCTATTAGAGAAAATAAGGCAGCTAAAATAAACACCCATGGTACAGTTAACTAGAATCTGTAGATTTAGCCATTATTTAGGGAATGTTAATTTTTTTCACAACTGAGAATTTTTAATAAAGAGAAAGAAAATACTGACTATAAAATGTACCATAAAACATTTCCAACTAATTAAATGTAGCCAAATATAACATAAAAATATGCATGCATATGGATGAGATATTCATTTGATGAGTTTGAAAGTAATAATTATGTCACATGAAACATTTAACCAAAACCCAACTTTTACTTACACTCAACTTTTATTCACTCACGTAAAGTAACTTGAACTGCTAACTACATCTCAGAACCAGTTTGGAGCAGCCTACAGCAGATTGGCATGGTATGTTATATTTGGTGAGCTCAGGATTTACGAGGATTTCTAATACCAATCATCAGAATACAGCTTAAATCCCTGTAGGGTACACTGTATTTCAAAGTCTGCAAAATAAATTTAACATGTGTTCTAAGTAGTCAACTTATATAACTTGCAAACGAAACAAACATGGAGACTTTGGTTTTTGCAAAATAATCTTAGCTCATGAGCAAGTGTAATCTAGGTATAAACACACATATGTCATGTTTGTGTCCTGGAAGTTACTGAGAAAGTGAGTGTTGTGTCATGAGCTTTTGCTACCTTAGTAACACTCTGTCTTTCCTTTTTCTTCCTCAGATGATTCTCTGACGTTAGCTCTACATGGGGTTTGAAAGAGATTTCTAAGAAAAAATTATAATGGAGCTATTGCCTCACCTACAAGAATACAGAATTATTTTATAATACTATTTGAACTAGAGTGAAATGTCCAGAAAGAAAAAGTTCCCTGACTTGTTACATAGGGTCTTTATAGAAGGTTTCTTTTTTGTCACCTTTGCCAATGTCTTATATTCTAGTTTAAATAAAATAGGTATATGAATTGTTTGTTTGTTTGTTTGTTTGGCTGCTTATGAGACAAGACCTAGCTTTCTTCTCAATGTCTAGTGTTTTCTTTATAACTTTTTTTTTTTACCTTTCTTTCCTTTTTATTTTTGAAATTTTCTTTTGCTTTATTTAGTCCTAGTGAAAATATATGTGTATCAGTGTAGAGTGGAGTAGAGAGAGAGAGAGGAATGAAAAGGGAGGAGAGAGAGAGGGAGAAGGAAACTATTTTAACAAGCTCTTCAAGGGATTCTTGCACGTTAATTTAAAAGTCACTGTCCTCGATTTCCAATATAGTACTCTTTTTACTCTACAGTGAAGTGGTATGACTCAATTTAGTTAAATTCAATAAACATGCTTTGTGAATTTGTTATTGACCAGGGATTTTGATATGTGCTGTGTATTCATATATGAGTCATAGATAATTTGTCTTTAAGAAACTCACATTCAATATGCTATTTTAAACCATTATATATTATCACACTGACATCTCTAGACTCCTCAAAAAACACAATTGCATGCTTTCCATCCACATAAGAAATCTACCATAGGAAAATAATTTTAAAACAAACTTTTAGTGATTTGTTAGATTTCAAAAATTTGAAGCAAGTATGTCAACAGTGTATTTTGATATGCTTTTATGGATTTCAGATACAAAAATGTTTTATGCATTTACCCTTAAGTGCTGCTCATCTTATTTCTTATAGCTTATGAGGTTTGAGAGGCTGAGATCATGAGTATCTCCCCAGTGCCCAGAGGCATCACAATTGCTTTATTTCAAATTCTTGTTCAGAGAAATGGGTTGCATAAATGCTCTTAAGCCTTAAAATTTCAGGGAAAATATTAATAAAAATCTTTATAATTTCAATTGAATGAAATTGATTTTGAAATGTAGACAGCTATTTCAATGATATGTCTAACAAAGTGCTGTCCAAATACCGTGAAAAAGTTCATACTGCATTTTCCATTTTTCTGTTCATAAGAAGCCTGGACAAAATCCAGGCAAGGTATCAGCTATTATTCATTAGTCAGCATAAAAGTCATTGTGTTAACATTTTTAAATTGCAAAATAAATCAATAAACAAAGTAGAAAAGTCCAAAGTTTAGGACTGATCTCTTTTAAGATATGAAACCTCAAGTTTTGGATGTATTCTTTTTTAATTGGAACATCATTTTTATACTAAATTCTTCCACTTTTTTTTAATTCAGTGGACTTTATTTTCAGACACTGCATTATGTGCTGTTTTCTGACGTTATAAAAGGCAAGCGTATTTTTTTTTCTACTTCAAACAATTGCTAAATACCACTATGGACTTTGCCTCTTTTATCAAATTCCATGGAAATCTCAAACTCACCTCAGACATGACATGTGTCATAAACAGGCTCAGGCCCTCCTCTGAGAGCATGAAGAGTGTGGCCTGTCTGGCTACACTGAGTTATGGTCTTATATTTGCCAAAGCAATCATCTGAGTGAGCCAAGAATAAAAATATTAGAAGAAACTGCCCAGATATCAGACTAGAAGAAAGAGATGAGTATATGAAATCTCGTGGGTAGAGAATCATTCCTAAGTTATAATGAAACTATTTTGCCAAAAATGAAAAGAAGTTTCACTGTATACAATATACTGTGAGTGAGGCATACATATACAAAAGAAAGGTGTATTACTGCTGATAATAACAGAAAAAGTAATAATAATAATAATAATAATAATAATAATAATAAATAAAAAAATAATAATAACTAACATAAAACACTTTCCCCATGGAGGCCCTTTGTGTTGTGTCAGGCTATAACTATTTGTCAAAACAATCTTAAAAATAGGTATTACTATTACTCAGTATAATATTTGAAGACATTTCTGCTTAGACAAGTTACAGGGCTTGAATAGGCAGACAGAGCTAAGATGTAAGAGCATGAGAGTGAGAAGAAACAAATCATATTGAAAAATATATGTAGATTATCTGAACTAATCTCTTAAACATCAAAGAATAATTTTGCATTCATATTTGTTATGTTCAAACCATCATCAAGTTAAATACCTTTTCCAATACTATAGACATGAGAATCTGTTCTACACCCTGGTCTGACTCCAACCATGATCCATCCACTAAGCTAACATTTAATTAGATTTCTCTCTCAGAAGAAGAAATAGGAGAATTAGGAGGAGAAGGAAGAGAAATGGAAACTACTTAGGGACTATAGATTTTCAAATATTCTTTACACCGTGTTTTGTATATGTTACAATGCTTGGACAACACCATAGTTTTGACATCATTGAAACTCAAAGACAATTTTTCATGTTTCTATTTAATCCATCTCTCTAATCTTTCATTAATATGTCCAGTAATGATGGGACATTCTAATGCCAATCTGACACTGTTTCTTCTCTAAGGAAAAATCTGCAGGAGTATTTGCCCCCACCTACCCCAGGAAAAACCTTCTTCACCTGACAATTTTACTCACAGAGCCCCTTGTATTTCATTGAAGAGTCATTTCGCCTAAAAATGAAGACCATTCCCATTCACCAGAAAGTCTTACCAAAAACAAAATTGTTGAGTCAGATAATAAAGTAGGTAAAAATAGATAAGTCTCATTGTCTCTATTTTTATTCAAGTCTTAATTATAAGCTCTCAATTGCAATGTACATTGGTTTTACATTCAATTTATTTCACATTTATAGATAGCTATTAAAAATTATAGCATAAAGAAGTTATCTTTAACTAAAAATATTCAAGATGTTTTGTAATCAAAATCATAAAAATATGTTTTAATTATAACAAAATTGGTTTTTGATGTATTTAGAAAAATGAATGGCTGCTTAATTGTATTATCTCATGTTAAAATGTGCTAGAATCCTTTAGGGGATAAAATGGAGCCAAGAGAGAACCTTTCTCACTGAGCTTGTTTACCAATTTTATCTATTACTATTAGTTCATTTTGGCTGCGCTGTTAGTATGCCTCCTTAAAACAATGATTTTTTTTACCCCTGGGCAACAAGCAGAGTGACATATATTATAGTAAAACAAAACCCCCAAGGTGCTAAAACTTAAACCACAATTCTACTTTGCTGAGGTCAGACGATCCACTTGGGAATGAAAAATTTGGCAAAATCAGGTTGTAATATTGTAAGGGTTGTCACAAACCTGCTTAAGACATGTCCATCTTAAGAAAGCAGTTCAATTGCAACACATTTCACTGATTTTTTTTCCTATTGACTCTTAGTTCTTAGACATTAAGAAGGTACAAATTTCATATCAATATCAAATTTGGAGCACATATCAGTGTCTCAAATCCAATTTATATATAATTTTTTTATTCTTCAAATTTCTATTCTTGTTAAAGTAATGAAACCTTAGCCTTAGTAATCACTATATAGGTGCCTAAATGCACACTGAAAATTTAAAAAATATCAGTATGATTCAGATGGGACCTGAAAATTTTTTACTTATATAATCAGATCTCTAAGGAGTAATGGTTCAAGAGAATGTAAGTTATCATATGAAAAACAATTGTCCAAAACAGTTCCTCTTCTCTCAAAGTTTGGCAGGTTAGCAAATATTTGGATTCATCACACTCTTAGCATGTTAGTAATTTTTTCATTGCATGTTCTAGGTGAAAGAAAATACCAAATGATTCCATTTCTTTAGCAGTAATACCAAACAGATTAATAAATATTTATGTCCTGACAACATAAACTGAAAGAACAAAATTATATTTTTAGTTAATTCTTAAGTAACCACAATTACTTATAAATTGGTTGTGTGCACCTGTTTGGCACTGCAAGCCCTTAAATCAGATCAAGCACTCACACACTCATTTCCTCTTTCACATTGATTTTCATATGGTACTTACTTTTTATCATGCCACAGCAGGAAACATAGCTTAGCAAGTTATGATGTCATCAGGAAGAATGTAGCCCAGTGCAATGTTGATATTGTTAGTAGTTCAGTTCACTCTGTGTCTGACAAATGTTGAGTATTGCTGTGTTTTTCCATGAAAGTTAAAATATTATGCCTATTCCCTATGACTTTTCTGCACATAGTTTGAAAAGTGTAGTTGCCATCTGTTGATTTCATTGTCATATAGATATATCACAAGCAACATTACTTTTTCTAAGTTGTTGTTTTACTAATAAACTCATAATAGTTTCAGCTGAACAACCTTTCTTCTTCCCATCATATCCATAGAACCCTGAGTAAGAGAGGAGATTAGAAAGAGCAAGCAGCTGTTTCAATCAGTCTTTATTGGACTGAGATGTGATCAGTGGCCACTGCATCAAGGCACTGAAGCAATTAAACTTGTCTTTTTCAGTAATACTTTTCCAAAATTCTACCTTTTAACTTCTTATTAGTTGTGCAGGATTCCAGGGCAATATATTTGAAAAAACTCTTGTCTGTAGGAACAGTTTGATTACAACATAAACGACATCGTTGGGTATAGTGACGTATCAATGTAGGTTCAGAATAATGTATAAAGAGATACTTCCACCTGAGAACTTTCTGTATTCAATTTATTGTCTAGTCAGTGCACAAGATTTTTTGTTTTTGCAGTATCAATAAACCATTTCTTCCTGTTAATGTCCAGGAACTTTTTGTGGTTATTATTAAATGCACCATCCTAGCTAATTTCATATTTTTCATCAAGAGAAAAAAAATAGCAACACTGTTAGTACAGTGTCATGAAAAATATAGAAAGTCTTTCCTCTATGGTTTTTGAATATCATTTATTTAACACTGATTGTATCATGAATCATGACTCTTCATTTTTTCTGCAGTGCTATCTATGAATATTGGCTTCCAATGACTCTTTCAAAGGTTCTTAATGTTACGATTCTTTGTTGACAATGACAGTAAATGCAAGTCTTACTCATAGTATGAACAAACATGGAAACAATTTATTTTCTGGTCAGGTTAAATTTATCTTTAAAATTTTTTTGGCATGAACATAGAACAACACATCTTATAATTATGTCTTGTCCTAGAATCTTTAGTCAATAATCACTGGATTTCTAGAAAGTGATCATTTCCAATGCTGGCTGTACTCCCACCTTCCACACACTGAGGATGTCAATCAGAAGGGCCTGTAGATCTTGCAGAATGACAATGTCAAAAGCCCTTGGAGGAAGTGGATTCAGACACCCCCTAGCATACCCTGTTGTGTGGCCTGGAGTCTGGAGGGGTGGAATGTCAGCAACAGGGGGCGAGTGGAAGTTGGACATGGGATAAAGCTAAGACAGACAAACACTATAAACCACTTCAGTTAAAAATTGTTTAGGAAACACTAGGTAGGGCATTTTATCTTTAGGTTAGCAACACCAGGCAGCACATGAATGTAAAACTTGGCTACGTTGACTTCTGGAATTGGAAGTGGTCTGTTTTTCAGTGATTGAGTCATTAGAAGTAAGAAAAGTGTTATTGATCCTCCTTGGGCAGGGTGTGATCCTTTCAATATTCTTGTCCCCAGAATTTCTTTTAAAGCATTACCACAAATGTATTAGTTTGCAAAGTTAAGAAATACATCACAAAATTTCCTCTTTTCAATTTGTGTCTACCTGCCACCTGTGAGGTCAGTAACAGGACTTCATCTTTGTTTTATGCCCAGGTTGTCCCCATAGAATTAATAAAAATTGGTAAAGGTAACACTTTTGAGTTAATTTTAACGTAGTTGTCATCTTCCAAAGTATTATCTTGATAGAGACCTGCCACAAAGAAAAGGAAGCAAAAGAAGTGAAAAATTATAAATTATTGCCAGGTAAAGATAAGAATAACCTTCAACCCTCAATTATATATTATTTTAACAATTTTCCTGCTCATCTTGTTTAGTTTTGTCTGTGTACTTTGTTTTGTTTTGTTTTGTTTTGTTGTTATATGGGTAGATTGAAATACTTGATGTAAGTCATGCTATAATGCAAATATGTTTAGATTGAGTGCCAGGACTCTCGTTTCCAGTCCAACTCTTGATTGCATTCTTCTATACTAATCACACTTCATTAAGCTTCAACTCTTCTATCAAAATAATTAAATTATATAAATGCTAACGCCTTATTGAATATTAAAATTCTAGATAGCTATGCTTTTAAGTTCATAAATGACTGTGACTTAGATTGATATAACCTAATATTATATAATTTTGACCACTTTCATCACCATTTATATCTGATAGATTTAGGAATTAAAAAATTAAATCCATCCTGGACAGTTGTTAAAATATTGTTAACATTCACATTAACCTTCTTCCCAAAATAATGAGAACAGTCTTAACATGACTAAAGTAATCTGAGCTAACCAGAAGATTCTTAGTCACATTACAATAGAACTAGACCTGAGCCTGTGTAGGTAGGTCCTGTTTTCTTGGATAATAAGAGAATTGCCATTACCTTATGCCATACAGTTTTACTTGGTAACTTAAAATGTTCAGTTTGACATTTTGTTTATATTTTAATCTTCTTTTAAGGGTAAGATTTGGTACTCCCTAGCTAGTGTCAGAAATAAGAGGAATTTAGAGAGAACTGGGAGATTATTTCCTTTTCCTCTGCTTTCTCCTCCCCAGTTAGATGTCACCATTGGAGACTCTCTGCCAAAGTCAAAAAGGTGGCTAGAAAGAAAGAAAAAATAGAGGTGATGAGAGGTTGTTTGGCTTCTTTGTTTTGCCTTTGTAATTTATTTTCCAATTATTGTAACTATTTTACTTACAGTCTCTCAATTTACTAATTAGTCATAATTTTGCTTGTTTAGTTTTATTTTTGTAGTGTATATGGGAAGAGGAAGTCTACTATGGCCCCAAACAACCCTGCATGTTCTTGTTCAATATGCCAGACTGCAAAGCTTGTCCTAAACAGAGAAATTTCTGCATCTAGTACAAAGGCAAATAAGTAGGTTAAGAAGACCACAAAGTGATTACATATATCGGTTTGCTGCAAAGAAGGGAGGTAACTGGCTTAATTATTGTTTGCTACAATGTTTGATGCTTGCGAAGAAGAAGAAAGAGGAGGAGGAGGAGGAAGAGGAGGAGAAGGAGGAGGAGGAGGAGGAGGAGGAGGAGGAGAAAAGAAGAAGAAGAAGAAGAAGAAGAAGAAGAAGAAGAAGAAGAAGAAGAAGAAGAAGAAGAAGAAGAAGAAGAAGAAGAAGAAGAAGAAGAAGAAGAAGAAGAAGAAGAAGAAGAAGAAGAAGAAGAAGAAGAAGAAGAAGAAGAAGAAGAAGAAGAAGAAGAAGCAGAAGCAGAAGAAGAAGAAGCAGAAGCAGAAGCAGAAGAAGAAGCAGAAGCAGAAGAAGAAGATGATGAAGCAGAAGCAGAAGAA